>OX375877.1:64989384-65589384 GCA_947359465.1 Metellina segmentata | reverse complement strand
CACTTTGCTTGTTTTTATTAATTTTTCTGCCCTCTTCCTTTTAAAAATTCTGCATTAGAAGTGTAGATTTTGAGTGTTATGTTCTGAAATATCATGTGATGTTCTATGGTGACGGCCTGTGAAGTGTCAGTTCGAAACCGAACCCCTTGTTTTAGGATTGACGTCGAAGTTTTCGATGCGTTTAGGTCCAGAGGGCTGCAATCTCTTCATCTATCATCTGCCTCAAGAGTTCGGGGATGTTGAATTGATGCAGATATTTGTACCTTTCGGTAACATCGTCAGCGCCAAAGTGTTCATCGATCGAGTCACCAATCAAAGCAAATGTTTCGGTGAGTCAATTTTTATCATGATGATGAATTCACATATGTACATTAAATTGAAATTTAACAATGTTTGAAAAATTCTGTAGTATTTTTAAATAGTATAGCTAAATTTTTATATTTATAATAATTTTTGTATTTTATGTCTAACATTTTTTGATGTTTGAAACATTTGGTTTTCTATTTGAATAAATGTTATAAAATTATTTACATATTGTTAGTTTTGCCTGTCTACCATGATAATTGTTTAAAATCCCTGCAGTAGGCACAATTCCTACACAGTATCCCTGTGTAGGAATTCCCTGTAGTAGGCACAAAATATGTTCCTATTACAGAGAATTCCTGAAGCATTCAAGTTTATCACCTTGGTGCACTAAGTGACCAATACTGTCCTAAAACCAATAAACCATGACTTCAGGACAGTATTGGTCAAGATTCCAAGAAAGAACAGTAAAGCCTCATTACGGACTAATAGGGGGCCGAAGGTTGTCCATCTTAATGAATGTCTGGATTATAGCAAATAATTCTTACAGGTGTGTAAGGCAACAGGGTGTCCATCAATGAAAGTACAGTAACCTATAAAAAGTGTTTATATCAAATAAAAAAAACAACCTTCAACATAGATTGAGTTGTAAAAAGTGTACGTATGCACTGCATTAATCTTTAGATCAAAAAGGTTGTTGATTATTTACATTTATTGTTGTTTATTTCAATTAATAATTAGAGGTGCCTTTAGCAGGGTTTGTACGCCTCCTGAAATTCCTGAAAAACTTCTGAATTTTGCTTTTTTTCTAAGGGCTCTGAAAATTCCTGAAAATTTTGTTTTTCTCTCCTGATATTTCTTTTTATCTCCTGAAAAATAATAATCGAAGAGCAAAAAATAAAATGACAAAACATAAAATCAGCATGTTAAAGTTAGTTATATGAAGGAAATTGGGAAAAAAAAACTTTCTTGGCCAGATAACAAATCATTTGAAATATTGATCTTTTGAAATAGATATGATCAAAGATTAACTATTTTCAGCAAAATGTAACTTCCATTTATCCATTGTTAAAGACAATGAACCAAACTTTACCAAACAGGGCCAATGTTACAATTTTTAAATGGTGACTGATCTTTACATTTTATTCAAAGAGTTATGCAGAGATTTTTGAAAGAAGAAACCCTTCCCATATCCTCATTCAAATTATTAAGTGTGAATGTTGAAAATAAAGATGGAACTAAAATTAATAATGGTTTTGTCACCAGAAAAAAACCTTAAATATTTAAGTAAAGATAAGTTCAGTAGTAAAAAGAAAATGACGAAGTTTTGTTTAAACTGCAGGCAATTTTTATTAAAATTAACAAAAAAAAAAAAACTAGTTGAAAAATGCTCTTTAAATAGATCTTTGTCCAATTGCTGATTAATAAAGAAGCAAAATTAAACAAAAGAGTGCTTCAAAGTATAGTACTCTATTTGACCAATGCAGGACACGTCAAAGTGGATTGTGACAGTATTCTGAGAGAATATAATAGTTTTGTTGCAGACTTTTGCTGCATGGATGCTACAACCCAATTTAAGCAATTTGATTTTTTTTTTCGTTATCCTGAATTTTCTGTACTGAACTCCTTAGTAACTCCTGAATTTTTCTATAACAGATAGAGTATGAACCCTGCATAAGTGTTGGTAATATGCAAGCATATTGAATAAAAAAATTTAAAAAGTCTTTCCCTTCACTCACTGTTAGTTCTAAGCGACGTCCATTATAATGCATAGCTGCCAATCCTTCCGGATTACCGGGAAACTTTCCGGTTTTCCATAATTTTTCCGGTTTTCCGGCCGGAAACATGTTTTTTCCGCTTTTTGCATTTTTTAAAGATTATTGCTAGATAATAGATTACCGAGCATTCCCAACTTGCGTGTTACCCAAGTAATGTGTAAATAAATATTATGGCCAAGAATAGAAAAGTGGAGTGGTAGCAAACGGGACAGTGGACGATTTCTCGCCAAAGTGGCTACCTTCAATTTATACTGTTGTTAAGGCAACCCTATTTAGAAGTTTAGAACTGAAGACTATAGCGCCACCATCTTAGTTTGGCGACAAAAAAAACGCCTTGGCGCTACTGTCCCGTTTGCTACCACTCCACCAATAGAAATATTATAATCAAGAATTGTGCATTTAAATTATTCTGTTAAATGCAATAATAAGATACATACATAAACCCCTGATGTATGTTAAACTGTTATGTATACAAGATTATGTTGCGATTTATAGTTATTTTCTAAAATTAGTTTAAATTGAGGTTAGTTTAATTTTTCTAAAGGTTGTTTTAATACATTGTATTACTGATATTACTAAAATTTTTAATTTAAAGTATAAATTTCTGCCCTTTGGTTCATATTTTTAATAAAATGTCGATGAATTATAAATTCTTCTGTTTTTTACCCAAAATCTTCTGTTTTTTTACCTTATCCAGTTGGCAGCTATGATAATGGATATATTACAATGAGATTCTACTGCAACCTAACCCATGTGTCTGTTTCTTTGCACAGTAGGGAGGGCCAGTTGATGAGCCCAAAAAGAATTTGAAAAGGCTATGTCCATATCATGTTTATTCTCTCCAGGAATTCGAAATAAGAATACACCATTGCAAATGGCTTATATGGAAGACAAATAGCAAACAAACTTACCCATCATTGCCAAACCACTCACTGCCCCATTGCCAAATTCACTAAAACCTCATCCCACTCAAAATAGACTGACCGTGTTTCTATAGTGACCACCATTACCTTGACTTCGTGTCTGGATCTAATCTACCTGCAAAAGCTGTTAGACTTTTTTCCACCATTGCTTATTGACCATCAACCTATAAATCGAGTTTTCATCGACAGTTCTTTGAATTAGGTAGTATGTTTGATGCATTTATTTAATTTGCAAGCAGTAAGAAATATGCTAAAATATCAGCATATTTTAGTACCTATTTAATCATTTACCAAATTCCCTAAAATGAATTTTAGTTTTGTGGATTATAGCCAGGGTTGTGCCGTAACTTGTATCAATGTAACTTGTTGCAATTACAATTACTTTTCGTAAAAAGTAACCTGTAAAATTACTACGTTTCAATAGTAACACATTACAATTACAAATACTCTTTAAGATTACTTTTTATGAATAAATTATCATATTTACATATTTATATATATAATTATATATATTTACATTATTTTTTTATATTTACATATTTATATATTACCATATTTACAAATGTTTTTAAAATAATGTAAAAATCAATAAACGAGAGATTTTTTTATCAACTTTATTACATCATTATAAGAATATATTGTGATACAGCTAAAGCTGCATCTCAAAATTTTTGTCACTTACGTGGCTGCAATTGGGTTGGAGACACAAACAGCCAGAACTAGACAATCTTTCAACAGCCGCACTGGCTGGCAAGGGTGTATTGTATTTTCTAAACATGCTTTCTACTGCAGGTAGAGAACAGAATGCAGACAAATTACAATATTTTCGGCAGAAGGGTCTAGTTTTCACTGTCTCAAAAAATTCGTCACTGCTACAATCAGTAGGAAAGGCTTCATTTTTTTGAGCACAGTATTTATTTTCTATGATCTCTTGATATTTTCTCTTTGAAGAAATGTGTTGATAGTATCCCAATCAGAAACAGTTATGACAGGATCAAGCCAAGTACTGAGTTTAAGCTTTGGGTGAAGAACACTGGCAGTCACTATGTTTTTATCAGTAAAAAAATGTTTTAATCTATTTTTAACACCTTGTGTTAAAGAAATGTTAAGCGGTTCACAATACTTTAAGGAGTTCTTTGAGTTTTGTAACGTTTTACTGTTTCTGAAATTACTTTATCGAAAATTATGTAACGAATTACCTGTAAAATTTCTGATTTTAAAATGTAACGAATTACCTATAAGATTACTGCAAGTAATGCATTAATTGTGTATCACGTTACAGCCCAACCCTGATTATAGCATTACACGTTTTGAAAAATACATGTATGTAAATGTAGTTTTCAAAAAATGTAAACATGATTCATGTAAGTGTATTTTTCAAAACGAAAACTCCATTTAAATTAAAAAAACTTTTGAGTTTTACTTTTATAAATTTATCTCCTATCATTGTGAATAAATTCTGTATTTAATATTGAATGTTATTAAATTTTTAAACTGTTTAACAGTGCAAATTATTATTTAAATCTTTACTTGACTCATTTATTTGGATTAATAGGGGGCTGCGGTGGCCCAGTTGGAAGAGTAACGGATTAGCAACCGAAATATTACAAGTTTGAAACTAGTTGAAGCCAAAGGTCCACTGTGTACACGGTGGCTGTGTCACATTAAATTTGTCATGTCCTCACGGTGGCATGGTGTGGAAGTTTGGAGAGGGGACAGCTCAAGTGTTAAGCTCGTCGCCTGATTATGACTCAAAATTACGTGATGTTGTCCTCGGGTTGTCCCTTTGGGGTTGGTCCCGGAGCGGTGTCAGTAACCCATTGTGTGTTGCTTCAGTGTGCTGTTGATTAACTACCTACTTTGAATTAATGAATTGTTTAATTTTATACATAATGTGTAGGTCTAAATATTATGCACAAAGCTTTCTTTGTTATCTAATCTAATGAATCCTTTTTTTATCGTTTCCATATTATGTTATGCAAATTGGTGTTAACAAGGATATGTCATTCTCAGGTTTTGTCAGCTATGACAACCCGCAGAGTGCCCAGGCTGCAATTCATGCGATGAATGGTTTTCAGGTGGGTACAAAGAGACTGAAAGTCCAATTGAAGCGTCCAAGAGAATCGGGTCGGCCCTACTGACATCCACTTTCTAAGTCTATTGGTAATGTGCTTTTCTTTCATTAATGTTTGTTAATAACCATAGCGCACGTTTCTAAGAAACTTCTTTGGGAATTCTAGCCTGTTCACTTGAATCTCATACCACTGTAAATTGATCTGTACTTTATTAATAAGTAATGTGAAAAAGCTATTCACATCACTTTTCACCAAGAATTGTTGAAGTGTACTATTTTTATTTGCTAAAGTGAACACTAAGATACAACACTCTGATAGAAGGCAACAAACACTAAGTGCAAACTTTTATGAAAATGCAGTTGAGTGACGAGTCTTTCCTGGTCGCGATGGCAAAGCTCGTTCTTGCTAGCTAAGAACTGTAGACGGAAAAACTAAAAGACCAGTCCTATTACTTTACCATTTAGAGCTTTAATATTTGTATTTTGTTTAGTGTATCCTATTCCTTTCTTTGTTATAATGTTTTATGGATACTTGATATAGTAATTTTTGTGTGCATTGTATTTGATATTAGTATTTGTTTCAGTATTTGTTAAACTCTTTTAGTGAGCATATTATATTTCAAATTTAACATTGAAATAATATCTAAATTAGATATTTTGAGTACATTTATATTTCAATTTAGAAACTGTTTTTGAAATAGTTATATCGTATTTGTTGATATTTTGATGTAACCTGTCTTTGATAAAAGATGGATAATTGATAGGAAGAGTACAGGTGGGGAGCGTGGGGATATTATTTGAACCTTAAATGGTGCTGGCGTCGTTGAAGTTAGACTCTTATTCGATTTCAAAAGAACCTAAGTGTTCTTAATTTGATTAATCTCGATTTGCATTAACTTGTATTCTTTTTCTATATCTGTAAATAGTAATTAAACTTTAATTTAACTGAAAGAATCTCTAATCGTCATTTTGTATAGAACAAAAAATACCACTGAACCCATTCGATATTAGAAATCCTGCCATTTTGCATTAATAAACAAGGGAGGTATAATTTATTTTCTAAAAAAGACAAATTGGGGTTTCCTCCGTCTGATCAATAGAAACTGCAAAATTCCATAAACTTTAACAGGCTGTAAAACATAAACCGCTTGAGATAGAGCTAAAAAAAAATTCATATGTGTACTTATATCCATAAAAGGAACAAACATGCCAAGTTTTATCAGAATCTGAGATCATGGGTGTTGGACCCTGGTTGAACTGATGTGAAATGACCCGATGTCTAAAATGCCCAGATCAGTGCGAAAATGGACTCGTCCTTCTCATGCAAGTGCGTGTGTTCTTTTACCCTACCCTCTCATTTTCAAAGGAGATTCATAATCTTTTTAAAAAATTTATGCGATTTGTTATTTACAGTCAAGTACTTGAGAAATTAAAAATTATTGGTGAATTTAAATTTTTTTTATCTCAATCGAATTTTTATATTATTTTAGTTTTACTGATCCCTTAAACAATTATTCAGATAATTTTGCAAAACAATACTTCAGAGATTACTGCTATTCAAATTATTGATAAGTAAAAATAACTTTAATTTCATGAGTTTTGTTTACAGTATGTCCAGTATTGTATTATACGTTGACGTTAACCATACGATTACCAAGAAAAAGAAATGTGCAAAAAATTACCACTCAAGTCCAATGGACCCTGGTGGTATTAAACAATTTTGGAAAATTCTGAACATAATTTTAATTCTAACTGCATATAGAGATTAAAAGTGTAGGAAAAGTCATGGAATCCCCTAATCCTATGTTTTCAAATAAAATGCTCTTGCATCAAATATTGCTGCGGGTCCAATGAACCCGTCTGACAGTCGGAAGGCTAATCAAGCTTCGTAGTGATCACTGATTAAAAGTTATATTCTAAAGTGCCTTTTAATCTAAATTTTAATATTTAGTGCATACATTTCACGAAGTTAAAGTTTTTGTTAACAATAAGATTTAAAAAAAAACATCAAAAATAAATACTTAATCTAATAATTATTTATTTATGATGGACATGAAATACTTCTTAAATACATACAATCATTTTCATTCCCTGGAAAATAAGATTGAAAATCTCTAGAAAGGCAATTTAATTGTCTTTTGTAGTGCATAAAAACTATAACTTCAACATTCTCTTATAATTATCAATAATGTAATTTTACAAATTGGTCAAATATTTCAAACCATACAAATAAATTAAAAAATAGTTTAAGCTACTAAGTTTATATATTTAGAGTGTTAAATTTTAGTGCACTGATTTTTTAAGTATTATTTTATTTGGAAAACCACAATACCTGAAATGTGACAAATTTGAGCAATGTTTCTAGCCAGTCTTAGATACTAAAACCCTAAACAATTGTTGTGAACTTATTGTTTTAACATTGATATTGATCAATTTTGGGCATTTCCTAAAATAAATTATTTAATTGCTTAAGAAATCTACATAAACAAAAGCATTGGTGATTATGTGGTTTATGTATATAAACTACTTCATTTTCTTTTGTAAAATTGGGAAAAATATTATAAAATGAAATGTGACAGTAACTACTTTTCCCTTCCAAGTTCTTCATATATGACCTGGAGTTATTTCTTACTGTGAGAACATGTGGTTTCCCACATCCAGTCTCCATAGTCGCAGTTTGTGTTCTAGGAATTACTAAGCAAACTGCATAAAAGAACATTAGCTGGAAGAAACATAATTCCTTCAGCCTTTCGGAACTATTTTAAGTCCACACCTTTCAATGTAATTCTTGAAGGACCAACATGACACAGACGATTTGTTATCTTTCTTACTGGAAGCATCAAAGGTACCGATGTTAATGATGATTTAGTATCAAGGTGTGTCTGCTACTATAAGTAAGCACTTTTTACAATCTTGAATACGCAAATGGTCTTGAATAGTCAAAAGGCAGCAGTTGCCTTAAAATGCAAACAAAGATACCAATTACCAATTTCAAGCCAGTAAAATTCTCCATTCAAAGATCAAACAAGAATATCCGATCTGAAGACGTACTAAAGAAATGACCACACATAGAAACCGACTCCCTATCGGCAGATTCTCAATATGCTCTCCTTCAGGTGACAATTGGGACAGTGATTTACAACGATGTAAAAGTTTACCCCAACCCCCAGCAGTTAAGTGACCCTTCTCAATCAACGGAACACAAAGAAGCTACACTCCTTTTTAAATGCTAGAGGCATTGCTTCACAAAACATATCCACTAACCCGAATCCGACTGGAGTACGGTTGGCTTGGGCATTTTCCAACAAGGAAAAGCTTGGGATCAAAAGAGTTAACTTGTAAACACAATGTGTTCCACATCAATATTACCAAGAATAATATATTTTGTTTCCACAAATATGTATATTATTTAAAAAATAGTTATACTTCACTTTTATTGCATCATGCTTTGCAATGTTCAAAGAATAAATTAGGAAAAATCATTGTATAAAAGAATTTAGGTTAAAAATCTGATGTGTAGGAAGGATCTTTTCTAGAAGGCGGTGCACTTGCAGTTTTTCTAAATGTTTGTACTGGAAGGTGACGTGGAGCAAAGTCCCTTTATCTATTTCTATTTTTTCACAGGTGCCAAAATAGATCGTGTCTGAAGATGGTACACCTGCACAAGAGAAAGTGCTTTTTACCAGAGAAAGGCTTCATGTTTACTCTTAATTTCTTCACCCGAGGACTTCATTCATCACTTTTATCCTTGCTTTGAGAGAGAGGACTCGATCTTCACACTTCTCAGCGGAAGGTACTGTAGTGTGTGTGCCCCTTCCCAAACCACCATCGCGAAGGAGCCGTAGTCATATCACTGCTGGTAGTCTAAGCGAGCCAAGAGATATATCCTAGTATTATACTGGCAATTGTACCGACTATTTATTTATCACCTTTTTTTAATCAAGGTTTTATGCTCGGCTTGTACATAAAAGTACTCTTTTCCTCTTCTTGTTGTTGAATCGGCATTCATTTAGTTTTGATGCGATTTTCCACACATTTTGTTGTGCGAGCTGTTGCACGTGCATGCTGTACAGATCTTTTTATTTTGGAACCTTTATTGATTCTCCTTCTTGGAAATTTTATATTATTCCTTTTAGTTCCTTCAAATTTTATGAAAATTTAAAAAAATGTTTTGGAGAAAAAAAAAATCACATTGAATGCCAATTATTGTATATTTAATCTATATTTTACCCTATGTAATCTTCATGTGTGAAATTTTATAGAGTCGACTCGAATTTCCACGGTTTCTCGTCAATTGTTTTATCATAGAGATATCATGGTCAAAGAGTGCAGTCCATCAAAGTGAACTGATATTTCCCTATAAAGCATAGCTCTATACTTTTATACGATTTGATATATAATGCAACTCACAGATTTTGAAAAAGGTTTTATGATAGGGTGGCTGACAAATCCAACTGTTTGAAGAAATTATGTTGTGAAATTGTGATATAACACCTGTTTACCAGAAGGATCAGGATTCAGAATTTTCTTTCTTCTCAGGCCTCACTAGACATGTGTTGAAAGATAATCACTACCAGTTTACTAGTCTGAAAACTAATTACTGCTTACTTAATTATGTTAGAAATAGTTGATAAACAAGTAAAAATATATTTAGATTAAAACTATCTTCAAAATGAATCTTTCCCATTTTAAAGTTCATCCGAATTTGTTCATTCGGAAGTAAAATTGCTATGTAATGAAACTGAGTTGGAAATAAGTAACTTCTGTTTTGAATTCTTGGTTAAAAACACACTAGATTAATTGGGAAGAATTCAATTGGTAAATTTCTCGTGTCATAATTTCAAGATTAAATTCAGGTAAATTAGTGTAAGGTTTTGGTGATATTTTCTTTATCATCCAATCTAAATTTGTTGATGCATATAACCCAGTTCAAAGTTTTAAATATTAATCTAGAAAGGCAGAGTGGATAATAAATTAATAATTACAAAGTCTTAAGAGAGGAAAATACGCTATAACATCAGGATGGTATTTTACAGTTCCTAACTGATTCATTACCGAATCATGATCCTTCTATTACCTTTCTAAAAACTAAAAGCTTTTCCAGGAAATGAATTTTTCTGTTGGTTGCTTGGAAATGGAACAAAAATGCACATTTGAAAGTGTGGAGCATATCAAGAGATTTCATCATAATCCTACATGTCCCATCCGCTGTTGGTCACCCTAATTCTGTAGTCCACTGCTAACCAGCGATATGATACAGTTCTATTTTAATACAAATATTATGTGGCCATTTGATACATCTATGTAAGTGTAAAAAATGTTTGCCTATCTGGATATCGATGCTTATGTAGAATATAGACAATATAACATGAGCTTTGAAAAATGTATTAGAGACATAAGTTGGGAGACAGCACAGAAAATGAAGCACATCTTCAAGTGTCCAAGGAAGAGCTAAAAATCAATGTTTCAAACATGTTTTCTTTGCATACGGGGTGTATATTATAATGATTTGTATTATAGTGATAAAATTTACACTGCTGAAATCATTGGCAACTATTTTTTAGAAACCCCAAGGTCAAAGGGAAAAATTTTGTCAATAAGGTGTTTTCTACTAGAGTAGACGGATGTAATTTTTTAATTTGAAGAATATATCAATTTAACAAATTTAAAATTTTAAAGTTTGTATGAAAAATTCTATTTTTGATCCTAGTAAATTTCAACTAGGTTCCATCTTTATTTGAATACAAATGAAAAGCATTTGTTGCTCACTACTAATATAAAAATAGCTATAGATATTTATAGGTTTGAAAAATTTTATCGTCTAATAATAACTAATTACATAATGCATGTACAAATCCATTTTGGTGATTTCATGTATGGTCAAATTTATTTTAATATGTATTTCAAACTTTAATTGAAGTTTGGCAGTAAAAATATGTTTTTCAGTTTCAGCATTATTGAAAGTTTTGTTAAAATTTTGATTTGTTAATTTTCTTTTAAATTATAGAAGGGTTTATAGTTTTTTTGAAAGAACATTAGAATGTTTTTTTTTTTTTTTTTTACTTTAATGTTTCAGACCAGGTTGTTTTTTAGTCTTATATAAGATAGCTTCGATTTTTTATAAAAACGGAAATCGTGCCTAAATTCTAACTTTATATAATTTATTAATTATTATGTTTATTTTGCCACTTAGTGGGGCTGATAGTACATGTAAATTTGTTTCTTATATTGAAATTAAAATTTCATTTTTTATAAGTGTACATTTCCCATATAGAGTAAAATATGGACAGTGTAGAATATTCAAATCTACATATAATTTGATAAATGCTGACTAACTTTTCTGGTCTGAATTCAAATTTTTTATTTTGAATATTTTGAATGCATATTTTTCTAAGTTTAGTTGGTGTTTGGAATTTTCTTGATTCACTACATCAGTGACGTTAAAATGAACTTTTTATGTTTGGGGCTAGTAAACATGTTAGTTTTATTATTTGCTCTGCATAATTATGTGGTAACTGCCATTTTATTCTGCTGTAAAATCATGCACAATACAAAATCCTTTGTAATGAACGTACCCGTATTAAAAATTATAGAAACTTGTTTTATGCACCAGGTTTTTATTGCTCATAATTTAAAAGGGTATTTAATGTTCATAACCCAGTTTAGTGTATATATTAATATTTTAATTACACCTCATAGTGTGTAACATGCATTATTTCAATTGATTCTTTAAAAATAATTGCATAAAAATACTAAGTATGGATACGTTAAAAGAATTCAATTGAAAAGTTCTCTTATGTTACTAAATGTTTTATAATTAATTGTGGTTATGATATATCTTCTTTTTACAAGGCTATCAAAAGTTGTATTATTGTGCAGGGTTTTACATTATTTTTACTGATACACTAAAGATATATTTATGTACTGTGCATACTATATATTTGATCGTTTGAGTTTCACGAATTAAATCTTGGATGCAGATCACGTTTAGTCCAACCAAGAAAGAGTTCTTGGTAGAATAGCTAGTCCCTTGTGAATAAACTGCCTGTCGTTATGCATATCATTTCGTTAACTATTTGCATCCATGTTTGTTCTGTAACATGCCAGTCTTCTGTTATACAAATGTACGTTTGTTTGTCGAACCGCTGTATCCCAACAAATCGTCATGTACATTTTTCCTTTAGCAGTGTGCCGTTTTAGACAATTGGTGCTCACCTTCTAAAGTATTCAATTGATGCCAAAGACTTTATGATCTCGCGCCATGCCACATAGTCCAGTCCACAAACAGAGGTTTAGAAGCTATAAATAGGCATTTATAACATGGTCTGATATATATTACAAGAAAGCTTTTGTTTTCCCCATTCACATATAAACCGAGAGAAACGTCTAAACTTTAGCTATTTTATATGGGAATCTTGTTTATGTGTATCAAACCCATCCACACTGTGTATATGTATTATATAGATTGTATATTGAAAAATGGATGTTTTCTTATGTAGCTGACTTCAAAGAGCTAAGGCATTGAGTTTTATCGTCAAAATAACAAACAGCTGATGTTTGCAATTTTTTTTTGTAACATGGAATTGATGATCAATCTTTCAAGAAACAATTATATTTAGGAGTTATTGACTTAGGGTTTTGCAGTATGGAGCGTAATAAACCAGCAGTTTCTGCCTGTAGCCCGTTGGCAACTGCTCTTGATTTTATTTTCATTGATTGAACTCTAAAAGGCAGTTTAAAGTTTTATGGATATTTGATATGTTGGGAAGTACCATTCGTGAAATCATTTTCAGTTGAACACTTGAGTATAATTTTAAAAATGGAGAAAAAAGCAAGCCAGCGGGTTTTGCTGAAAAATTTGAAAGTAAAAAAAACTGCCTCCTTTTTATTTCAATTTTTCAGGTATTTATGCTAAGGAAAATTAAATTTCAAATACATCAAAATATTGTGTTTAAATAATTTTACCTAGAATCCAAATGTAACCCAATGAAATGTAAAGAGATCATAAGAAAGTTTATTGGTTGGAGTCGGTTTGTGGTATTTCTTATGTAGAAATACAAATTAAGTTTTTAAAAATAAGCGATAAAATTCGTAAACCTTGCTCTTTTGTTGTTCAGTAGTAATGATTCTTTATATTTAGCCTGTTACTGCATTGAACAAGTATTTTTAAAGTGTAATTTGCACATTACATTTGAATAACTTATTTTGATTGCAGTATATGTATCTTTGTATATATTTGAATGGAATGAATCTTGAACTGAGAAACTTTGTTTCTAATAGGTAGCATGGATTTTCACAAATTGTCTTTGAATTTCTAATCTATTGTATTTAGGCATTTTACTTTGTAAAAATGCTGTTTAATTAAACTACCATTTAAATTTTATTAAAAAGAAGCACATTCTCAATCTGCTGAATTTATAAGTGTTTATCATAAAAAAGCAACATAATGTTCACTATTTTTATTTTCATTATTAAAAAGGAAATTTTAATCTTTATATACTAATGAGACATTTTAGTTTTTATTAATGCAGCAAATTTGGTAATTAGAAGTATTTTATATCTAATAAAACAAAATTTATATATACCTTGGGGAACTATTTTTAGTTTCACTTTGTTTAATTTGTTGTGTTTGAATTCATTACTTTATTTTATACTTAAAAATGAAACAACAAATCAATTTCATACATCAGACAAATTTGAATATCATGTTTTTAAATGTGGAAAATAGAATTACTTTTACATATTCTAACTGTTATGGCCAAAACTATTTAGATGATTTATGCATTTCCATACTGTCTCCAGCGCACAAAGCAAACTAGGAAGTCCTAAAAGGTACTGAGAAACAAATTGAAACTTAACATTAAACTAAGAAAGCCCAATTTAACTTAGTTTGCCAATTACAATAATTGTGGTACAAAAACTGACATTTGATAGGGAAAAAAATTTGAATGACTATTTATATTGGAATATTTTTAATAGTAAAATATTTAAGTGATAATATGTTGGAACACATTTTGATTTATTTTCATATTTGTTTTCTAGAATGTCTTTGAATGGAAAATAGATTAAACATTATTTAATCAAACTTATATCTAGATGGAAGGTAATAGTTTCTTTTTCATTAAAACAATGAAATGTTCAAAAGGTCTTACTTTCTAATTTAAATATGTTTCTAATTTAAATATATAGAATAACTTATTGGAATTGTTAACTGGATTTCAGATATTGCAAGTTAATTCTATACCTGAGCTCCATTTTCATTGTTAACCTTAAATATTTTATTTACATAAATTGTAATGTATTTAATTTTTGCATTTCTGATTAAATTACTTCTAAATTTATTATATAAATTATTTTATTTGTTTTTGAATGTAAGTTTTAGTATAAAGTAGCTTCACCTTATGAGAAAGCAATATTCTGCTGACATTTAACTTTCTAGAAAATCTAGATATCGTCAGCAAAAGTGTGAAATCACTTCTGTTGAAAAAAGTCAATTTCGTGTTGTTCCGGAAATATGCACAGTAAAATCATCTGCATCTGTCTTGTCAATTTTAAGTTTTTTTAAAACTAAATAGTATATTTAATATACCATCTAGTTGAAAAAAACTACAAAGTGACTAAACATTTGCAGATGATTTTTCTGCACATGTTGCTCATAAAATCTTTTCGACTTGCGTGGTTTCACACTTTTGCCCACGTTATAATTTTCTCATATTTTTCCTACTTATTATTTAAAGGTGCTATATTGTTCATACATTCTATCATTAAAAGTATTTCACTTATATATTATGTTTCTAAGCAAAGAGCTTTAGTGATATTTAGTTTTATGTAAAATAAAGAGTATTCTGTTTTATTTTTTAATTTTATAGATTTATGTGAGAGAAATCTTTCATTTTATAGTCTGTGATTAAGGCAGGAGAAATTCATAATTTCTATCTGCTTTAGTTTATTATTTTTATCTTATAAAGAGAACACCCACAATTTTATTTAAAGTAAGCACATTTACTGCTAATTTCACTTCATTTTCTTCATATGCAAATTGTACTTTATACCTTTTAATAATTGATATTTAGAAAGTAAATTATGCTATGTAGGGGTTTGCTAAGGGTTCTTAACCGAATGTCTAAGGTCATCTATTTAACATTTCATTGCCACGATTCTAAGAAACTGCATTGCTATTTATAACTAAATATGTTAGCTGTTCTTTTGGGTCTTTTCCGATTATAACATGCAATAATTTTTGTAGTGTTTTTTTCAAGTACACCGGATTGAGTTTTGTGGCTGTTTTCTCATTTTGATGTAAATACTTAAAATGTAGCTATATCCCTGGTGTATAAAGCTCTCTAGCATTCTGATTTAAATAGTATTTTTCATACAGATAGGGATGTTTTACTTAGTCAGCTAGTCATTGTTTCAAGTATCTAAACCTTTTGCATAATTGTGACTGCACAAAATGAGATGCTTGTTTTCAATTTCAGTGTCAAAGGCCGACTCTGTTCTGCTCACTGTATCTGTTGCAGAGATGGCTTAACTTTAGAATGAACATCGCATAAATTTCTAGGCACGGAATCATTCTCAAGTTAGGCTGGTGGCTTTTTCAATATTACTTTCTGCTGCATGTCCCTTTCTCTCCTGCCAACTGTAATGCAGCTTCTAAGTGTCCCAGCTCTACAAACCCTAATTTTTTAGTAAATGTACAAATGGCTGTCTACACAGGCCAGTGTTAGTTTTCTATTACTGTTAGCAAACAGCTATGATGTAGGAGAGAAAGGTTATCCTTGTTAGTCATGTAATCAAGAAGAAATAATGTATTTTATAAATAAAAATATATATAAACTATTGTATATTTCGTAACGGATTCGACTAGTGCCATAAGGGACTCGCTCTCTGTATCCAACTGTTAGTGCTAGTTGGATGACTGATCTCTCAAATATTTTATACTACCTCTGAAAAACGTGTTTTATTCTAAACCTAAGAAATCATTTTTTTTGCTCCTATTTTAATAGTTAATTAATCTTATTTTAATACTTTTTGCATATTTTGTATAAAACAAACTGGATATTAATTGTGGCAATTTTGTTTCTACCTTCAATTTTTCAATGATTAGAATTCTGCTAAGTAAGTAATCTCAAAAAGAACATGCGATATTAAGAACACAAATTAACTTCAAAACGAAGACTGACTTTTACTATTTTGTTTCAACTGTTTTTTCTAAAATGTTCATTGTAGAATTTTTTCAAATTTTAAATGAGGATTGAATGAATTTGATTAAAAAAATTTCAATTAATGGTTCTTTGTTTGAATGTTCTACTTTTCTGATTTGAAAAGTAATCTGAAAGTTTTCTCACAAGCAATCCTTTTATCTAAACTTTTGCACTGTAAATATATCTTTATATATGATCATAGTGAGACGGGCAGCCTTGAATGATCGGCCTGGGAAATATAACCATCTACCAGCCTGGGGTGTTGACAACTTTTAAATATAGAAAGTAAAGTATGCAATTTTAAACAGTAAAGCTCGTTATTGGTTTCTCATATCACTCTACTGTATGTTCCTTTTTATGGACTGAGGCTTATCGACAGTTTAATTCAGTAACTGTATCGGTAGTGCTACATAATCCTTGTTATTGTCGGCTATGATGACTAGATTTTGTTAATTTTAACATTTTATTATTTTCTAATTTGAAAAGCATATAAATAACTACAAAATAAATTCCATCTGAAGTCACATTATTTTAAAGATATTTTTATTGAAAACCCCACAGGTCTCCAATGATTTTCCCAATTTGCTGGTGGCCTGTTTGGATATGATTTAAAATGTTGCATTTCATCAAATTGTGTATCCTATATTCAGTTTGAAGAAGTGTAATTTTAAGAGCATCTTGAATTAGATTACATTCTTTCAAAAAGTGTTTGTTCACATGCAATATTTCAGTTTTTGCTGAATATTAAAAGTAGCAGCTTTTAAAAGAAGCATAAAATAATAGAAATTAGTAAGTTTGGATTCTGCAGTTTATTTTGTATGGACTACAAATTGGTATACTGATACATGCATAGATAAAAGCTTGTGTAAATTTTTTTAAAGTTTGACGAGCTTCGTTTTGAAATACTTTTCCTTCCATTGTCAAATAATTCAACTATCAATATCAAAAAATTATAGCTTAATATCCTTTTGCCTCACACTGGCAAAAGGAATGAAAGAAAATATTTTATTTTTACTGATAGAAGAAATATAATTATCCCAAAGTAATTTTATATGAACTGCACACATACATGGTGCTGCATTTCACATTGTGAGCTTACTATTTTAAAAATATTGTCTGATAGCAGTAAGTAGTTGAAAATAAACGTCACAATCTATTAAAAATATTGAATTTGACACTGAATTACTTTCTTTTGCTCTAGAAAATTGTTTCTTACCTTGGTGTTCTCAACGTCCAAATTGGATAGTTTTTGAAAACACTTCAACTGTTGATATCAGATGATTTTGTAAACTTTTGACCTCATTAGTCTATCAATATTTGTAATATTTATGAAGAAACAAACACAAATTGAAGCATTGTCAACTGGCTCAATCTTTATTGCATTTTTGAAACTGCAAAATATATTTTAAACTACATCTTGATCATCAAAAACTTGATCGTACTATGATTTGAAACGAAGATCTTTGCATTTAAACTTGTCATGTTAAACTGTTAAAATCTTTATAATTTACATTTGAAAATTTCTATTTATATATTGAAAAATGATAATACTGATTTTAAAAAAATAATTGCTTTTCCAATTCAAGATTGTAAATTTATAAAATAAATCACTGTCATACACAAAATAATTTTAGATTTTACTGTTCTAAGAATTGTACTAATAGCAGGTTTATAATGACCAATACGAGAAATTGTAATGCGAGTTTACTGTATCGTGTGAATGGTAAGCTTCTAGGTATTTAAATCCTATGACTGAGCTGTTCGTACTTTATATTGCTTTTAAATGTTTAGCAATACAATGATCTTGCTTTATTTATAGTTATAAATTATTTTGTTTGCTGTTAGTAAGGCAATATTTATTGCATTCCACAATTATGTGTAAATAAAATATATACAAGTAAAATTATTTGTTAAAAGTGTCAAACTTTGGAAATTGTTCAACTAAAAAGGTGTTTTGATATCATGAAAATGTTGAACTGCGCACAAATGTGCTGGATTGATTGTGTGGCCAAATTTTTTAACTCTTAACTTAATTTCAAAATTTTCATGCTGGATCATATTTGAAACAATATAAAATTAAGTAGTCTTCCGTGAACGCTACTTCATTTCTAAGCTTCTGTGCTACACATCTGGGTTGTGCCATTTAGACATTTCTTTTATACATACAAAAATATCATTTACAGATACATCATTATCAATATATATACAAACTTTACTGCATCAATAACTGTTGCAATTTGAAGTCAAATTCTTGATCCCAGTAACGAGACAAATATGTTATAATGAAATGTCTTGTGGAGTATTTTGTTTTGTTTGATTCCTAAGATTTTTTTAAACTAATTAGTTTTTTGAAGACTGGTTTAAGACTTGTGTTCGGAAGTGCAAATTTAGGTAACTAAATAGTTTTATATAGGATGTTTAAAGGAAGTATACATTTTCAAATACTTAATCGTAAATAGCTTTGCAAATTGTTTCATACTTAAAAACTTGTACATGTTTTATTGAATTTTACATGGTTGCCATTCTTTTATTCTAAGATCATCCAGATACTATCGTTTCTGTGTTTGATTTGATGCTACTCTGTAAACAGAAATCAATTAATTTCTCTCTTTATTATAATGCTTCCATTTATAGTCTGTCATAAAGGATTTAGACATTCATTATCTTGAAGATATCTATTTTTTTCAGCAACAAAATTTCTTACCTTGGATAATTTCTTAATGAATATTTTCCAGAAGTAGCTACTTTTAGAAACAAAACATTTTATTTATCTAAACTATCAATACTACACAGCACATTGCAATATTAATATTGTAGTAAAAATGAGTAGGGATTTTGTGGACATCTTGTACTGTTTGCCACACCACATCAGGATATTGCAGTTGAGTATCATCGAGTCAAATGTCAAGGAATATTGAATATGGTAAATATTCTTCCAGTAAAAGCCAGACATAGCTTTAAAACTTTTGATCTTGTCAGCTGTTAAACATACTTGTCGAAAATGTAAAACCTAGTTTTTTTTTGTTTGAAAAGACAATCCATGCACTAAAAAAAATGTATACCTGAGTGAATAAGTCATAGCATATGATGTGTCTACAAGTACCTGAAACCCCACATTAGTACCTTATAAGGTATTTCATTGCTTTAGCATGAATCTGATAAGTTATTCAGTGACATACTTTTTAAATTTTTGCCAATCTTGAGTTAAGCAGCGAAATTATCGATTTTTTTTTTTTGGTTCACATTATACAAGAAATGGTTTGTTTAAAATTCTAACAGAAGAAACCCATACACATATATATATATATTGAAAAATGTGAAAGGATTAAAGGCTGGAAGAGGGTAAATCGTAATAAACCTTTTTCTCTAGTCTCACCTATCTGCTTCAAAGCATAAAGTTGATACTTGTACAAGTTAGCACGAAACACCATTTTCATCAATGCTTGGTACAAGTCACAGAAAATGAATTGAATGCAATGTTTTTATTTTCTCTACATTTTAAACAACTTGTTGAATCTAAATTTTCTATGTATACGTAAAAACCTTTTTAAAGGAAACATTTCAAATTTCTATTCTAGGGATCAAAATTGGATAAAGAATTGACACCTTTTTAACTATACCAATTTTTTATAAAAAAATTTGTATCTTACAATCCAAGAGTTGCTGTTAGTTTTATTGGTAAAATTTTTACGGTTTTTTCCAAAAAGAATGCAACTAAATCACTTCAAATGATAAACTGGTATTTTTATATCGACTCCACATAATATTCTGAAAACAATTTTAAAAATAAACAGTGTTCTATTTTAAAGTTTTTAGAAAATAAATTTAAAGTATTGTATAATTGGAACTATTTCACAAGGGAAATGGGAGTTTTTAGAATGGAAAGTCATTTCTACTAAGTGACATTTGGGTTTTATAAAAATTGATGCAAATATTCTTGATGTATCCTCTTAACAGAGATAACTTAAATGTAGTCTAATACTTTGCACCGTTTAACTATAATTGAATTGAATGATTTTTCACAATATGCTTTTAAAAATTGTAAATATTTTTTGTTTAATTTCACATTTTTTTACTACTGCTTTTACTGTTATTTTAATTATTTGAATGTGTCTAATTTGTATATATTTCATGAACACACAAAAAGCAATTGTAAAGTAGATATGTATAGAATTTTTTTTTTACATTGCAATGAACCAATTTTCTTTCAATGTTTTGTATTTTTATGTTGCACTTATTTAAAAACTTCCATTTAGTAACTGTTTAAGGTTTAAAACATTCTTTAATTAGGATATAATTGATGAAGTTACAACTGGGAAACAGAAAACTGTGAGCATTTTATTTGAATCCTTAAAATTCATTTTTAGGCACAGTCTTAATACTGGATTGTGCTGCACTTTTAAGTAGTATTTTTTTCACTTGTGCAATGCACAATATTAATTTATATAAAGCATTTATTGTACAAAAATATTGAATTTGATGTGTCATTAATTTAAGGTAATTGCAAAAATTGCTACAAATTACATTGCTTAGAAAAGATGATTGTGTAGAATAAATGCATTTAGTGTAATTTAAATATTCTTAATTATATGAATGCCTGTGCTACTTTATTCAGAATTCAATTGTGCTATGAAATTTTATGTACAATATTATAACAAAGTATATTAAAAGAAATAAACTGTCATTTTAAATAACTTTTTATTCTTTATTATATTATTCAACACTTAAACTTCAAGAATTCTCGTGTGTGTAAACCCCATTTAAATTAATGCCTACAAAATTTTGCAATAAGTTACCTATAAATTGGCAAATTCAGCTGAATTTGAGAACTTTTTCCGATTAATATTAGTGAATATCCAGCTCATTGATCCCGAGCTGGTTATCAGGGACCTCAAATCTCTCTATGTAAGTTAATTAACAGTGTATGTCGCTTGTAATTTTGCGTTATACAATAGCGTTAATAAATTAATCTTTCCAACTCATAATTACTGGTGGCACATGGTAATATATTAGCTGAATCCTATCTAAAGACAACTGGAAGTGCAATATTTGTTTCAACCCATCACACTGAATTATTAAAAAACATGTTAATCTGTTAAATCGCAGTAGCTGCAATAGCATAACAAACGTAATTTAATAAATAAACAAGAGCACAGTTCCAGTACTTTATTTAAAATGATCTTTAGTTACAGATAAGTCTTCAGTTATGGTACGAAAAATTAATGATAACTTGTGGAAAGTTATCGAACACCTAACTAAGGGGATGAAGAGAGATATCTTATGAATAGACTGATCAGTGGTAACAGGCTCTAGTTTCTTTAAAAAGGGTAATAGTTACCTAGTACAATTTCGTAAATTTCTGCATAGTTTGAGATTGTAGCATTGCATGTAAATCTTGCAATACATTATTTAATAAACTAAATATTAAGCCTTTAAATTCAGTTTTCCCAGGTTAAAAAGTTATCACAAGGGTTATTCCTGGCACAACAGGAAATTCAATTAACTTTTTCATTTTAATCGACATTCCCTTAAAGGGACCAATGCAGTCCTACTCGGTAATGTTAAAATTTTAAGGAAAATTTGCTCAGAATCTTTTGTGTATTTTGATTTGAAATTTTTTATACAAATTATGAAGACACTTTAACATAGGTATTTAAAAAAATCCTCAAAATTTCAACTCATTAAAAAAAATTAGCAATTTTCAACAGTCAAAATGAATTTTTCTGAGCAGATAGAAAAAAAAAAAAAGACTGGTATAGGGTATATTACACTTGTGAACCAATTATTATTTTTATATTTGCTTGAATAGACTTTGGAAAACGTTACTTTTATGGCAGAAATACATTTTGAGATATTGAAGTTAAAAGCATGAAATTGACCTTACTTCAGGTAAGTACGGGTATATATATATATTTTCAAAAAAAAATATTTAAAATATTTCTACTTAGTGTATCTTCATAAATAATATATCATTTTAAACAAAATTGTATAAACATTTATTTAAAGTTATAGAAAAAAAAAATCGAAATTTCGAAAGATTATCGTGCACTGGTTCCATAAAGCAAATTAAAGAAATACAGTTTGTAAATTACGTAATGGGATCTCAAAATAAATGGTTTCTTGAGTGTGACAACCCTTACTTTCATGTACGCAAGAAGTACATAAACGTACAATATATATTGTATTCAACATTGGTAGTATCTTACTGTCTTGTATATAAAACACATTTATGTTCGTTACATTTAAAGCATTTGGAAGGTCTTGGGATGCATTACCTAATATGCATATGGGAGAGCACTACTATATTTTGACAGAAAATGCCTTAAAACTCAAAATGTTACAATCCTGTTGTATTAATGCTTATCCCATGGACGAATATTCATACTGCATCAGAAAATGAAGGGTATTTCATAGCAGGTATATTCTGCTATAAATGTAACACAACACAAGTAATGTTACTCATCTTTGGACAAAATGCAATTTTCAGTCGTGAATTAAGTAACCATTTAATTTTAAGAGAAATCCAGTTTACTCTCTTCAACCCCAGTTTCTACACTCTGAACTAGACATAGATTTAAATATAAAAACAAGTCTTTAGCAAATGCATAATGCAGGCATGAAAAAGTATAACAGCAGCATTTGCTTTTTGTGAAGAGCAGACACATTGGAGAACGTAAAGAAATGTGTATTAAAATGGCAGGGCTAAAGTAGGTAAAGTATGGACGAATCAGCTTTGGAATGGTTCGGTTACAGTTGAAGTTAAAAAATATAAGTACCTCTGTCCTCCATTACTGAAAGTAGCTTGAGACGGAACAATGGATTTATAGATCACAGAAGCATGAACTCATAGCTTTGAAGCATAGAAACACGGCAGATTCTTAGAAGAGGAAAATAAGTTGTGTGGGAACATTTTAAATATCAGCTGTAAGAAATGTAATTTAGTTTTGAAATTAATGTTCAACCAAACTTGTATTCAAGGAACATTTCGCATATTCAGTGTATTAACATCGGCAAATGCTTCGCTAGCGGATATTGTAGTTTTTTTTAGCTCATTAGTAATCAGAAGTAGTAAGATGAACACTAGTATAGTAGGTCCTTTCCCATGTAAATCTTAATACTTTTACATATAACTTCATAAACAATCTACATATTGTTGCCTTAGAGCAGAAACTCATTAACTAACGTTCTTTCAGAAATGCACCTTTTGACACTAATTGCTTGTTTTCATGCTGTTCTAAAATTCATTGTCTTGTAATCTACTAGAATAAAACTAAATGTTATAATTTTTTATTTTTGGCCTTTAACCTCTCTACTAAAAATGCGTTATTTTTTTGTGAGTTGATGAGTTTCTGCTCTCTAAGCCAATGATATTTTCTTACAAAGCATCTCAAATTATTACATGTCAATGCAAAGTACAAAAATTTCAAAAAATTATTTGAGGTCCTTATCTTATGGTTTTGATGATTGAAATTATTTACACTTATATATATATATATATATATATATATATATCAAGCTGAAAAATACTTTATCATTTTTTCAATTATACTTTCTAACCACAGGAAATTTTCGAAGTACAATCAATAGAGGACACAGAAATAATGGAATATTGCATATAAAACAAACATAATATGAAATGTTCCATGAATAGTTTGAGAAATGAACCTGTATCCTAACAGTTGATAATATAAACATTATACTCTACATCAACCACTTAGTATATGAAATAACATAATCGAAAGCATTTGTAGGCTATTAGAAATATATCATTTGGAAAAAATTTTCCAAGTGCTCATTAACCTCAAGAATTAATAAATATACATTTTTACAATGGCAAAAGAAGTTCAAAATTGCAACTAATTTCTATTAAGAATTACATCAAGGACAGGTAACAGAATTTAAGAACAGTCATAATTTACACATTGCATTCATTTTTTTGAAAGACTACAACATTTTATGAGAACAGAATGGAATTGCATTCAGTCTAATATAAAAATGTTTCATTCAAATAAGATTCTTAATCTCTCTAAAACTTCAACAATGAAACGACACAAGATTCAGACAATTTTGACAAAATGGATGTTTCATTTCCATAAATCAAGAAACCAATATTTATTTTCATAAAATAAATAGAATATTCATATTTAGGAACTTTTACAAATTAATGAATTAGGCACTCTTCTCAAAATTCATTGGGTATACATGAAAGTACATAAACCAAATTTTACATTGATAGGTAATTGGAAAATTTGAAAAATTTACAACTTCCCTTAAACCTATAATAAAGAATGTAAATGTTAAAGATACTGCAAAGTATCACATCCAGACTACTTTCACTCAGTGCATCATCAAGAATAGTATAAGAAATACTTTTTGGATTGAGGATAATGTGGTAAATAGTTCTGGTTCTTCAATGAGATAACAGATAAAAAAAATATAACTTGATTCCTCATTTCACTGCTGGAAACATTGAAGATATGAATACCGTATTTGCTATTTATTCTTTACAACTAGGCATTTAACATGAATATACTAATATCTACACATTTTATATGAACAGTGCTCAAACTCTTTGAAACGATCAATGGATAGTGTAGACGCATTTTATTTCCGCATTCCAATTTCATATTACAAGCATCATGAAAATTAGAGGCTGAGCCTAAAGTTATGCATGGAATCATAAAACTTCACAATCGGCATTATTTAAAATCATACAAATAAAAATCCATGCTAATTAACTACAAGACATAAAAATAAACTGACAAAACAGCACTATAGCTTGGCTCTGGGGAGATGGCAGATGACCTTGGGGAAGTCCAATTGCTCATAGGTGTTTCAGCTTTTCAGGGGACAGGGACACAATATGGAAAATCTTGTATGGTGACCGCCAAAGATCATTGTTTCACCCACTTATTTCCATTGCTTTGTCTTACGACACCAAACGATAAACTCAAAGTAAAAAAACACACTAAAAATGCTAAATGAGGGTATGCATTGTTTACACTGAATCGACCCCTACTTTAATAAGACTTGTTCAAAACTGATTCAAATGTCAACTTCCCAGAGTTAGATTATACAATTGTTCATTCTATAGGAAATGGTCTTATGTGTTAGTTTTTTCTTCAATATATATTTATGAACAAAAGCTTAATTGTTAATAATTTTAACAATGGCAAGATTACATCGAAATTGAGACCATCCCATGAAAAATGCTCAAATGGTAAATGCATTAAAAGTAATTAATGCAATGAAAAACAATTTCAACGAGAATATAAATGTCCGAAATCAGAAATGTTTTCTTGCGCATCTACGCACTGAAGTTCAAATTACTGGAAATAATGTAAATGTTTGTGTGTGTGTATCACATATGCCCTGATCAGATAGACGTTTTGGTACTTACTTTGAAGTACAATGTACCAATCTTTAATTTCACATAAGCTTAAATACAAACTATGTATAATTCAAAATCAGAACATAGTGTGAGAGAAGTTAATATTCAAAGCGACCTTGCAATAAACTGGAATTTAACAATGTGCACACTGATGTACATTTAACACACAAATATCGTTTATGGTGTAACAAGTTGACTAAACATCTAAAATACTATTTTAGTACACAAACATATTTTAGTGAAAATGACTAAAAACCAAATCAATATCTTTTCGAGTAAGGTGGAGGCACAAGATCTAACAAATTTGAAATGTTTTTATCAGAATTTCTAATGCTTCAAACAAATGGTGGCATGGATTGGTGGTAACTTGCAGAAATAGAAGAGTAAATTGTAAAAGTTAGTATTTCCTATGTACCTCACATCCATTCTAGAGTTGCTTGTTTACTTTTGAAATTTTTTAATTGAAAAATAAGCAAGCTGATAAGTTGTAAAAGATATATCATATAACAAATGGTATATTTTATTTTATAAATTTGAATACAAATGCAATATGCTATGCTAATTTAAAATGATAGTTTAAAATTTTCAAATAACATTTATAAAATTTGGATTAAAATATTATAAGTTCACAGAATGAACTTAAATTTTACAAAGCTTTATTTGTGTGTACTTTTTAATTTACTGTAATAAATTAGTGACATAATTAGAAGTTTACTGTATAAGGCTAAAGTATTTTCTAACCAAACAAGATATGTACACAAGAAAGAATAGCATTGAATAAAAACTGCATAATTCAATTATGTTAAAAGTACGTATATACATATAGTTAGCAATGAGTTAAAGGTGAACACTAAAAAAATGTATAAAAATTATAGAAATAAAATTTTTTTATTTACATTAATTTTCTTGAAATGTTTGAAAAAAATAAATACATTAAAAAAATAATTTTCTTAATTTATTTAAAACTAAAATCGTGTAGAAACATAATAAATTCCTTCCCCTAAATTTTAAATATAAATCAAATGCACCCAAAAATATTGATCCTATGCAATTTGAGGAAAAAAAAAAAAATAAAACATTTTTTTTTAACAAATTTGTTTTCTGTACGATTATTTTGTATCACTGGTACATAGAACAAAATTATTAAAGATGTAAGTACAACAAAAACTATTCTATAACATCAAATATCAATAACAAAAAGATGATATTGCACAATGTTAGATATCACCTACATACATCCCTGAAATCAGCAATTTTAAATTATTAAAGCAGATGTTACTCCTAGACTGTCTAATACTTTGATCAATGCGTTCAAAGTCAATTTGGCATGTTTAGAAATAAGTAATATAGTATTAAAAGCCTAAATAAGTTTTAAAGAACTCTACATTGTAATGTTTTCATTAAAACTTGGTAATCATTTACATTTAGACTGAGTACTTTTTGGATACTTCATAAATACATCAATATGTCAACGATTTCTAAATATTTTACAAATATCATAATCAGTACAATGCACTTATATAAACTATCAAATAAATACTACAATAAATAGGTTTTATGTCTGAATTCTATACACGTCAAATGTATCCTGTGTGTCCCTTCTGCATAAAAAATTCAAAAACATTCAAACTGCTGAAAGAAAGGAAGAGTAGTAATTAGAATTATCAGCACTTTTTGCTATGGATTAAATTTCATTCTTCTACTTTTAACTTGTGAAGACAATTATGGTGTTAAGGGGTTACACAATTTCTTTTCACAAAATACTTTCCATGCATAAAGGTTTTTGGTGGCATCTTTTTACAAGCAGTCCTAAAAAATATTTAAATGAATTAAGAATACGAATATGAATTAAGACACAAACACAACACATATTCAAAACCAGTGACCTTATTGAAAAATCTTCATTCATAATCACTTGAAGTTTATACTAAACTAAAATCGTCAGTGATAAGCCATTTTTAACACATAGCAGTCATGCCTGTGAACACATGTAAAACAAGTTTTATAAGTGACACTCAAGAACATTGGGAACCTCTAGATTTCAGTATCAAGAGTATTTACCCTAAAGTTTAAACTTTATCAGAGGCAACTTTATAAGCAGCAAAACATTTAACATGTTTAGTTCATATTTGATGTGATAACTGAGTAGTTTTTTGTGAGGTATGCTTGAGTTCACAAAGCATTAAAATAATTGAAAAAGTTTGTTCTGATATATTCTGCACCTAATTAGTTACAGAAACAGAAAGTCTTATCAAACAAAGTAAAATATACATGAAGAAAATTTCTAGTGAAATGTTTTACATAAGAATAACCTCAATGCTCTACATAATTCACATGTCTTTATAAGCAATTTAAAAATAATATAAAATGCGAAAATAAATAAAATATTTTAAACTGAAAATAATTTATGCTTGCTTTATTGGAATGGAGAGGAAGGAAACTTGTATACAACAAAATAAGGTCACCTCAGGACAGAATGAAGATGTCACCAAAACTTAAGTATTATAACAAAGGTTTAGCCATTTAAAAATTAATTTTTCAACGTTGATAGATCAGAAGATTAAAGAGCATGATTGAATAGAAATCAATTTCCACACACACTCTTCCTTTCTCTCAACTAAAATAAGTAAACACATTAATTTCTTTTCAGTAAAAAAATAAATGCACAATATTTCATCTTTATTACAAGTCTGTTATTAACTAAAAAAAGATTTTCTTATGGAAAATAAAGTTAATATAAATTAGTTTATAATTGAGTACATACATTAATAAGTTTTTTTTAACTGTTTTATTGAAAGAATCCACTTTACTGTTTTGATATAACACTAATTAACAATACAAGATTAAAACATTCAATTTATTTAAACTATTTTAAAACGCTATTTTGCTTAAACTAATTTGTTTTTCATTAACTATGTGATAAAAAGGGCATACTTTAAACCATTTTATGAAAAAAAAACAATAGGAAAAGATATATTTTAGATTCATATATCTATTTATGTATAAATGCACATACAAATAAGACTTACATTAAAAATTCAATATTGTTCAAGTGTTATTAAATTTGTATCAGACTTACTGCAAAATTGTATGGGTAACGACAAAATACATTCAAAAGTAAAAATCCAGATCAACAATTTTTATAAACAAAATGGCCAAAATCCTCCTCAAAAGGATTAAGTCTTTTAACTTCCAAGATCGAGCTGACTTCAGTACACAAGAACCAAGTTGGGCGAGTAAGACATAATCTTTCAAACAAAAGTGACAATAGTGTGACATGATTCCTGCATGAAACACACTGCCATATCGAAGAGCAACTTCACTCAGAAATTCGAATTTATACAAGTTTAAATACAGAACAGGAGCATGGCTGTACATATTTTTACCAGTTGAGATCACGCATGCCTCCTTTGCAAAAGACTGATTTCCAGCATTAGTTCTGTAGTTGAGTAGGTTTAATGTAAAGCCAGTATTATTTTCAGTTAAGCTCCTTTGGCATGTATCATTCCTGCAGGTTAGAGTTCGTATATAAAGATTCAATATAGGTTATGTACAGGGGGCTTGAAATAAGGTTCTTGACATTCATTTGCTTCAGATATTCTCTCATACAGCGTTCAAAATCCAACCTTCAATGAAGACACAGAAAAGAAACAAAGAAATTAGACGAGAACGAAAAGGTGATACGACTCAAGTTTCATAAACAAACCATAGTAAAAAAAAGATTAATAACAATCATAATTACAATTCAAATCTTGAAAAGCTTTTACAGGATAGGAACTTTGGATAATATTTTGAAATACAAGACTACCATTTTACACATGCTTTGTCTCTATCTTTCTTCAGAAATGCTAGAAAATGATGGTAGTTCCTTGGTTTAGTGTAGTGTTTGGTTTACTCTTTACCAGCCTGTTTATATATCATGCTCTACATTCGTATTAAACCCTCTGAGGACATCATCATGCTTCCAACCCTGCGCAACTCCAACTGCAGTTTGGGTCTTCCTGACCAATATTCTTTCTTATTCTTCAGGATTCATTCAAACAAAAACGTAGTTGATAGTTAGTCATTGTATGAATAAGCATAACCATGGTTCCCACTCTTTGGTGGGAAAAAAAAAATTCAAGTACTTTTCCAGGTCTTTTCAAGGCCCATTTGAAGTTTTTCAAGGACTATTGTAAAAAGGCAGAAATTCCCTCTTTAACCCCCCCCCCATTTTAGTAAACAACTTTTCTGAAGAACCTTTTGTGTAATGTAACCATTTCATTACCATTCACATACTTAACAATTCCAAACATATATTTCTAGTCAACATTCCAAGCATGTTATGGGAAAGAAAAAATTCTTAAAAAGATAAAGTAAAGTAGTTAAGTTATTATACTTATTTTCTGTATGTTCGAACTGACACAGAATCCCACTGACCTCGAAAAAAGAAAATAAACACATGCCTAGATGAACAAGCGTATTCTTCGGAATTGGAATAAAACCACGCCTTCTAAACGCATGCGTTTGGAGCCGATTCAAACTCGAGAAAATTCCAGATTAAAATTTTTCAAAACAAATTCAAGGACTTTCAAGTATTTTGCACCAAATTCAAGTACTTTCCAGAGCCCTTGAAAACAAAAATGAAATTCAAGTACTTTTAAAGGATTTTCAAGGTCTGTGGGAACTCTGATGACTTAATGTGGGAGTGACTCTCAAAAGTGCCAGCACAGTGACTAATGGTCTATTGTACTGAGATCCCTGCTGATCCACTAAAGACAGATTGCCAAAATAAATTTCAGCACGTACCTGATTAGAATGTTGCCCAGTTCCCAGGGATCGATACAATGGTATCCCAGATATTCATACATTTTAATACACTATGCAAGTACAAAATGTAAACAAAATTGTTTTCATAGTCATTAAATTACATTACACACTAAAGCAAAATTCGTGTTTTAATAAGAAATAATCTTTTTAATGTGAATAATACAATTATCTGGATGGGGTCTAGTCTCAATTGATCCGGATAATCGAAGTTCTAATGTACGTTATGAAGATTTCATTGGCATGATTTAATTGCATGTTTAAGCTTAAAAGGCTGGAAAATACATCTACATGAGGCACTTACTAAATTAATTGATGTAATTACTAAAATGCTGTATTTCCTAACATAGGTATTTTCTTATTTGAGAGGCTGGGCCACATTCACCTAATGTACTACAGGTTAATTGGTTGGAATTCCAACTAATTGATGTTACTATGAGGGTTAAAATGCATATAAGAATTTTATTTTATATATCACTCAGATTTTTGAAGGCTAAACATTAATATCATTTTGGTGATTTTCACTGTTTTACACTTTGTTCTGTAAATCAAAAACAATTTGTTCTAAAGTTCTTTCATCAATGTATATTTTAATTTAATCAGTTGATAGTAGTGGCATGGAAGCATCTATACTTCAATCAGGGCACAGAACAGCAGTGTATTAAGAGAAACTAATCGGCTTTTAGTTCTGGATTTTAAAATTTTTGTATTGAATGAAATATTTGGAAATATTTTCCATATTAATAAATGGAATGCATTTTCAAAACGCAATTATTGTTAAGTAGAAAATGCAAAAAAAGTTCAATTTTTGTTGTCCACAAGTAGTTAAGTATTGGTAAGATTGAAACAACTCTAAACAGGAGTATGTGTGAATAGAACCATAAAAAATTATAAAATCACAAAGGAAAATCTGGTATCCCAGATTTTGTTTGTGGTTTTATGTTAAGTTATTGAGATTTCATTCAAGGCAAACAGCATTGCTATCTGAACATTAAAAGAGCATGAGAATAGAATTTTAATAAAAGCACATATTTTCAGTAAAGTTTACGAAATTTTCTGCAACATCATCTGCCATTTGAAATTCAGTTTAAACTATGCTAAAACGATTGCTAATAAATATAGAAAATTGTATAATCTTGGCATTTTTAAAGATAGATTACTAAATAATAAAATAATTTATAATTTGAATAATCTCATATGTGGTTTAATCTTTAAGAATCGGCTCTTTTTTGTGCTACTATAGATGACACTTATGTTTTGACCAATCATGCACCATTAGCATGTGAAAATGTTGTGTCCATGAAACCATGTCCTAATGTGACCATTCTTTCAATGAATACAAAATACTGAATCTGGAAATCTTATGCAAAAGATACTTGAACATAAAACTGTATCAATATTTAGAAAAGAAATATCTAGAAGAGCTAATTAAACAGAAAACTAGAATGAAAATTAAATTCTAATTACTACCAGCCACCATTTAATCAAGCATGCATTAGAACCAAGGGATGGAGAGCAAAATGGACATTCAGGCACATACCATAGTTGACAGGATTGTAAAACTAGTCAGGAAACATGTCCTCGTCAAAGCTTAAGGATGTTAAATAAAATATTAGTATTAGTAACATTTTCACACCACATATTAAACACAATGAATAGATCAGAATAGCTTTAGCTGTTAATATGCACCAAACAATGCGCTAATATGTGCATAATGATATACAAGCACAGGAATGACCAGTGACAAGGAAGCCATATTTTGCAGAAGTGATATGAAATATTGTTAAATCAAAAGTGAGCACTCTAATAAATAGCTTAAAGAAAAACTATAAAAATAACAATTAGAAATTAAAACAGAATTAATGAATTATTAAGTTAGTAAACATAAATTATTTAATATGCACAGAGGAAATCAAAAATGTAATATCGTTTTGTGTGTTTGGTATGTTATTTTATTTTAGTTTTAAATCCACATCAGGATATTTTGTACCATAATATAGCTTAAATGATGAAATTAATAATCAGATCACTTCACATTGCAATAAAATTTTTCAAGTCTGAAAAGAATAACTGATTACTAACAACTTCAGTAATTGAGAAACAAAGCTTTTAAGATACTAGGGGGTTCCACCCCATGCTCGCCAACCCCAGGTTTCTTCGCAAACCAACACTCCTGTTGCAAGTGATTTCGCTTTTTTTTACTTTAACACTTAATGCACTATAACTAATAGCTGCATCAGTAAAAAACCATTTCCATCTTGTTTCATGTACAATTTTGAATAAACCATGTAAATCTCGTAAGATTCAGATATGTACTAAATTGGCTAACTGTCTGAGAATCAAGTTGAAAAAACGAGCATGACGTCACAGCAAGTTTCAAGGGCACCTGTCAAACCTGCCAGTCAGAAAATGTAACCTTTATTTCCGTGAAGTAGAATAAACGCAACCGTACCGCAATCTAAAATATATGAAATTTGTACGACCAACTTTTGATCGCATCTAATTTATTTACTAACCAATTTCAAAAATAACTGTACTGTAAGAAAAAGTACATTCTAAGGTATACTGCAAGTTTTCAAATAAAAAACTAATAGTAATAAGATATTGATATGACAGTTTTAACAAAAAACTACTAAAAGTATCAAGTTTGTATACTTACTGTTTGACTTTATCAGGAATACACACATGATCCAAGGGTATGAGAGAAGAAAGCTCTTTTAAGGTGTACACAAATTTCAATTTTTTGGAAAACTTTGAACTGGAAAAATCAAATACATTGTTCAGAATCAGCAACTGTTAAAATGTCTCTTACTTATGATTATAATTTTAAAGATCTGGATGTAAGAAGTCTTTTTATCTGATAATGCATGGCAGCTTATTTCGAACTATACAGCTTTATCAGTCAATTATTTAACCACTTTGTACAAACTTTATGATACACTATATTTAGCTGCAAAGGTATTATAGAGTGCTTAAAAAGAGTGGCTTTACCTGATGAATGGGCGTGTCATAATCACGATAGTCTTCAGCCAAAAGGTAGGATGAACCAAATATAAACCTTTTAGATTTTTACGTAACCTGAAACAATACACGATTAAACAAATTTTTAAAAGTGAAAAAATTGCCAGAAGCATACACAAATAACTTTAGAATTCATAAGCATTCACTTTGTAATTAATAAGCATCAATTCATTACATATTTTAACTTTCTTACATAAGAATGTAAATTATGCCAAAATGTTATTTCAATATGGCTCTTAAATAAGAGTTCATAAGGGATACTACCGACAAAGTTTATGTGTTATAATTGTTTGTAGAGCTTTGTTTACGTTTGGTGCATGAGGCTCTTATGTTTTTAATTATCATTATGACTTCAAGCAGATCATCTCACATATCAAACAGTAAGAGAATTCTTTGATAGTTGATCCTGTTTCATGTATGTTTAACTGTGATTTAAAATGCAACTTAAGTGCATATCTTCCTACATCATCAAGTCTAATAAAAAAAACTGTACTGGATTCACAATCAAACGTCAATATAGCAGATTTTCATATTTACACTGCATTTCTACATTGCATTGATTCAAAAAAATTCTTTTTAAGATTTAAAGATAAAAAACATTTTCATACACATTATAAAATAATATGTATGGTTTAGTGAGATATACAGCATTTCCATATTCCAAGTATAGTAACGCTTTTTGACATGACTGAATAACAAAATAATATCGAAAACATTCATAAACCACTACATTAAATTGTGAAAAAACATAAATCTCAGTTAAATAGTAAAACAGAGAAAATTCCATTTGCTTCATAATCAGTTCTTTTATCAGTTTCACAAGACAAAACCCATCAAAATGACAGATTTCAGAGTCTTGTATCAAATTAGACCATAGGATGTTTTTACTGGAATTTAAGTTTAGTTTTGTTGAGATAATAAAAAGTATGAATATATAGATAAATTTGTTTTCCGTCAATCCAATTTCGTTCTGTGTATGGAACACCTAGATATTCTCAACTCTGTCAACATGATGGATTTAATTACTGCATAATCCATGTCGGGGATTAGTAACAACAACACTGCATAGTTTATCACAATTTAGAATAGTATTTCAATTAGATTAGAAAATTGCATTTTCTTTTAGTCCACCTACAGCTCACGTGAGAAGCACCTGTTGTGTTACTAGAAACAGAATAAATGTAGTCTCCAATCACTCATGGGACTATCACCAAAAGATTGGATAGCTTACAGTATATTCCAAACCAAACTATTAAAAAAAAAAGAAAAGCAGAGCAAATAGTATTTGTAGTTAATATAAAATAGGGATTTGAGAAAAATGTACAACCGAAGTGTAATATGAACATGTCTTGAATAGTTTCATTTCTAAAAATGAAAAATAAACTGAAAATATCAGAAATTTCTTAAATTAAAAGCTTTGTTCATTATTGATTTAAATAGTGAAAAAGTAAAAAACAATAACAAATGGAATTTTTTAAAATACCCACCAAATTGATGGATATGGGTGGGTAATGGTAATTTTAGTTAACGTCGTACTAGAGCAACACAACGAGCTATTGACAACGGTCCGGGATCAGTCCCTTAAGGGAAAGATTCGAGGACAGCACCTCATAATTTTGAACCACGGTCAGATGACGAAGCAACACCTGAGCTGGCACCCCACTGTGCAAACTTCCACACCAACCCAATGTGAGGACTTTCGCCCATGACAGATTTAAGGTGCACCAGCCGCCTCTACAACATACGCTTCAAATGCCCGGACCCGGATTCGAACCAGGAACCTTCCGATCTAGAGGCTAACACCTAACCGGTTGGTCGGCGGATTTAGGTGGGTTAGATACACATTTAACAATGGTTGTTTTACTATTAAACATGTTGAAAGTAGTGAAATAATTAAAAAAAAATTAAGTTAAACTAGCCATGTACACAAAAATGCCTTTTCAAAATTAAAGTTACCTTCGGTCAATCATTTGGTAACACCTCTTTAACCAGCTAAAACTAGGCATGTTACCCCTGTCTGTAGCTCCATGAAGATAGACCAAAATATAATCTTCAGCAACTAGCTCATCAAGAGTCACAATAACATACCTGAAAGCAAAAACAAATACAAATTTAGAGCATTAATATGCTTCATCTTATTTATAAAACAGAAAATCAGTTTGTCTGAACCACAAAAGCTCTATATAACTGAGTTGTGGCATACAATTTGACAGCTTATTTCAGTTTACGTCCATTTCCTTAGATCCATATAAAAAAAATTAATAATGAACACTGAGAAAGAAGACACTAATTTTTAATTAAACTCATATTAACACATAATGTGAAAAGCTGTCGTGAGATAAGCAATCGTAAAAGGCAAGACCACAAGCACATGAAGTGGATTAAGCTCAATGAGCTGTTTGATGATGCAGCAAAACATTCAATGTTCATTAATCAGATTCACAATTTAATTTTGTTTGATGCAGCAAAAACCCTCGAGTAAAGATGGTTAGAAAAGCTAGTAACACAAAGTAAAATGTTTTCACCTTTCATAAGGTGGTAGGGTAAATAGCAATATTGTTCAGTAAAAATACTGTTTTAAGCTTAAATCAACATGGTTGTGCCATTTAAAGACTATTTTCTTCTGTAAGGAAAAAAAGATTAATATAAAATATAGAAGGAAAAAACTGCAATATTTTGAAAAATGCAAGAATATGTAAATAGACATCTCTCTCGATGTATTGAAATCACAGCATAAAAAAAAAACCAAGATTTACACAAAAACGAAAAAAAACACCCTTTACTTGATCACAGAGTGAGTTTTACAAATGTTATTCGTGCAGTTAGTACTTACAAAAACAAGTTATCCATCACGTAGCAATAGTCTTTACGGCTGCGATCTGGAAGGTAACAAGCTGAAAATATGATGATTGCATTGCGCGTGGACCCTTGATAGCCTATAAAACAAAAGAAAAACATAAAATTAACAATACCTTACAACAATTACAGTGCTAAAATTGGGGGTTCAAAATCAAAGGGTTCTACAGAACATTATAATACAAATTTGCATAAGTACAGGAGTATGTAGATGATATCCCTTTCATATTCTTGAAATAATTTATTTTTTAGCTTCCTTGTTCCTTTACTGAATAATAACTGTTCTGCTAGACAGGTCAACAAAATAAAGAAAACAATGTGTGAAACTTGATGACAGAAGAAACAATCATTTCCATTATGAATGATACTAAAGATAACAACAAAGAATTAGGCCATTATTATATCTGCTATAATTCTAGTTGACATTCATTATCAAATTAGTAATTTCAAAACATAAAAGGTGACCAAAAACGCAAGACGCATCGAAGAAATTATATATGCAGAATAACCAGCATTTTAACAAGAAATTTGTGGATGAAAAAATCATCATATTAATATGATAAGGAAAGGGACTTTTAGGACATTCTTAATAACTGAGCTAGCCTTGATAAAATTGTGGACTTTTTGAAGATTTTAAGCAAACATTTGTTTGTTTCCTTCATGTTTTGGACAATGTTTTGAATGATTCAGTTGCTTTCTTTATTTCAATTCCTTTCCAATTTATTTCCTTGACAAATGAAACATTTTCCAATGCTAAAACATACCTCCATGGGAGAGGACTTTACGATACGGTTCTATGACTTTCATGTCAATTTTCTTGTCTTCGCCATTAACAATACATGACTTCCAACTGCGTTCCTCTTCAAATTCTTCAGCTGCAGACATTTCGGGGATGGGGTCACTTAAGGGAGAATCCAGATCTAAAAGACAACACACAGAAAAGGTAGAATGAGTGTTCTGAAAATTGATTGATCACCTGACCTTAAATACATAAAGTAATTGCGATTTTATTTTGTTTGTTTCTATATTGCTTTCAAATCCACAAAGCTTACAGTAATCCAGAAACGCAAATTAGTTAAACAATCAGATATATTTTATGTAGTGAATTATAAGCCCGGTAGCTTAAAAGATTTTCAAAAATTAAGTACAATGAAATATACACAAAAAGTTTAGAGTAAATAACAGCGTTGACTTTTCAGCAGCAAGATAACCTCATGCTCTTATAAAGCAAGATAAATGAACTATACAATTATGTTGTTTAGAATATTTATAGCAATGGTTGATATAAATTTATACTTAAAAAGCATACAGAACAGCAACAACTCACAGCAAGACTAACATTCATGAAGATAGTGCCAATGCTACACTCAAATGAAATTTAGTCCCTATGATAAGTGGAAAGACAATTTGTTAACTAACACTTTGTCCATTGGTGGAATAATCAGTATTTTTTAAATGCCTTCTTATATCTAATGAAATATACAGTGTAGTGTGTTAACATAAAAAAAAGGAAGTATGTTTTCTAAGCTCGGAGAATCATGTAATAAAAATTTCTATTTTACTAATTTTGTTACATCATTATTTTGATAGAATGAAAATAAGATCCTTTAATTGCATTCATTTGTCCTGACATGAAACTAGTTTTTAGGACATTGAAAAAACCTTTTGGGTCTCTTTTTACTGATTTACAGCTAATTTAAGTCATTCAAATCTTGAGTCACACATCAGAGATATCTTAATCTTGAAAACAGATGGTTGGTTTTCAGTTTTTTGCTGCAAGGGCCAAGATGCGACAAAATAAGACAGATATTTTTAAGTAAAAAATGTTGTGGAAAGGAAAAAAACAGAGGGATTGGGAATAGAATGGAATGAAAGCAGAAAACAATCACTTGGGAATCCTGGGTGCTTGACACCTGTGTTTACTAAAGAAAGTGGGAAACAAACCCCATTGGAGAAGAAAAGATCTCTATTGTGCCTTAGGTTCACGAATCCTGTACACACCAAAAGGACAGTTGATAGTTGCTGGATACCCTCTTTTGATAGAATGAAAATTTTATAGTTGAAAAATGATCTTTTAAAAGTATCTGTATTTAACAAATGGCTATATCATACTGACTGGCCTTGACTATCATTGAAAAAACTGCCAGATCAAAGTTCCAAGAACTTTGGAAGCATCTTTCCTATTTTGATTTGCACACATGCAGTATGATGTGCACAACCATTCCTTCATACAAAATATTACATAGCATTAATCTATACCTGTATGTGAATTCATGTTAGGCAACAGTGGAGAAAATAATATGCTGCTGAAATTTATACTATTTCAGGCATTTCAATTTCCTGTATTACTGCTTTCCATATCCACTTTTAATTTCAGTACTCTTCTTTGAGGATAAGAAAAAAAAAACATGATATGCTCAAAGGAGCCTTATAGAGAAGGTGAAGATGAATTTTAGATATAAGGAACAATTCATATAAAATTATGTTTTCTATTTAAAATTAAGTAAAACTACAAATTGAACATGAAATCCAAGGCAAAAGATCTTTAGACAATACTAAATACATTATAATGTGTGGAAACATAAATTTTCCCCCTATTAATGCTTTCGAGACAATCAGATCATTAAAAAAAAATTTAGTTGGGATTATTGTTTGTAATCTTTGAGCTCCTAATTCTATAGAAACATATCAAGGTTATTCATATACAAAATAAATACAAGAAATAATAAACCGAGGGTGCAATTGAAAGTAAGATAAAGCAGAACGAGGGCTTTTGTATATCAAGATAAATACAAGACTTTGTTTCATGAATGGAAAAATTGGAGACTAATTCTAAAGGCGAAACATTTTTAAGACCTACAATCAGAATTATCCAGATCTTCAAATGTAGCAGCATCATCTTCAAGTATGATGTCGTCCGATTGAGAGAAGGCATCCAAGTCACTCCTGTTACTGAGAGAGGACAGGCTTCTTTGGTCATCCTCTACAAACTTCGTTTCCAGGACACTTGGGTGCACAGAGATTCTTTTCAGAGTGCCATACCCCTCAGATACATTGGCATCTGAAAACCATATAATAAATATATAACATTTCAGCATTTCATGCATCTCAGAAGGCATAAGAAGTTTTGATTGTTTTCAAAGAAATAGGAGAGATTGTATTGTACAATGAGGCAATCATCATCACATTGGGGGTAAGCTGGAGAATACCGTTTTATAAATTACACAAGGGGATGAACTGAATGTTGATAACCAACTTTTCAGATTGTAATAGTTTCAGAACTTAGCAATAAACATAATGTACATATAACTCAATTTTGAGGGTCTGAAAAGTGAACCATTTATTGTACTGTTTTACATAATTAAAAAAAAAATCCAATTTACAAAAAGCCTTCAACAGTAGAAATAATAATTGGATTAGTATTCAAATTTAGTAATATTTAATAAAAAAACTATACAAAAACATGTGCCTATTTTACAAAGTTGATTTTTGTCAAATAAAATGAATTTCTAGGGTAGTTAATGTTTGATGATCTTAATTCACCAATAAATTAACACATTAAAAATATCTTAAGTAGTATATTAATTGCTTCAACCCAAGCATTTCAGAAGCTGCAATATTTTAGCTGCAATGTATTCAACAAAATAATATAGCATACATCAAATGAACTGAAAATACAACAAACCTGACTTTCCTAGCAAATCAATGAGATGCACCATGTGATTTCTATACTTAGTATATCATAGATTTTAAACCAAGAGTCATAAGTACATACATTGATTGAACACAAAATCCACCAAATAAAGAATTGCTCAGAGCATTAGTTAATCAATAGTGAATTTAAAATTACGAACTATGCCACAAATGTAGCCGTTTTAACAAACAATTTTACCTTTACCCAAATCTAGTTCATCTGGTTCAGGAATCACATTTACTCCAGGACTATTAGAAAAACTCTGCAAAGAAAGTAGGATTTCAAAAATAGTAAGCAAACATAAAAAAAACAATTATTTTTTAAAATTCTATAAGAGAATCCTTAAGATGAAAAATGTATTTTTCCAGATTAACAAGGTAACACACACAGGTAGATTGAAAAGAGATTTAATACAGTGGACTTGCGTTTTTACTAACCTTCAGTTTACGAATTGCATGCTTTTATGAGCTACAATGTTGGTACTGAATAGTATCCCATAAAAAATAATGTTAATTTCCCCTCCTATTTACAATTCAAAATTACACATTCTCTCTTCGTTATGAACTCAGCTTCCTCACTTTCTTTTCATTATTTTACTTTAGACAGAAAAAATTTGATTGGGAAAGGGTGAAATTTCTTCAGACTGGATAGACTTTGGACCTCCTATGTTGGTAGGGGAGGGGGCAGAAAAATCCCCAAGAGCGATTCCAATCTCACTGCAGATGAAGCCTTGATCCAGGAACATCGTCGAAGGGATCCTCTAGTTCCTGAAAACCTTCCATTTCATGATTTTTTGACTGTGGACGAGAATATTCAAGCATGCACAGAGGAGATATCGGATGATGAAATCATCAATCGGGTATTGAACGGAAATGCCGAAGAACAATACAATGAGGAAGAATGCGTAGATGTCATCCCAAGGCTAACTATCAAAGAAGCAGAATGGCTGTCAAGACTACGTCGGTTCTTTGAAGCAGATGACAATGTTTAGATGCTTAACAGTATCAACTATGTTTACTGAAGTGCTATCATGAAGCAAACAAAAATAGGTGATTTTTTTTGGAATCGCTAATGAATAAAGGTTAATGTTCATTGTATTTTAAAAAATTACATTCCCATTTACGAACTTTCAATTTTATAAATTTTTTTCGGCTCCCACGAGTTTGTAAAAACGAGAGTCCACAGAACAAGGTGAAAAAGTAACTCGAAAATCCAAATTTCTCAGAATATTTTCCATTTAGAATGGGATGAAAGGCACTGCAAGATTTAACATCACTATTGGTAAAATTATAGTGCCTTTAATGAGAAGGAACACGAGCTGGGGAAAGTCTATTGGTACAAAGGTGGGAAGTTCTCAGGGTAAAGAGCTGCCCTAGGGCAGGCCTCGAAATATATTTTTTAATACAGGTGCACAAGGTGCACCTAAGTTTTTAAATTAGGTGCACAGGTGCGCCTAGCGGGAAAAAATTAGGTGCACAATTTTATTTTCATGTGCACAGTGCACCCGGGTATTTCGAGCCCTGCCCTAGGGTCATATATAAACCCTGTGTGGAGATCACTATATGTGATTATTTGTTTTGGCAACTCAAAATCACTGTGGTCACTTTTGGCACCAAATGATCAACTCGGAATGAGAATATGCATGAAAGATGTCAAGTTTGGGAACACAATGTTTACCTTTTGCCTATCCTTTAACAAGCACTCATAAAAAACCACATGACTTAAATAGGGACTTGAGTCATACATTAGCTTAACTTGTATTGACTTTTCAGGGAACATAATAATCTTTGTTTTATATGTTTCTGACAAATGATCTTTAAGCAAATGAAATGTGTTATGGTAGAAGCATACAAACATACTTCGAGATGCACAGCAATCCCTAAGAGCTTGGAATGATTAGGGCTGTCAGGAAAATCCAGAGTTTCAGCCTGATAAGTCGGAATAACATCATCATATAGCTCTTCCTCTTCATGATTATTGACCGAGTTACTGTTGTTCTTATTGCTGCATAAAAAAGAAATAGTATTCACAATTTCAGAAGCAAACAGGGTCATTCAAAATTATATCACACACCAATAGCAATTTCAAATGTAACAAAAAAATAAACACTATCAATTTTATAAAATAATTTTAGGCAATTCATAAATGATTGAAACTAAAGATGTTTATAATTTGACATGCAAGTTAATCTATGTAGAGCTAAATGCATGAAATTTACTAAAAGAGCTAAAATCATATATAAACTTGAGTTCGAAAACTAAGTAAGGTAAATTATATGAAATATTTAAAATAGTAAAGAATCAAATCCATATATGTTTTATTATTCAAAGTTCATATTCAAGTAAAATTTAAATCTGCATTAAAAGTGAATCACCAAATTTCAATAGTCGAATAAACTTGGCAATCCAAATGAAACAAGAGGTGTTTAGACATCTCTGTAGGAAAACCTACTGGGCGAATCACAACCAAATTTAAACACATAATTTTCAGAGTAGCAGTTTTAATTTCTGAAGGAAAGAAATAGTTCACATGTTGGCCGCTAGGAGTGAAATTTGGCACTGTAGTCCAGGTGATTTGCATTTTGCCAAACTCTTCTAAAAAGTAGTCAAGAAAAGAGTTAATGTTCAAAAGCTTTTTTGTATAAACACGTGGAAATAAAATTACTGACGAAAATCGGCATAAAAAGAGCTGTGCAATTACTCTATTGCAATTATATGTGGAACCACACTAACATCAGATACTGAGATACAGATTTTCACACACATGTACTCCATAACCCTGCTCTGTAAATAGCATATGCTGCACAACACTCCACAGTAGAATGCAATCTATTAGTGTCACATGTTGTAAAATTCTGTCTATTAAGACAGCTAAGTTTGGAACATTACCTTGATAAATGAGGCTCTTTAACTAGCCTCAAAGCTAAAAATCACAGGGACAGAGATCTGGTGACTGTGGTGGCTATGATGTTAGAAATGATCTACTAAAAACTTTGTTAACCAAAACATTTTGCCATAGTATGTCTTGTACAGGTAGAGATGTGATGTGATGCATCATCTTGTTTGAAGATTGTGGTGTTGAAGTAAGGGTTCCATTAATCACTTCTATGTATCACTTGCCTGAGGCCTTGTTTTCTTCAAAGTAGGGACTAATGATAAAGGATGACATGAAGCTAAACCAACCATTACTTATGATGCAAGCAATGGAAGTTATTGGTGAACATAGGGATTTATGTCAGACCAGATGTGACAATTAGGAGTGTTTATAGAACCATTCAAATGGAAGTAAGTCTCATCACACCACAGTATTCGCCAAGGCCATACAACATCTGAGCCATGATTATCAAAGCAACTGCTTTCCACGTATCATAATCACCCTATCTTATAAGGCTTAGCATCAAGATACTTTGCAGAATTCTCTCCACATTGTCATATCTCAAAACCAATTCCAGTTACTGCACTCCTGCTACCATGTGCATTTGCTATTTCCTACTCCACCCCACGGCAGTTGAAATTTCTACTCTCGACAATTCAGCTAGATTGTGGCTTTAAAGAAAAGTTTTATTTTTATTTTTATCCTACGCCCAGCTTAAGGCCTTTCGGTCATACGCTGTCTTGCCGTCCAATCTAGAGCAGAAAGTCCTTGGGGAGAAGTTAAACGAAAAGTTTCTGCCTGTTCATAACGCAAGATCATATTATGAAGATAAGAAATCGTCAATGCACCTGTACTGAAATTCCTTAAATGTAGCAGAAGCATTGCTGTTTCATTAATTGAAGTGTTTAACAAGTATGAGCTTCATGACATTAAGCTGGAGTCGTCAACTAGTGAAAAATTCTGTGTTACTCCTGTCACTTTTCTAATATTATAAAAGGAAGTGTTTGTCTGTTAGTTTCTTGCATGCAAAGTCCTGACGAATCTATGGCACTTACAGTTATGAGATTTGGCACACAGGTAGTCCAAATTTTAAAATTCAATCTAGAACATTTTAAAATGCGTTTAATGAAATGTAATCATTATTGAATGCAACAGCATAGAAGAGATCAGATTCAAAATTTATTTTTTTCATTTCTGTTTTGATTTTGCGTGGAGGAATACTTTTCCAGCAGATAAAAAACAAATAATCTTTTAAATGGAGTTCTTTTTTCGATTTCCTAGACCATTAACGATAGAGTAAAAATTTCACCAGATTTGAAGTCTGCGGAAAATTTTACAGTAGATCGGTACCTAAAAGTATGATTTTCTTCAAATAAATAATTTTAAATTTAATATATCTTTTATATTTTTCCAAGAGATTGTGACGTCACATCAACTTTCCCTTTCCAAAAATAAACAGATTACATTTTTTGCCTTTTGCATTAAAAAGAAAAAGATTAAATTTCCTGCCTTTTTTGATTTCAGCAGAGAGGAAAAAAAAATATTTTGACTGGCATTGTTTAGTTCTTTTTCGTAAAATCGGAATCGTTACAGATAGATAAAAAATTTCAAAGGATTTTAAATTTGCGGAAAATTGTATATACACCAGATTAATACTTTACATCACGGCGTTGCCCGTGGTGTTGGTTTGCAGAGTGCATGGGCAACGCTGGGCTAGCCATGCAGTGGCTAGTATAGTATATGCAGAGGATATGATAAGTTCGGCAATATACAAATTACCTGAACTGTAATGCTAAATTTCCGTTTAACAGCCGAAATTTGACACATTTTTTCCTTCAGAAATTTAAGCCACACTCAGGAAAGGATGAAAACAAATTTGAGAGGAATTTTTCAAGTAGTTTTCTCTACAGGTCTAAACACTTCCTGCTTAGTTTGGATTACCCTGTATTTTGTAGGAGCTTTGAATCTATGGCTGATTTATTGTATTTTGAGACTTAGCAAGGACAACCTGGCAAATGTAGTTTTCCAAATTTTACTCAACAAATGACTAGCAAGTATTTGGTAGAATATAAGACTCTTCTTCATATTAATATAAATTTTATTTAAAAATAAAATAAAAGGTGGAATAAAATATTGTTCAAATTATTGAGAAAATGACTGAAAAATACTTACGAATTCACATAGGAATCCTTTTCAGAAATGCCTGGAAAATATATTACCAATGCATTAGGAAATGTGATAAAATTTTATAAGAAACTTGAATTAGTGCAAAATAAAAAAAATAACCAAAAGCTTAAATTTGATCAAATAGTTTTGTGCTTATCATTTGAAAACTAAGAGTTCTTAAAAAGTTACAAATTTACTATAATCTCTGTAAGATTAATTTCTGATCAGTCTAAAATTTTTACAATTCTAACTAATTCTATAATTTTTTTTTAAACTGTCCTTTTCAAGCGTTTATTAGGAAGGTGATTCAGAGTTTAGATTTAGTTACAGGTATAAAGACATCTTTCTTCAACAGAAAACTAAATTATTAAAATCAGTAAATAAATTACTGTGAATCTATCAATAGAAATTGTATTTTATGTAAGATTTGACAGTATATTTATTATAGTATTTGAAATAGCGATCCTACAAATAAAACTAGAGCATTAAAAAATTAGTTTGAAATAAACATTAATAATCATTTTTAAAACTATTTACTTAAGTGCATTCTATGATATAAACAGTTTCAAACTGAAAATCAATAAGGTATTCCAAAGTGGTACATACTTAATGACTTGGATTCATCTGAATTGCACATGAATAGTACAGTGGCATTTAAAATAATTCTTTGTTTAGTTACATAGCATTTTCACACACAATCTTAAGTTACATTGCAGTTAAAAGTATTTACTGGAATAATTAGTTGAAAACTTTTATACCATATATATCAGCTTTTTTTATCACACTATACTGAAAAATATTACTTTATATTTCCTTCATTCTTAAATTATTTTAATATGCATCATAATTCAGCAAAATTTGCCAATAAGTTACATTCTACTGTGTCTAATTGAAATATTAAATTAGTCAATCTAATATGTAATTTAACTAATCTAACCAAATAGTTAATTGCCACAACTGTAACAATGTGACCATAATAATCATACTTGGTGTATTTACTTAAGTTTAAAAACTTGAATAGATAAATTCCGGTTACATGTTGCCGAAAATAAAAAAGATTCAACTGATTTCATGTCACACGTAACTGATATGTTATTAGCAACATCTTGTTTGAATTGAAGCTTGATAATAAACGTTATTAAGTGTTATTAATACATGATTATGATTGATAATAACCAGTATCAGTAATATAATACATCAGCAAATAGTTAATGGTATTAATTAGCAATGCTAATTGAAAAAAAATGGCAATGAATAGAACATTATTTAACTTGTATGCAATTTTTATAAAAAATCTAAAAGATGCACCTCATAATCTTGCTCCTTAGTGTGACATACTAGTTTGGATACAATCAATGGCATTGAGGTCTCTTACCACACATTTTCAATTAATTAAGAGCTATTTGTATAATTAGTCAAAATATAATTTTAGTGGGTCACTAACTGACTGTCCAAGGACATCAATAACTTGACATGACACACATCAAAATAAAAACACAAATCTTCTTTACTTGTAAGTTTTAGCAAACACTCAAATCTTATTTGGTACCATAGTTAAAAGTTCTGATACAATCGAATTCAAAGAGTTTTCAAATTTCTATATGCTTTAGAGGACTCCACAGTTGAATGCAGGTAGTTACATAACAAGGGATAAAGCATTTCACAAAAAGCAAAATATTGCTCTTCCACTAAAAACCTTTTGCATATTAAATTTAAAGATGTCTTATGCATCCTGTCGGAAATGAAAATACCTCTGCCTATGTAATAATAAACAATACAAAACCCTTCCTCACATCAACAATCATGTATTAATGCTGTATATTTTTCCATATAAAATATAGCACTGGATTGTCTTCGACTAGTAAAAAGGTAAGGCAGGGAAGTAAACTTTACTTCAACAAATCCAATTCTGGAAAACCTTATTTAAAATTAAACTATACATGCCTTGTGAACTATGGAAACATCATCAAATTCCATTTAACAAGAGTAACGAAATTAATTGAAATTTAATAATAAAATCAAGTACAAAAAACGCAATAAATTTACTTCAGTGCATACTTATAGGGGTTAAGGTTTTAATTCATAAAAATATAGAAAAAAAGGTTGTCAGATATGGAGTAACTATTTCAATTATATATAATAAATTGGCATTCATAGTACATTTGAGAAAGAAAAAAAAATGTAACTTAATTAACCAACTCAATATAGCAGGACATTAAAATTTAATGTACTTTCAAGAAAATTATATAGCTGACAAAGTGATATGCATGATATGAATTAGTCATGATTAAAATATGCTTCGTAAAGGTAAAAAGAATTACTTAATAAAATTTAAATCTTGCTGCAGAATGATATGATTATGATACAAAAAAATTTTCAATTTACATTTAATGTTAAGACATTCAAATATATTATTAAATAAGTTTTACTACTTCAGACAAACAATGAAAACAATTGGTGTTAAAATCTAACGAAACAGTTTACAATTATTATACTTTCTGAAATGCAATTACGTTTCTTGGAATAAGTATAAGACATTTCAACAAAAATTGCAATCAGCTTCTAGTTTATTAAAATAGATAATGACAATGCAAGAGCCACGAAGTTTACTAAGATTTTATTTTAAACATTTGTGATTATTTTTTTGGAGTAATTTTTAATTAGGGAAGAGGTAAAATTGGATACTTAGCAATCGCAAAAGGAGATTTACTAGAAAAGCATTACATATCAAAGTAATAGTAGTCAAATTAAAAAAAAAATTAATATCAGTACTGAATAAGTGAAAATAATGCAGTATAAATTTGTTTTGGTGCTTTACAATCATTCTTTCCTATGAAGGCTAGAATTAGAACTGGCATCTTAAAATAAAAGAAACTTGAGAAAACTGCAAACTTGCTAATTAGTTGAGAAACTATAAGTTATGAATAAAAGAACTCAAGAGTAAAATCTGGTAGTAAGAAAGTATTTTGAATTTAGAGTAGTTATTTCACCACTTAGAACTGGTAACTTGGATTACTACTGTGTTTTTAATACCAACGCCCACCCATATAATTTCAATACCAATGAATACCTACATAATTTTAATACCAATGCATACCTACATAATTTTAATACCAATGCATACCTCAAATTCTTGTACTCTACTCATTGTCCTCAGTTTTAAATCATTGATAGGATTTTGTTTTTTTAGACAAATAAAAAACTCAAGCTTTCTAAAGATAATACTTTATTTAAAATTGATTAATACAGAATTGTTTTGAAATGCAAAATCTGACTAATGAAACAATTTCAGGAAAAAGCAGATTTTACTATTGAAGTTCCACTAAAAAAATAATACATATAAATTTGCCAAAAACATCAGTATATCCCTCATACGAGAAAAATTTCCCCCCTCATAAATCATAATTTTTTAAACTCTGCAATGGCATTTTGCACATGAAAACAAGGTTGGTAGTGACTGTTGGTACATCACTACAATAATTATTATTAAACATACCTATTCATACAAGCTTGAGAAAAGTAATACTAAGCACTAATTTTAATTGGTTAAAAAATGCTATCACAAATATTTATTTCTGTAACAATCCATGTAACATTAAAGTCTCTGAATTGTTTTAGTATGCAACTAATTAGTACCTGAAGAACTAGATTTGAAATAAGTCTGCATGGCTGGCATAACAAATTTGCGAGTCAAGGCAACATTTTCTTGCTCAAATAGCTTAACACACTTGTTGCTCACAGATAGATCAAGCAGATCTAAGCTTGGATTTTCTAAACTTCTGAGATAGTTTGAAATCTAAAAAAGAAAAGATACAATAACTAATTTAAAATATAGTTATTAATAAGTTATATATTTCTATGAAACATCACATTTGCTTTGAGTTATTTACTATACAAACTTCTGATATAGTACATTGGACTTTTTAAGTACATTCTTCTAACAAAGAGGATACAAGTAGGTATGTTTTACCATGACTTTCTAGAATCATTAATGGAAGTTGTGCAAATTTGGTCATAAGTGTAAACAAAGAAAGTTTCTTCCTTTTGATGTAATGGTGCTTTAGTTACACCTCTCAAAAGCTTGCCTTGTTGCCACTACTGTTATCAAAACGTATCCGGAATGCTTCCTTTAAAATACATATATAGTAGCTATCATCTGCAAACTTTTATTGAACATTTTTACAACTTATATAAACATGTGGCAACAATCAGAAATACATTTAATTTTATCATCTGAAAATAAATTTATTTTTAATAAGAGAAGAATTTTTACTTCGTTGAATTTACAATGTATGTAATTGAGCAAAGAACATGCATAAATTTTGTTTCTGCAATGGCATTTCTGCTACAAATTTGCAAAAGCTTTTAGAGACGACTGTTTATCAAAAACACAACAGTACTTGATTGGTATAAAAGTTTAAAGAAAGTAGAGAATTCATCGTAGATGATTCACGATCTGGTAGACAATCCACTTCGAATCAATCAGGTCAGAGAATTGGTGATTAGTAATCGTTGTTTAACAATAAGAGACATTATTGAACAAGTTCCTAAATTATTAGACTGTGTGAATTTAATTCCAAGTTTATATTTAACAAAATAGAATCATAAGAGTTAGAAGAGGTCATTATGTCACTTAACCAGTTTTGGTAAAAAAGAAAAAATCGACGGATTCATTATACAAAAAGGTTTTGAACAAATGAGGCAAATGATGTGTTTTCTCTTATCATTAAATGTGGAATTCTTATAAGACTCAGTGAACTACTTGGAAATAATATTCGATATTAATATGGAACTGTAACTAAACTACATAGAATTTGGACTTTTCCATAACCAAATTCTAGTTGATACAAAATACAGAATAAAATGTATGCAATTTTCCTACTTGTATTATCTATTCAAGATAAAATTGACAGTCCTATATTGGTTCAATATAAGTTCCAAAAGCATAATCTATATTGTCGCGAGATTCTAAAACATGATAAGGGGACATTGTTGCCGAAAGATAACTTTCCTTGTACAGAAATATATAGAAAGCAAGAAATAACAGCATTGATGGAACTGCTCTTACAGCTGTGAGTCATTGTTCAACTACCAATATGCTGAAAATTGACAGGTACTACAAGCTTACATTTTCGAGTGAGCTGGAGCAATTATCATACACAGCGAGTTGTCTTCGAACTGCTGCTTGACCATTTTTCACTTCTAATCCAAGCAGTATTACAGATTTCAAATTTTTTGAGGAGGCCATTTCTTTTATGGCTGTGAGAAAAGATTCATTTTGAAGAACGTCCTGGAAAAGTATCACTGATTAGATTATTTGAACTGATTAAATGACAAAAAATAATAAAGCAACAGAGCTCTTGAAGAGGTATTACCTGCAAAAGCATTGGAAGCGAAACAATGGCTATTGAAGCACTGTTATCTGATATATACTTGGTGTCTTTATGCAGCAACTGCTCAGGTGTCAGTTCTGGAAAACATAAGTTACGAAGTGAAGCCATTAGTTACATTTAGTCTCATATTATGCCACTATTTACAGCGGGGGAAGAAATTTTAGTTTCAAATTATAAGATAATTTTAACTTTTACAAAGTTAAATAGACAGAGGATTACAAAAGAAATTTAAAATAAGTCTTATAGATGTCTTACAATGGTCTTACATGGATATAAAAGACAGCAAATGATGCCTTTCAACAGATACTTAAACAAGGTGAACACTCATTTGAAAATTACAAGTTTTAATTAATATTTTTTTCATATGAAATGTGATATAAATTTCAGATTAATCGATTTGCATAGATTTTATTTTCTTGTATTCATGGACAAAATACTAGAAAAGAAGTACGCATTAAAAAAAATCTGCAATGAAAAACACTTTTTTTTTTGTTAAATCTTGCATTGAATTACTTCAAATCCAATGCTTATTCATTAATATGTATAGTGAACCCCATATAAAAATAATTATTTTCAAAAAAGCAAATTTAATGTTTCATTAAAAATTCTGCATATTATATAAAGGATAGACTATTCTTAAAAAGAATAAATTTATACGAATAGAGTTGAATAGAAGTAAGCAAACGAATGCTGCAAATAAATAAGGTTATGTTCAAAAATTCAACTCCCTAGATTGCATTAAAAATTTTATAGATATGCCATGAAAAACAACTTAAAAGATAAGTGCAATGCAAATGAGTGAAAGAAACTTACTTGAAGTATCAAATTTAATTTTCTGCAATTCCTCGAAAACCTCCTCCCTGTTTACTCCTTCCAGGATTTTTTCCAGTAACAATATGGCCTCCTTGTCCTTTTCTGTTGTTCTTTTAGCACTCTCTTTCAAGCACACAGTGTCAAGCAGGATTGTACCTTAAACAATACCAAAAACATACTTCTGCATTAGTATGACAAAGAACAGTAATTTCAACAAGGCAATTTCTGCAGAGTAACTGTCCTGTCCAAAGGAAGCTATTCAAAATTTAAATACAAAATGAAGTTTCAGAAATGATTCTGTAGTACGTTTTTGAACCGCAGAAACTAACATTCTTAAACAGATTGCTGGTTTGAAATGGATATTGCAAACAATCTTCAATAGTTAAATATTCAAATTAAATGAATCCATTACATTATGATGACAAAACATGATTATTTGGAAAGGAATTAATAAAAGGAAAGCCAAGGAAATGAAATAAAATTAGGTTATTTCTAATCGCCATTTATACAGCTGATAATGAACCAAGTCCAGTTCATGTTTCTTGGAACTAAAGTTTCTGTTGTCTTAGGATAGTGATGAAAAGTGCATGAAAGCTCAGCATTCCCTCATAAAAAATGTGAAAATTGAAAAATTCTGAATGATGATGAGCCAAAATGATGATTTTTTAAACATAAGTCAACCAGGGGCAGCTGACCTCCCCCCCTTTTAACCTTACTGGGGGCTTCGTCCCCCTGTTTGCTTACGCTCGCAAACCAACACACCTTTCACAGTCAATCCCTTGCCACACTGAAACTATCTTAAGAATTCGTATAAACCTGATTTGACTTTCTGGCCCATGGCATACAGCAAAGGCTTCGCTCCTTGCTTGCTACCCTCTGGTGATTGCTTCGCAAACCAACACTCTTTTCGCAAGTGATTTCGCTAAAAAAAAATTAACACCTTATAAACTAAAACTAATAACCATATCAGTAAAAAACCTTCTCCATCTTATTTCCTGTACATTTTTGAACAAACCATGTTAATTTCGTAATTTTCTCATCTGTTCTTTCCCAGGAAACCGTCTGAGAATCGAGCTAAAAAAGCATTTTTATCTTTCTTTCATGCTTCCTTTACCATGACGTCACAGCGAGTCAATGCAAGCCTTGTAGTTTCACCCCAAGTACAGTTAGAAGGAAATAACGTTTCCTCAGCAATATAAAATTTGTTCTCCATCAAGAAATTATACTTTTCCCTGCATTGATTTTATTTATTAACCAATTTCAAAAAATAATTGTACCACAAAAAAGATGACATTCTAAGGTTTCTCGTATGTTTTCAAATTAAAAAAATAATAGTAATAAGATATAGATATGACAGTTTTAATAAAAAATGACGAAAATGTCCCAATTTTTTATTTATTTTTGCTTTTGACCCAATCTTGGCATCCCCAGTTATCAATCTTATGCTACTGTTCAAGACAAAACATCAGGTAAATTCTGAAGGTAGACCGACTTTGCCTTGAATTAACAAGAGGAGTTGCATGCTTTCCTGGTGGTTTTTTAGGGCTAATGAATCATTGAAAAACAGAAGGCAAGTTAATCTATCAACTAAAAAATATTTCTACAGCTTTTTTATTTATCATCATAATTCTTATTTTTACATACTTCAAAACATTATGCTTACCATAAAGAAGCATAGCAATTTGTGCATCCATGACAGGGATATTAGAATTTAAAACTTCTTCAGACACTAATGTGCAACAAGAACCAACAGCTTCAATCTTTCTATTAATGCTGCAAGAGGAAAAGTTTAGTTTTAAATAGGAAATTCCTTTCCTTGAATTCAAGTTGACAAATGTTTAATTAATGACTGATTTTGGTAAATTTGAACCACTAGCATCTTGGCATCAAATACTAATCTAGAAATTAATATAAAATACCAGACCTGTGCACAACATCTGACTTAACCTTTTTTTAATTGCTCATACACATTAATGGTAAAGTGTTGTTACTCACCCATTTCATACCTCTAAATTATATAAAATTATTCACAAATATATTACATTTCATTAACTTTAACTGATGTTAATTCTTATTTTTAAATGAAACTCGAAGTTCTTTGATGAAAATGCACGACAAAAAGCACATAAGAATCATGTTGCCACAGTTACATTCTGAAAGTCTACTTCATTTTCATCACTTGTTCAAGGTGCTTTGGCATTTTGTGATACCAAACCTACTTTACTCATGTTTTGTTTTCTGCAGTGCTTACGATCTACCAGATTTCTCATTTCTTTCTGACACTCTACTCAAGAATTTCATTAGTGGTGAAATCTACAATTTTAGATGCCTAATGCAGCTCAATAACTAAAATTAAGTATAGTTAAACTAGGTGGCAAACGAATTCAAAGACCGTTTATTTTATATTGTTTGTATCTGTTGTTGCCATTTGACAACATCAATTTCTGGGGCATGTAAATCTGTGAAATATATGAAGAGATAATCTCTCCATAAAAACATTAAAAAGGCATAACATTTGAGAAAATTTGCAAAGTTGGTGAAAAATATTGATTGAAAATTTTTTGAAAGGTCTTCATATACCATGCCCTTACTGGCATAAAACATTGTTTTTGAAACTATATAAATAACAAATACACAGTTGAATGTGTTAGATATTGGGTTATCGCTTTAAATTTATTTTTACACAAACCATATTTCCTGAAATAATTAGACATGAAACTATGGCTTAAAATGGATTCATAAACACTACAATCGGGATTCGAACCTAGAACCTGTTGAACAGATGGTCAGAGTTCAAACTACTCAGCTACCAGGCAAGCCATTATATATTGGAGTGAAAGGATGAACAGAATTGAAATGAAAATATCAAGAAAAAGACAGAATCGTTGTGGCTACAAAATTTCTGTAGGTCCATTTAGGGACTTATTCAGGACAGTTTGGGGACTTTCTAAAATAAATGTATGATCTGATTTTACATGATTATGTGGGTCAGTTAGATGTGGGATTATACTTTAAATAGTGGAATTATACTTTAAAAATCCATTTTTTTACTGCTTACAGTCTAATTTCGAGAAACGAGGATTCTATTATCAAAGTTAAGCTTTAATATATAAGCTAATTTCTAAATGAAATTTTAAAAATAAAGACAAACCATAAATCATGTCAAAGTAGATGAACATTAAACAAATGCTCTATATTATATTCATTACTTTTGTTATCTGAATACTTGAAATTTTAATAAAAATTGAAGGAAACAAAATCAACAACTACTTTAAAAACTTTTTGTAATGTAAATTTTTATTTTTATGTTTTATGCACATCAAATGAAGTCGGTAAATAAATTATCTATCAATTTGTGTATTTAAAAAAACATTCGCCGAAAGTGGTTAGATTGGGGGAGTTACACCATTTTAATTTCAGTTTGCTTAATTTTTTTGTCTAAATGTTCAATTTCATCATTTGCAATTTTTTTTCATTTGTTTAAATTTAGCTAAAGCCATTTTTTGCCTAAATTTTTCAGAATTCTGCTTCAATCATTTTTGTTTTAAGGCTCAGTTCTTTTTCCAGAAGCATTGCTAACAGCTGTAATCATTCCTGTGGTTATATCAATATTTTTTATACCACCATAGTGTAGAACAGCAGAATGAACTGAACGTTGATCTACCAATGAATTTTCTTCTAAATTTTCAACAAGACACTTTTTGTTAACTGAAAAACTTCGCTCAACAGTAACATTATCATGAAACATTGTCAATACCTTTTTAGTAAATATTACTACGGGTATTAATATTAAACTAATATTTCATCCACACTTTTTAAAAGATCCGTCAGAAACTCATCTAGTCTGTCTTTTTTCATACTGCATGCTTCTAGTTTCGGTTTTGCTATATGATCTTCACAAAGTTTTAAATATGTGCTTTGACACCATCAGCTTGAATTGGTGTTAGTTGCTTTTTTGTTAAAAATTCCTTCAGTGCGATGCCCACTCGATTTGATCTGATTGACAGCATGATTTATGGTGAAAAGCATGACAATCCTTTGACCAGGTTTTTACACAAAAGAGACTAAATTTTCTGTTTATTTAAAAGATTAATTAGAAAATCCCTCTATTTTCTTTGAAACACTATTTTGTTGGTTTCTGTCACCTTTAACAAAACAGTAGAAGCACCACAAATCTAACATCAATTTTTTAATGGGCACATGAAGTTCCTTGTCGTTGATTTCGGTAAGCATAAAGTCATCCAGATATTTGACTGCATCTTTTTTTTTAAGGAAACGTGAAGCAATAATTTTGAATAGCAAAGTTAATTCCTCATATAGATGTAGTAATAGGGGCTTTTCAGCTTGAAAGTAAATCAAGATGTCTCCAATTGCGAGGTAACAGATTATAAAAAGTACAGCTTAGCATGGAGGTCATCTTTAAGGAACTTAAAGTCACAAAGTTTTTTGTGGTTGGAGGATGATCTTTCACACCTTTAACATTTTACTTTAGATAGGGAAATATTGTAATTGACCTTTCAATTACATTAGAATTTTCAACTTATCTGATTGCACATAATTTTAATGAAAATAATGATGACCCAGAAAAATTATGATAATCTGCTCTTCTTGGACTTTTTTCAATAATAAAGGAGATAAATTTTCGGGACAAAATTTATGATTTCGGGACTTTTGGAACCAGTTTTTTCGTTTTTGGCATATTTTCAGGACCAGTAGACACCCTGAGAATCTAAGATGATTCTACAGTTACAATATATTTATTTTAAGAAACAAATGAGAATTAAAAGTGAAATCAGAAATAGTTTCAAATGAACAAGATATTTATGAAACAATGGAATTTTATCATGCATAAACAAAATATCACTTTATTAAGTATCACTGAATTATATGTGTATCTGAGAAAAATAACATTATAATAACCTGAAATAAAAACATTCTAAAATTCTATTTGCTATTTTGCAAGATATAAAATTTTTTGAAATCTCATACAATCTATTTAAACACAAAATTCTTTAATAAGATATTAGGATCTCAAAGATAAACAAAAACAGTAACAATTTTAAGAAAACTCATAAAAATATTTTTAAATGACAACCTTTGAATTTCATCGAGATTTTCAACAGCATGGTGATCTATAATTTGAGTCACTCTGCTCTGTAAATATTTTTGTTCACTGCTCAAGGAATTGTGGTCCACAAGAGCTATGTTGAGTTTCCCACTCTCATGTAAAGCCTAAAAATAGATACTTCTTAGTGACAGCTCAGTACGAAACAACATCTGATTGTACAGTTTTTCTACACAGGACATCCGAAATGCCTATATAGAAACACATTTTACAGAAGAACTAATAAAAAAACTGCTCCAGAAAAAAAAGCTATAAAATTGAAGTTAATACATTTTACAAAAATCAGTTTAATGAAGAAATTCTATTAAAAACTCCTAAAACAAATAGGGTATAGTAGCTTATCACCATTCCAACAAGGAAACACATGAATGATATGAGTCAAACAGTATAACCATTACCCAAGAATACACAAAAATGAAAGAGTTGAAAATAATTATAAATATACTTTTCTTACTTGTAAACTTGCCAGATTAGTTAATAAAAATATGAATCCATATTCGACTATTATTAAGAACTAGGAGTCCGTCATATGTGTGTGTGACGGGCGCATAACAAAATTTATTCATTTTGGTCAAACTTTATTTATGTTTATAAAAACCTGAAGGTGCATGATCACTGGCTGTGATATGCAATTTCAAATAACGATCACAAGATGATTTTTGATACTTCATATCTCATTTTGCTCGTGACATCACACAACCAAACAAAAAACAATTAGAAACTCCGAATAATCGTGACGTCACACAACCAATCAAAACTTTAATAGCCTCAGAAATGCAGGTCTAAACATTTTATATAATTAGATAATTGCATGTGGCTTTACCTGTAATATTATAAAATGAAGTGTTTGTGTGTCGATTGTCCTGACAAATCTATGGCACTTACAATAATGGGATTCGGCACACAGGTAGTCCAAATTTTTTGCAATTTTAGGGTCAGGGCGAATTTAAAATTCAATCTATAACATTTTAAAATTAATTTAATGGCATTTAATATTATTATTGTGTTTTTTAGACTGGCAACACCATAAAGAAATGACAGTTTCTAAATTTATTATTTCTGCTTCTGTTCGATTCTCCAAGGAGCGATTTGTCAGCAGACTAAAAAACAAAGTTTTAAATGAGTTCTTTTTTCTATCTTATAGATCGTTAAGGATATAGTAAAAATTTCAACAGATTTCAAATTTGTGGAAAATTTTACAATACAGCGATATCTAAAAATATGATTTACTATAAAAAAATTATTTTTAAGTTGAAACTTTTATATTTTTTCCAATACAAACACCGCTGCGCAGAATGACCTTCGTTTGATTCGAGAAATCAGATTTCATATCTTGCGCTCAGCAAAACAAATTAAAAACATTTTGACTGGCAGTTTAGTTCTTTTTTGTAAAATCGGGATTGTTAAAGATAGATAGAAAATTTCAATGAATTTAAAATCTCAATAAATTTTACACCAGATCGATACCTTGCATTTTATTTACTTTAATTAAATAAATTTTTAATTAAATATTTATATTTTCGCAAGAGATAGTGATGTCATGCTGATTATATCTCTTCACAATTGGAATTTGGCCAAATTTGACAACGACGAGGCCATTATGGCGTTGCCTGTGGTGTTGGTTTGCGTAGCAAACCATAGTTCATAATATTTATAATATGGAATTTGCAGGGAATTCATTCCAATAGGAGGCTACAAATTTCCACTTGGTTTGCGAAGCAAACCAACACCATGGGCAATGCCATGATGGCTGTTATCCAATAGGCTATGAACTGCCATTTGGTTTGCTTCACAAACCAAATGGGAATTTGTTGCAATCACCAAGGGTTAGCGAGCAGTGGTCACACCTGACCCCACGAAAAGAACTGTTACAGACAACGCCATGCTGGCCACGCAGTGACTAGTTGATTGTAAATGGAAGTACTTGGTTCATTAGTTTAAAAAGTTTTAAATAAAATAAAATCCTTTTACACAGTGAAAACATACCTTCAAATCTATTTCGTCTATGCAAATGAGATCAGAAATTTCAAAGCCTGTTTCTTCCAAGAAATAAACCACTTCTGTTCTAATAGGTAGGTCTTTTCGTTTTACATTCAGGACCGGTATTATAATATCAACTGATTTTTTTACCTGTAAAACAATCACAGAATTATTACTTTTGAAATCACAAAGCAGATTCATATTTCTTAAGTTTTATCATCACACTACATATGGCAAAGCGACATACCACATTTCTGCTGCAAAAGTGTCACAATTCAAACAGTGTTAATCCTAGAGAAAGTCTTCAAACGTTTTGAAACCATAGAAATCAATGTGAGTACTAGTTATAGATATGATACTTTCACGATTTCAGTTACACAAATTTTACTGCAGATGGATTCAAGATGGTAAGAGTATTTCATGTCAGTTGAAAAGTGAGGCTAGCAAGCTATGATTTGTAGATAAGCTAGTCTAAAAAGATTAAATACTATTGAAATACTTAAATTAACATAACTTGTTTCAGCAATCAAAAATTTAAATGTAATTATATTTCAATATATTCTGTGTGATGCAAATATACAAACTTAAAAATCATTTGCAATATTGGCATGTAGTCAAAATTTGGCCTATGAATAAGATACTTGTGTGCATTTACACATTATCCTTGAAATGAGAAAATTCTGAAATTTGAGTGAACAAAAATGAACTCCTTATTTTAGCTAAGGTGTTTGTCAAGCATTATACAATATTTCAAAATAAAGAGATTTGATTGTTAACTGAAAGACTGGATAGCATCTATTTTTAAGCTGCTAGATTTATGTGTTGCATTCAACGTACAGCATAAATAATTCAAGAGGAAATTGTGCAAGTGAAATGATCTGATAAAATTTGGTTTATTTTTAGTATTCTTAAAAAAATACGATTTTAAAATTTGTAAACTTGAGTGAAATTTGATGTGAGAAATGTCTTAGTTCTTTAGATAAAATTAAAGTTAAACAAATACAATTTACGATTAAGAACAATTTGAAACTGATTTCAAAAATATTGTTGAACCCAGCCACAAAATATAAACATTCAAAACTTACCATTTGTGTCATGAACTAAGATGAAAAGGACAATCAAATGTTTTACAGGATATTCCAAATAGCAGAAATATTACAAATACATTTTTTACAGCAAATTAAGAATCAAATGCATAGATTTTACCTTGGAGTGTCGCTGCAAAAAGGTTATGAATATGAACACTTTAGCATGATATAATTCAATAGTGTTGACAGCGTTTCTTACACATGCGCTGATATACTAAGCGCTTTTAAAAAATCCTTTTTTTCTTGGTGCAATCAGATTTGATAGAATGTGGCAGCCTAAAGGATACTTATTTACCAATACAAATCAATCATTTATACGAGCAATTACCAATTCTACACACATGCTATCAAAAATGTAAAAAAATTGAATTATTTTCAATGAAATTTTTTATTTCACTTCTAATTCAAAAGATTGTTACAAAAATGACTAACACAAATTTGTTTAAAGAGATACTTTAGAATGAGGTACTACAAATTCTACAATAGAATACTTTCAATTTTTCCAGATCTGTTACAAAAAATTGCAGTAAAACGAAAAAGTCTATAAAAAATGTATAGTGTATAAGTGCATTCAATTGCTAAGTGAATTTAATTATTATTATGCTAGTGCAACAGTTACTAGCATTCCTGTAAAAGTTGTTGGGTCTTGATATTGATTTACTACGCACATGCAAACTATATTAATGAATTTATTTTTAACAATGTATGCGTAAACTGTAGTAACCATAATATAGAATGTGATAAAAAAACTAATTGAATTAAGGAGTAACTAAAAGTCAATTTTTGAATTTTTTTACCATTCTTAGTTCATTAATAAATGCCTAGGTATGTCTAGCAAATGTTCATTTCCAAGTCTGCAACCACCAAAAAGCTAATCTACAATTATTTAACGCAATCTTACTGACCCTGATCTACAAGAAAGTGACCAGCTTTCATCTACAGGTGATATTGGAGCATATTCCAATCACCATAATCCATCTCCTGATTTAAATGGTGGTAGCAGTGGGATCATTCAATACCCAGACATGAAGAACAATGTAAGAGTTTATAATGCACAAAACACCATGTATAAGAAAGAGCACGCAACAAAACATACAGTGAATCCAACTCCTGATGACTTGAAAAAATTTAAGGAACTTAAATTTCAGTGCAATTTATAATCCAATTTATTATTTATTAAATAAAATGTCTCACAAAACAGGTTTTACATAGAAAAAATTAAAAAAAAACCATTGCATCTAAAAACTTGTATAGTAACTAGGGTTCTCCACACCCTGCTTGCCATTCCCTGGGGATTGTGGATTGTTACTTTGAATAAACTGTGTTAATCTTATAATTTTCCGATCTGTACTTTCTCTGGAAACTGTCTGAGAACAGAAGTGAAAAAAGCGACCCTTTTAAATTTCCGCTCTATGACGTCACAGCGAGTTGCAATTGCCAAATAAAAAAATATCATTGTCATGATAATTGTTGCTGCGATAAATGTTATATCTGGCAAACCCGTTAGTTAAAAATGTAACCTTACATTTTCGTGATAGTACTGGAGATGCATAATAGTTTGAAAGGGGATAAGTAGTCTAACTTCTGTGAATAATTGTAGCTTCAAATTTGTTCAAAATTTTGTATATAGCAGTTTAGAAGACATAAGTAATGGAAAAATACATATATAATACACGTATATATCATGCACTTTTTTTTCAATATCACTCGATTATTTTCATACAAAGAGCATATTGCCACTGCTTTAATGTTGGTAATACACCTTTGAAATTTTTATGATTTAGTACCTTGAGCAGTACAGTATATAAATTTGCTGCCAAAAGGAGCCCTCACAGAAGAAAATATACTCCAATACCCTGAAAAATCTAACTGGATTGCATTAAGCTAAAAAATATTGCTTTTCGTGTCTTTTATTGTTGCGATCTGGTTTTATGGTTTTGTAATCTCAATTTCATACATTAATATGCTAGCAAAAAGTATAACTGAGAAATGTTTTTTTTTTCTGTTGAAATTTTCTTAAACAAGTAATGTTTAAATTATTTTTATTATTATTCTAACTTTCCATGTAAATTCCATACTAATTATAGTACATCTACAAATTACTTTGAAACAGAAAAAAATTCCTGAAAAACAGCAACACATACTTTGTGGAGGTAGTAAGCAAACACAATCGAAGCTATGGCCGAATCTAGGTCACAGCTTTCGTTTCCCAGCACAACTTGGATTGTGGATGATTCACTTGCATTTTTCTGTTAAGAATATTAATTGAAATTTCATTATTAAAATTTGTAGCTTAAATTTCTTTAAATTATAGCATAAGAATAAATTCAAATCAATGCAAGCTATAAAGGTAAGTACATATTCCACACACTCTAACTATAGAACAATAGAGGGAGTATCAACATCTTCATTCTTGAGCTGCTTGTACTTTAGAGCCTTGTGATGAAAAGTGGCTAGCCTACAAGAATGCAGTGCTTACAACTTCTTTTAGAAAATCAAGGGATCATAAAAATCAAAGCTTCATGTTGATTTTGAACCTGAATTATCAGTTTTGGACACATGATTAAATTCAACAGGGTTTCCACTCTATTCCAGAAATAGAATTCCGATTTTTCCAGACAAATGTTTACAAAATTCCAGGTCATATTAAGCAATTCCCGATATTTTAAAAGTTGAAAACCAAAAAATAATTTAACATTGAATAGCGAATAATACAAAACAATTTAAGAACTATACAGTGTAAAAATTAATACACAAAGCACTGTAATTTTGCATTAAAATACCTTATTCAAATAATCCAACATATTTGACTTAAACCAATTTGTGATTTAATGTATCATAAGCATGAAATTCTTCAATTGAAGCCAGTGAACTAAACAAATTCTTTACCTGTTAAATATTAGCTGTTTTTTTTTCAAATCAGTTGAAAAATTCAATTTATAAAATAAAGTGATGCGAAACAGTGTACGAATCTTATTAGCTACTTTTCTCCAAAGTAGCTGAGAAGCCATGATTAATCATTATCCAGGTCATGGAGGCAATTTTCCAGGTTTTAGACGAAATTACGTAATTTTCCCTGATTTTTTGGACAAAATTAAAGTTTCTGACAATTTTAGGTTTTTTCTGACTTGTGGGAGCCCTGTTTCACTCCCAGCATCTTGAAACGTGTTTCTAAATATATGTGCAAACGACTTCAGTTTTGCTTCCAAGAAAAGGGCAGCACTACGTTATGTTAAAAGTGCATTTCTCCATTAGCATAATTAATAATTGTTTTAAAGTTTGTTGTGATTGTATAATAAATTCATGAATCGTCAGTACAAGAACTTTTAGGACACTGTATTTAGAGGGTTGCTATTGGTTATTTGATGGCAAGATTATCTTATTTGGTGATACTTAAGGTTCCAATTCTTTTCACGAACCAAAATCAATATTATAGAAGCCAGCATCACATTACAAACACCTCAAAACAAATATAAAAAAGGTTTGATTTTGGCAGAAACAGACATCATTCAGATGGGGGAGGGGGAGAATTGCCACCCCTTCTGAATGATGCTCAAATGGTGTACTGCCATGGAGGAAACTAGTCTGGACAAGTTCCAACGCAAGACGAAATTATACAATATGTACTAGGTTGACATTCAACTTTTTTTAGGAAAAAAATATTTTTTTTTAACTGCGCACGAAAAATTGTTTTCTCTAAGTAGAATTTAAGAACTTAAACACCTGAAAAAAGTGACAAATGTCAAAAAAGTGACAAAAGAACCAAAAATTGACTATAAGTGACGTGTTATAAGCCCTGTATCAAAGATAACTCCTAGATACTTAACCTCATCTGATTATGCAAGTGGTGTTCCAAAGAATTTTATCAAGTGCATATCTTGTTTAACCTTTTCCGGGTGAAGAGGACTAGGCTAGTTTTTTGGGGTTAATCGACAAGTTCACCTTTCTCCACCAATTTTCAATCATTTTTAGGGCAGTGTTCATGAGGTCCGGTACTGTGTTTTGGAACTTCTCTCTCATGACCAGCGTTATGTCATCAGCATTGTATTAAAAAAATTGTTTTTTCATTTTTCAAAAATTATTCCTATTTATACATCTGCTCTTTTAGGATCACAATTGTGGCCTGGATGTAAATAAGGTGCGGACAAATTCAAGCGTAAGGGGGGGGGGGGAGGTAGATTAAGGGTTTTTTGACAAGAAATTGAAAATGATCCTAAATGGCAGAGGTCTGGAGGATTCCAGATTTTGTTCTGTGCTTTAAAAAACATATATCATGCAAAAAACAAGCAATCTGAGGAGGTAGTTCAATTAATGTGTTACACTGAAGCAACAACATAATTTAGCATTCTTTTAATTCTTAGTAAGGCTAAAGAACAAACCTCTCCAGGCTGCTAAAGCATGCAAATGATCAATTCAGAAATTAGGGGTAATGCTGTGAAGAGAGATTGTTACGGGCAGGTGATGAAAATATATATAATAAAGGCTTTCTGTTTTGGAAGGCAGGATCTTAAATTATTTTGTGCAATACTCTCCATACAAGTATTTTTTTCATGGAGAAATTTTGTATAATTTATTAAATACATTTAGATATGTTACAGGAAAACATTAAACTAGCTAAAAGCTGCTTATAAAAGCTAGATGTATCAAGGCATTAGAACCATGTTTACAATGAAAGCAACTAGTATAACAGATTTTGAAGGGAACACTATGGAAAAAAAATACACCATTTGTATCCATCAAGTTTGATGTATTTGAAATACAAGTTTAGTTTTCAATTAAAGAATTATTGAGGATCATTGTGTGACCATTTTTACAGACATCCTTAATTCCATAGATCTATTATTGATTTGTAGTCAAGTTTAAAAATTGATTAGATAATTTGGATGCAGTCATCGCACATAGGCAAGAATCTTTCATGACATACGAACTGATATTTTAACACATGGTTATCTGAATAAGCATGTTAACTGAGTAAGCAAGAAAACAAAGAGTTTCTTCTCAGAGGATGTAATTTAACTATCACTTAGTTCAATTTGCCCAGGTCATGAAAGAGGAAATAATACAATATTGTATTCTGAAAAAGTAGTAAATATTAAGGCAGGCCTCGAAATAGATTTTTTAATACAGGTGCACCTAAGTTTTTAAATTAGGTGCACTGCGTTCACGTAGTGGGAAAAATTAGGTGCACAGTTATATTCTCATGTGCACAGTGCACCCGGGTATTTCGAGCCCTGTATTAAGGTATAAAAATATAATTTCACTGTACTATTTAACTGACTTTGGTAGGACATGTGCTTACATACTACCAAACATCAAACTCAGTTGATTGACCATTAAATTCCACAATGATCAAATCAATCTTTGAGTACATACATAAAAACTTTGAATTTAAATATTGAACACAAGAACTTCAAATAAAAAAATGATGGATATTTAAAGGAGTATGACATGTAATGAAAAATATGCTGTTTCTTTGGGAGTTTTTTTTTTTTTTTTTTTTGAAAATTCAAAAGAAAACTAAGTTGTCTGTTTGGAGTTAATTTGACAGGAATCAGCTTTTCCAGTTTTAAAAATGAAATAAAAACTATTTAAAAAATTACTGTAGGAACTTGGTAAAACACTACGTCTTTTGGATTATATTGTGAATTTAAAATAATATTTACCAGATTGTGCTTCAATTCCTGCAAGTAGAACTCCATATTTGTGTTTACTGTTTCGAATAAAATTCAAAGTAAACGTCACTGTTATTTGTAAATGAATCATCAGTGTAGTAACCTCAAGAAAAAAACATAAACACCCACAAATCTTGAAAAGTGTCAAACCAGCTAATTTCAATATTCAGAGGCAGTGCAACAAAACATTAACAACTTATTATATTCAACATCCCAGGCATATTTTGATTGGATAAACGGCAAAGTATCTGTTCAAGGATTGGCTGAAAACAAAACTCAGTCTGCTGATATGATAGTTTCGTTTTGATATAAATGGTCTATTCTAAGATGTGTATCCACACAAATTGCCGCCGACCAACCGGTATAGTGGTTAAGGTGTTAGCCTCTAGATCGGAAGGTTCCTGGTTCGAATCCGGGTCCGGGCATGGATGTTTGTAAGCGTATGGTGTAGAGTGGGCTGGTGTACCTTAAATCTGTCGTGGCCGAAAGTCCTCACGTTGGGTTGGCGTGGAAGTTTGGAGAGTGGGGTGCCAGCTCAGGTGTTGCTTCGTCATCTGACCGTGGTTCAAAATTACGAAGTGTTGTCCTCGAATCTTTCCATTAAGGGACTGATCCCGGACCGTCGTCAATAGCCCGTTGTGTTGCTCTAGTACGACGTTAACTAAAAATTACCATTACCATTACCACACAAATTGCCTCATTTATTAAAATTTTCTATTTTTAGTAAGTGGAAAGCAATAAAATATGTTTGTATTGAATGTAAACATAATGTAAAAAATAGAAAGCGAAACTTCTGATATCGAATATAAAATTGAACTATTGCATTTGCAAACCTTTTATAATAGTGATATAAATGTATGTGAACTAAATAAATACCAAATTTTAAACAAATACTTTAAATTATTAATCGTTCTTATCAAAATATTTGTTCATACCACAAGTTGTATAAAAGCCAATTACACATCAACGTTCTATTTTGTATATGGCAACACAAATTTGATTTTTCATATGACTTCCGGAAAATTTATTTACTGTAAAAGTGCAAAATTAAAAAGTTATCTGTTTCATCGCTGTATTTCGTTTAAAAAATTGGAATTTTTCTTTTCAGCATCTTAAAATCATGGCGATTGCTGCTGCAAAAGGAAAACTAATCGCAGTTATTGGCGATGAGGTAAATAAAATATTTTTTACATGAAGTTCGTGTTTTTTGCTAAAATACTTTTACTTTTGTACGCTCATACTTATCTCTTTCACGTTTCCACAAAATAGTTTTGATGTGTTACCTGCAGTTCACTCTAAAATTGTTTACCTGTTAGTAAATTTGAAAATGTTATTAAACAGGTAATTTTGTCAAACGAATCCACGTAGTTTTAAAAGTATGGCATTTGAGCAACAGACTAATCTAAATTTCTGTGTTTGTGGTAAAAATTAACACCAAGTGGCTCTGATTTATGCATTTACAACCAAAGGCTTAACATGCACTGCTATACAGTTTCTGTGTCCGGCTTTTGTCATCTGACCGTGGCTCAAAATTACGTGGTGTTGTTCTTGGCTGTTCCCTTCGGTGGTTGATCACGGACCACCACCTGTAGCCTGTTTTGTTTTCTCAGTGTGACGTTAATTAAAAATACCAATACCATGTTGGGTTAGTTTTTCCTTACTGTTTCATATCTTATCACAAGATAATGGCCTTCCTAATTCATTGATAGGTTTTCAAAAATATTATTTTCGAATAATGTGTTTTTAAAAGTAAATTTAGGTGTTCAATGAATCTGATTTTCTGTTTCAGAGTATTGAAATTTTTTATGCAAATTTTGGATAATTTTCATTTTGTAATTAAGTGACTCAAATCTCTTAAGCAAGTGTTAACTTGATAACAACTGCTTATTAAGAATAGAAACAGGTTTTCTCTTTCTCAAATTTATCCTCAGTGAAACTTTTGTTCTAAGTACATATCTTAGAATCATTACACTCAAACTATGAAAAACTATTCACAATATATGGAAAATTTGTACTCATGAACTGAGGTTTTCAGTGAAAAATGAATTTGATTGTTTACATTAATAGGGGGGTTAAATACAGCGTTAGAAACAAAAATTAAAATGACTGGTTCCCAAGACCAGTGTGTACGAAAATATACTGGTCTGCTGCCATCATAGCTGGTCTGCTCCTCAAATAATAAATTAATTCAGGTAATAGCATGTTAATTCAGGGCACAAAATTTTCACTCACTATTGGTAAAAATTTTAATTCTGTTAAATTATAGATATATTTTTCATTAGCTTCAAGTCTCTAAGGAATTCTATATGCCTCACTCACAGAAATCGGACACGTAGGCCATCACAAAAGAACAGTGATAAACCACGTGGTCAAGTAAGCATGCCCCATTCTGCCGATTGCAATACCGAGAGAAAATGCTCCGCAGTGCACTTTCTTTTTGGACCTGTCAACGTCCGATGATTCAACAGGTGCCGATTATTGTGTTTGCAATTGTTAGGCAGAAACGACTCCAGTATATGCTGATATTAACTTCCAAATTCTCGATCAGGTGACCAAAATAAATTTTGACAGCTTGCCAAAAGTAAGGTTTGGGAGTTTGAAACTTATTTTAAAAGAAAACATGTGCACTCGCGCCTTCTCATAGCTACTGGTTCCGCGGACCACCCAGATTTTTAAAACTCCTGGTTTGATTGTACTTTTAGTGGTCTCGAAGCAGCGGGCCACCAATGATTTCAAACGCTGGCAATAGAATGTAGAATTTTTGATGATAGTTAGTTTCCATCCTATTTATTTTTCTCCCTTGATAACATACTTTTTTCCATAGGACACCTGTGTTGGCTTCCTTCTTGGTGGCATTGGAGAATTAAATAAGTCACGCCAGACCAACTTCATGGTTGTTGAGAAAAGTGAGTTTGCATTGGGCATAAAAAAACTAAGTTATATTTAGACATTGTATGTATTTCCCCTCACAAATTTTCTTTCTATGTTCCTGCTTTAATCAAAATTGTCTTGAATCTCTTCAGACCCATTATCTATGTCTATCATGCTATTTTAACTTTAAAAGGTAGAATTGAATATAGAAATCGTTTGAGGAAGTCAGAAAACACAGCATTTTTGTAATAAAATAAAAACAAGACAAATATTTCTGAATTGCTAACTCTCTTGACATTGGATCCTAGAGCTGTTGCTCCTGATTAAGTTATATATAGCACTATTTATCAATTTTAAGCTTCATTTTTTGTTAAGTTGTAAGTAACATAGTATCAATCTTTAAGTTGAAATATATTAGGTCTCTGTGGATCTGATTTTGAGTCACTTTCATCCAGATAGACTTAATAATTAAAATCCTTATCATCATCATTAAACGAGTGGTAACATAAATCTAGGTCTTGTATAAGCTATGTCGGACACTTGAGATATAGTTTTTGACTACTTAAAACTACAACCTGGAGGGGTAAGATTTAAACATGAGAGTTGTTCCTTTTTGTTGAAATTTGTGAGAACTATCTAAAATTAAGTAAACTAAAATTTTCATGTGGACTGATTTAAAGCACTTCAATTATCACTGAGACGGCAATTTTGATATGTGAGTTTTTAAATGGGACTTTAAAAAGAGACAAAACTATGTATACAATAACCTCTTGATTTATTGTGCTTCTTGTAGAACATTATTATTGGGTAAAATGTAAATAAATTTTTTACCTTTGAATAAATATCAATTGGTAAATTATATTCCTTTTTTTTTCTCATATATATATATATATATATATATATATATATATATTAAAATTATAGTATGTTTTTAATATTTACTTGGAAACTCTTACTACTACTTAGGTGAATTGCTTTAATACTTCTTTGTTAAATTCAACTGATTCAGTGGAAAACACTGGTTATTGTTTTACCACTCTTGAAATACTCAAAATTCTCATCCTAAAATGCAACTCATTTCATTCATCTTATACTCATTCATTATGCTCATTCATCTTACAATGATCAATAATTACAGAAATTGTAATTTGTTCTTTATCATTTATATTTGATAACATGTGTGCGATTATGTGTAATAGTGTTCATTTTATAAAGCCTGACCAGTAAGTACATGTGAAAGCTGTCAATTTATGTATGTTCACCTATGATGGACATTTTTTAGCTATGCCTTTAAGTAATGGGACACATTTTTTTGGTTAGATACTCCAGCTAGTGAAGTTGAAGAGACATTCAAAAACTTCGTGAAGAGAGATGACATCGATATCATCCTCATTAACCAAAATGTATGAGCAATTTTTATATTACTATTATTTTTGTGATTGAAGAATTAAAGGAATTTAATTTATTAATTTCTGAAGGAATATATTTTAATATTAGGTTAGCCAAAAACTTTGGTTATTTTAATGCAACAAAAACATTTAATTTTAAAAACAAATTTTGACATTCGATTAAAAGTAGGTACTTTACAATAATATGGAATGAAAGAGATAGTGGAGTAAGAAAAATTAACCACCATTTATTCTCCCAAATGCCAGTGTCCATCCAAAAAAGGTTATGTGGTATTGGCAGGGAATACTAACTACATCATTCTTCAAAACTATTTATTAATTCTGACGAATACTGCTCTTAAAAGAGTCCAAAAGAAAGCAGCACTCAATGAAACACACAGTCAATAGTAAAGGTGGTATCTTCCATCATAATAACTCAAGACTATGTTTCTTTGATGAACAAGCAAAGCTATTACAGCCTGAGAAGTTTTGATTCATCTACTGTAATCACAGGGAATTGCACCTTTAAATTTATACAGATCCTTACAAAAAATTTTTCCCCAAAAACTTTCAATTCCTTGGCAGACTTAAAAAGACACCTGAAACAGTTCTTTGTCCGGAAAAATGAAAAGTGTTGCCTGAAAGGTGTTGGAAATTAATTCAACTAAACGGTGTTTTTCAATTATTATTAGTGACACACAATATTACTTTTTGTACTTAAACCAAACAAACTTTTGGGCCTTCCGAATATTTCCTTCACTACTAGTGCTGAAGTGTTGGATGTAGCATTATTAATAGCAACTTTTTCCTTTATCTTGTGTGAGTTATAAGGTTACGTTTTAACTTTAGATTGCTGAAATCATCCGTTATGTTATTGATGCTCATACCAAACCAGTTCCAGCAGTTCTAGAGATTCCATCAAAGGATCACCCCTATGATCCAAGCAAGGACTCCATCCTTCGAAGAGCTAAGGTACTCTTTTCGTACCATTTATTTTCACTTAAGAATGTTGCTTGAGCTGATAACTAAAAATGTGTTGTAAATCTATACCAATAGCTCTAAAACAGTTTTATTAACAATAGAACAGCTGTATTTTGAACTTACCTAAAACCACCGTTGGGGGTCAACTGGACTCTTATAAGAAATATAAGCCATATCAAACTAAATTTTTTGTAATTGATAAAGGACTATATAGGACATCAATGCACTATATAACAGTGACAATGTAAGATATTTTATGTTTCCTGTAACAGAAGTGTAGGTGAATGCTTCAAGTTTTTTGAGCTAGTCACACCTTTAGTCACTACATCCATCGAACCGGTAACCCATTTTTGCCCAGACGCGTGTTAGAGTACCTGAAGCAAGTGCAGTGATAGTTGATGCGATACACTGTTTCAGCTCCGCTAGATCAACAGGAAGAGGAGGGTTAAATACGTTATCATTTACGTAGCCCCAAAGAAAAAAGTCACATGGTGTCAAGTCAGGGCATCTGTGTGGCCATTGGGTTAGTGGTATGTTGTAGTCGGCGTTTCATCCAATCCATCAGTGAAGAAGATGTAGATAAAGGTAATTTTGCATGTCACTTGACCAGTGTGATGGTGCACCAGGCAATTGGGGAACAAAATTTTTCGACTTTAGTATCCAATTGGATAAATAAAGTTTTCGACGACACATGTGCCGATATACTCGGTCCTCCTGGCTTTGAAACTTTGCACAAACAGCTAGTAGTTTCAAATTTTTTAAACCAGTCGTAAATAGATTTTCTGGTTGGAGGTTCTTTTCCAAATTGCGTTTGAAAATGCCATTTCACAATGGTGACAGATTCCATTTTGCTCAATTTAATAACACAGAACGCCTTCTCCACTGCAGGCGTAACCATTTCCACTGACTAGTCATCGGGAGGGGAACACAAACTTTACGAGTATATCTAGCTAACAGTTCACATTTGGAGACTGTGTCTTAAAGGGTTCCTGTTTTACAGCATCTGAAAACTGTATACATACTCATGAATCACCCTGTATAAGAGTTTTTAGAGTTAGTTTTTTTTTAATAATTTTTTTTTCAGGTTTTAGTTAGTTTTATTTAATAATTTTTTTTCAGGTTTTAGTTAGTTTTATTTAATATTTTTTTCTTCAGGTTTTAGTTAGTTTTATTTAATAATTTTTTTTAGTTCAGAGATAATTCTTTTTTTGCTTAAAAATTCATTTTTTGAAATGGCAACAAAAAATTATAATATATGACAATATATATTGTAATGTATAATGTTACACAATATTATACATTACATTTTACTATATTGGAATGTATAATGTTACACAATATTCTTTAGCAGGAGTATATGATAAGAAAACAAGCAAAAGAAAAATACAAATTAGCACACAACATTTCAAAGTGAGATTATAAAAAATATAAACTATGAATAAATACAATGTGTTCAATAGACATTAGCGCAGGTGGAATAATATGAACACTTGACAGTGACATCAACATATTTACCACAAATTGGTTTCTGGCATTCCTCACAACTGGCAAAAGTCTTATTCTGTTCGTCCCTTGCAAAATTCAGTGGCACATTTCTTTTGTTTTGGGTCTGTACTTGAACAATTGGGGGCATCTGTTGCACAAAGCACCATTCGTAGTTCTTCCATGAGCGTAGTTCTACGCCACATTTAGTATGATTGTAGTAAGTGACAGTGTTCGGTTTCTTTGCACTGTTGGCAAGCACATTCGTGTACATGGTGCTAAGAATTGTGACATTCTTTTGATAAACACAGATATCTCTCTCTATATATATATCTATTTGAATCTAACGAATTCAAGAGGGCAAGGACCTCCTGTCTACTCAATCCTCTTGACATTGTTTATATTGAAAAATGTTTACACACTGGCCGAAATCAAAAATGCTGAGAACACAGCTGTGGAAAGTGGCGTCGCGTTTCGTCCTCGATAGTAGCTATATCAGGATTGTTTTCCCTCCTAAAGTCATGTAGCACACCAGCGCTGCTAGGATGCGAGCACGTTTCAGAGAACAGTTGGAGTGTTTAGAGCAAACACTCTAATTGTCGCAATACTCATCACAATCAAACTAAATTTTGCAGTGCGAGTTTCCCCATGCGCAGAAAACAAAAATGAGGCATTGGGAATTCAAAAACAGACATTCACTTGAAAATCGGTCATATTTCCTATGAGGGTCAAAATGACCCCTGTTGGCTGTTCTATGTATTTCTTAGATTATATAATTTAATAATTAACATATAGAAATATGAAAGCTTGTCACAGTACACTTGGAAGCATTTTAAGAAAAATAAAAAAAAATATGAGCTTCGATGTTCAACTGTATGGTCAAATAAAGCATGGGACATTGAGAAAGGGGTTAAAATGACCCCAACGGTGCTTCTAGTGTTAAATATTTATGTAAACCGCTTTTCATATTTGATCACTTACCAGTAATCTGTTATTGTAAAAATTTTGCTATAGTTTCTTGTAAAATGGAATTTACAACATTGTGATCTATAAGAATGTTGCATATTCGCTTGGTGTATATGTGACAAAATTCCAATGCTTTTTTCTTTAACACATTATATTGAGATAAAAGTATTTCATTTCTTGATCGAGTTCCCAGGGTAGATTTATAAGTTCAACACCAATGCCTTTATTTTTATGACAACTGTCTAAATTTAATCTTGCACAACTCCCATGCTGTTTAGGGTTGACCTGTGCACATCACATATACTTTTTCCTATTGTGTCTTTAGCTTTAATGATACTCAGATATCCCAATGTCTGGACTTCCTAATTCATCATCATATTCTTTCATTTTGTCTCTAAATGAGTTAAATCTTTAACCACATTAGCTATGGCTACTTCCGTGAAAACTTATTTGATAAAATCAGTACTGCCTGCAAAGGTTTGATTATACTTTACAATTTTAGGGTATTTTCCAAGGAGACGAAGGCAGATAAAGAAACAACATTCATCATATTTGTAAGTATTAACTGCTTCTTGATTTAAACTGTTCCACTTTGCCACAGCAATACATTTATAACTACATTAATGAAAAAGTTATTTGCATCTGTCTTAAAATCCTGATAGGTGGAGAAAGTTAAAGTGAGGTGTCAGATTGTGTGTGCTTAGGCATTATTAAGTGATTTTATTATGGGGAGAACTGGGAAATGACAACGATGGGAAAAGGATTTGGGACTTTGTTTCTTACTCTATGGATGGTCATTTTAGACTACTTGAGCCAAAAGGAAGCATTCATGTTTAAATTAATCAATTCTCAGATTGACGGCTATTAAAGAAATTGATAGTACTGAATGAATAAAATATCACAAGATATCAATGCTATTGGATCATTTTTTGAAGCTAAAGTTATCCGGCATTTCTCACCATTATTGAATATCAGCTGTACAAAAATTCCAGTTGCAATGACTGGATTGCAATTGTATGATCCACTAAATAGGATGCATCATTTTTGAAAAGGTGATATAATGATTTTTCCACTGTTATAGAGTTGAAATGCATTTCACTTTACAAGATTATAATGGGACTACAACTTGTTTATTTTTATCTTGTTTTACTGATTTAAATATTTTAGAGCTGGTCTATAAATATTGTAAACTTTTAAAAAGTAAAATACTTGCAATACTAGTGTGTTATATTAATGTATTTTTAAGAAGTTCTCAATAATTTAGACTTAGTAGAATTGTATTTGTTGTTGCAATTTACATAGCCTTTAAATTTTTTCATTGCATTAATTTAATTTCAGGTATTTAGTGCTTTAAAGAAGCAAATGTATCAACATTAAGTGCAACTCAATTTTTCATTTTCTTTTGAAATAAACTACTTAAAAGGAAATCAGCTGTTTTGAAGAAAACTGAATGCTTCTTGTAATATAAACCAACAAAACTCGAATATGCAAATGAAATGTATCATAAGTGCTTTTTGAGATAATTAGCTGCATGTTAAGCATACATCAAACATTAAGTTTTGAAAAAAAAGAAAGAAAAAAAACCTAGTGGGGGATATCAGTAAGCAGTATGAGAATAGAAAATACAAATGAATTCAACATTAAACCCTGCTTTCAGATAAACTATTGAAATTTTAATCTCATTTTCAATTTTGAACCAAAATTATGCTGATATTGCTGCAATTATGTTTTGATAGAAAATATTCTGAATTGAAAATTATTACAAAATAAATTTACTATGTATTCTTTTCATTCCAGGTATCATTATTCCAGAAAGTTCTTTTATAGAACATTATTATTCAAGACATTTTGTGTATGATATCCAGATGTACTTTGTTTTGTAAATTGTTGGTTGTATTATAGTAAATAGCTAAATCCTAATAGTTTTTTTCTTGTTAAAAAAGAAACATATCTTCCTTATGATTAACTCAAAGCTTGTCCAGCAATACACTTTCAACCTGGCTTCAGATGCTTATAAAATTATTTTTTGTAAATTTTTGAAATTTAAAACTTTATTTATAGTAAATATACGTATTTAACTGTACCTTTTTCAAATTAATAATTTTAAATAAATATTTCACTTTGAAAATCTACAATGACCGATCCACACTAAATTTCGTACACTAAGACTTAACCTTTACAATGAGGCAGATAGAGAATTGTTACCACTAACATCGTTTACACCAGAGGCATGGTATAGATCTGTGCAGTGGATGCTATCCCCCTCTTAAGTGACCGCTGACATCAATCACCATTTACGAGTTGTCAGTGCCTAGTCTTTAAAAGGGTCATTCCTTTTGTTGTCCCCAACCCTGTCGACCATTGTGTGATGTCCTGGAAAATCGCTCACCAGTGATATCTCTAACTCTAATGCCAAACTATAGGCCAAGGAATGTAAAAGGCAGAGTCGTCAATCATGGTACAAGTGATCGTTATTCTTGTTACAGGTCGGTTATCGTCATTCTTGGCAGCGAAAGTTTACTGTTTGTGTGTGTTTTTCCTATTTGATAAAAGATAGTTTTCCATTAAAATGGCTCGACGTTCTAGAGGTTTAACGCAAGAAGAAATAGTTTAAATAATTAAAGAATTGGAAGATGAAAATTTTGCAGATAGCCACTTGGAACACGAAATTAGGCATCTGGAGATGGATCTTGTGTCCAAACAAGAGACTTTTGTAGTTGAAAGCTCCGTTTGACTTCAATGTAAATGTTGGGCTTTCCTCAAATGTCCAACCGTTTAAGCTGAAACAAGAGCTTGATTATTTTCCCCTGCTTTTCAGACCTGACGTCTTACAAATTTTAGTTGATGAAACTAACAAGTAAGCAGATCAAATTTTGAGCATACATATCCAAAGAGAAAACACTCATAGGATTGGAAGCACACGACAACTTCAGAAATTCTTAGGATTGGTTCTGCTCATGGGCAGCATAGATAAGGACAATATTTTAGAGTGTTGGTCTACTGATATCCTTGTGGAATCACCAATTTTTGGAAAGTTTATGGCAAGACAGATTTCTCATTTTAAAGTATCTTCATTTCTTTGACAACTGTTAAAAACTTCCAAATGATCATGCATCATACAATCCCTAAGAAACACAAGAGGTGGGGAATTAAAATGTATAAAATAGCCGACAAGAACGGTTATACCAATGATATGAAGGTATGCACTAGAAAGGATTGTTCCGAAGCTGTTCTTTTACCAGCCTTGCATCAAGTTTTTCGAAATATGGCTGATTGTTTAAAAAACAAAGGTCATAAGTTGTTCAAAATCTTACATGTTTTTCAAACAAAATAACAATTATAATTACTTTCTATAACAGTGCTTATATGCCTACAAAAATTGTGATTGATACAAAAAATGAGCTTCATGTTCATTTCTGCGGTCAATAAAATGAAACAACAATTTTCTGAAAAATTAGGTTTTAAATAAATTCTCAAATATATTCCACATTTCAATTTTTGGAGAATATTCTTGCTCTTAGACAATTGAGAATATTCTCCAAAAGATTCTTTTGACAATATTCTCTGCTCACATAATTTATGACAAATTAGACCTATGTGTACCTGAAATATATAATTATTATATATTTCCTTTCTGATAGTTTTCAGTTTTTTAAGTCTATAAAAAATTTCAAAAATCAATAAAATAATTAATTATTACAAATTTCTTCGTTATTTTGAACAACTTTGGCTTTAAAAAAATTCTGCCTATAGATATATCAATGATTTGACTGTTTTTAATAACTCTAATTTTTCTAATATTTGGAAATAAATCTATCAAATGACCTTTATTTAGATAAAAACCAATTTAGTTAATAATACAACGGTCTTTCTCAATTGTATATCATTGTGAATTCATAAATTGATCATCACTTGAAGTACATCGGAAAAGAATTGAGCCTATTTCTGTGGACTCGAAAGATCTTTTTCAAATACAAATATTGACGACCAGCTACAGGCACAAGTCCAGTAAGGCTGGTCCTTTGTTTATGAATTCCCACTGACCATCCAATTGTATCTTAAATTCGTACACTCCCTTTGAATTAACTATATTTTCTGGCAACACGTTCCATTTATTCCATTACCCTATTACAGTAGTAGTTTTTCTCTAAATCCCGATTAAAATGCGTCCTATTCAATTTATACCCATGGCCCCTTGTTCTGTTATCCCTATTGAAATTTAAGCCCTCTGTGTCCCCTTGTTTTACCAACTTGAAAAGCAGAATCAAATCCCCCCTCCTTTCCAGTGTATACATGTTTAGCTTACTTAAACGTTCATTATTGTCTAGATTTCCTATTCCCTTTATTATTTTTGTAGCTTTGTGCTGAACCATTTCAATTAATTCTATATCCTTTCTCATATATGGAGCCCAGAATTGTACAGCATATTCTAGATGTGGTCTTACTAAGCCCTTATATAACGGCAAGATTATATTCTTATCCCTTGAAATTAGCCTTTTTACCCACAGCTGAACATTGGTGACCCATTTTAAAATCCCTGTGAATTATCACCCCAAGATCCTTGACTGTTTCTCCCTCCTTTACCTTTACTCCCTGCAGACAGTATTCGGCTCCACTGTTCCTGTAACCCATATACAGAACTTGGCATTTCCCTATGTTCAATGACATGCCCCATTTTACAGTCCATTCAGATATCTTATCAAAATAATCCCCTTGTAAATTCTCTATCTGTAACTTGGTATCCACTGTACCCCATAATCTTCACCTACTCTTCTTTAAATCTGTATAAAAGTTCAAAGTAGATATCTTTCAATACACTAGAAACAATGCTATTATCTATGAATTATACAGAGCAGTTATTATTACCTGAAAAATTTAAGATTCCTATATATTGTACGATTGGCTGATATGCCAGATCTGTAGTAAAACACTAGCAGAGTAACTGTTCGAGCTAAAATCTAAAGATGAATAAGAAAGTCCTCACATGGAGCTTTTTGTCAAAGGTTAGTCGCTCTCTCAGTTCTTTTGCTTGAAAAAGTAGCCTGTTCAAGGGGGATAAAATATGAAAAGGTGGCTTGTTATCAGTGTGTTAAAGATATGCTAATTAGGCCGGTATCAAAATTAAATATCTTACTTTATTTAAAACCAAGGCATACTTTCAGAATTTGCAATTATGTCGATAACTTTTGAAGTTAAATATTTTGTCATTGACATAGATGTGTTATTTATAAAGTGTTTGTGGTAATTTGGGTAATGGTAATTTTAGTTAACGTCGTACTAGAGCAACACAACGGACTATTGACGACGGTCCGGAATCAGTCCCTTAAGGGAAAGATTCGAGGACAACACCTCATAATTTTGAACCACGGTCAGATGACGAAGCAACACCTGAGCTGGCACCCCACTCTCCAAACTTCCACGCCAACCCAACGTGAGGACTTTCGGCCACGACAGATTTAAGGTGCACCAGCCGCCTCTACACCATACGCTTACAAACATCCATGCCCGGACCCAGATTCGAACCAGGAACCTTCCGATCTAGAGGATACCACCTTAACCACTATAACGGTTGGTCGGCTGTGGTAATTTGGGAGGTTGTTCCGTAGCTAGAAAAGAAAAAGTGGCAAGGAGCGCGCTTTGCTCTGCAGAACATCGTAACTAGATTTTTTTTTAAATCAGCTAAAATTTGGATAAAATTGTTTTGCAAAGATGTTGATCTACGACATACGTCGCAGTTTTAAGCACTTTCTGCTCCCGGCATGCAATGGTACTCCTGGAATATAAGTGTGCATCTTATATGGGCTGTGTTTTACGTATTAACTATCTACAAGGAATATATCTGCCTTTTAGATTTGTTTGTAATGCAGATACTATGAATATTATGAACTAAAACGTGGGATAAATGTTTTAAAAATGCTCAGAAATCCAGTCCTTCATTTAAAAAGATGGATTCCTCGACTTTAGCTGTCCTAAAAATATGCAGTTTTTCAGTCTTATAAGTATGATATAATGAGATGTTACTGTGCTTAAATATAATCTTCATGAGCAGCGTAATATCTTGCGATTAAGAGAAATGAGACATAAATGAGAATCATTTATATATTCTGATTGATTTATACATGCAACACACTTTTTACACTCACATTTTTATAAACATAATTAAACTTTTGACATAACAAATATTCATGGAAAAGGTTTGGATAGACAACAATGTACAACAAAATGGCATTTTACACATATCATGGATGATATCACAATAACTGAAAAAAAGCCACCATCCATACAGCTCATGCAGGAAGTCCTTTGATTTTAAAATCTTGGTTGCATTTGTATGCAATAATTCAAAGGTACAAATGAATGATGAATTTGTCTTAATTAACACATAATTTTTATTGCAAACACCAACTGATTCTTTACAGCAATTATCTAACTACTTCAGTATGCAGTCAAACCCCTGAGATCTGGCAACTCGCATAACTGAAAATATTTCTGGTTCTTGAAGGTTTTGATGTAAACTCTGATTTGAATAATTAGAACAACTTAACTTCAGTTCATAGTGCATGCTAATTTGAAGAAAACATGCTAAAAAAAATTGCAATTTAATATTTTTTTAATGCATATGGTATTTTGGCATCCACTCAAAATATTTATTTTTAGATCTCGATTTTTTTCAGGTACTTAATTATTTGAGAAAAGTATTTTAATATGCAAAAGGGAAATACAATCATAAGTTTTGATAAGTATATTTTAATTGTAAGTATGCAGAAATATGACTTTCTCAATTATGCATATTGTGGCAAAAGTAACTTTCTGTGTGGTAAATAGTTACACAATTTGAAAATGTTTGACAAAAAAAAAAAAAAATTAAACATTTTTTAAGTGACAAATGTGAAGTTTTTTTGAACTTTATGTTTTGAAATTTATTTATGTGGTATAAAATTATATTTTAGCTTGTAATATTTACCTGCAACAAAGATTTCTACTAACACTAACTAGTTTTTAAACCCCATTCTATCCGCACATCCAAATAAAAATAAGTATCATCTTAACTGGTGCTTGCAATGAGAAAAATGTTTTGCAGCACTGAAAAATATTTAGTACATTTTACAGCAGGAGACTGGTAATAGTTTTGTATGGATTAAATATGGAAAACATGATTGAATGACCCATGAAAACTAAAGTTTTATATGATAGGGTTCCCACTCTTCAAGCAAATGAAAAATGAGGGCCATTTTAAGGCTACATTTCACATAGATAGACCTATGAGCACGATTGGGTCTCAGGACCCAGTTTGAAAAATAATGCATCAAAATAACCAATAAATATAATGTTTGACCTTGAATGAGTCAGTGACCTCGGTTTTTGAATTCAAGTGAAATAGAATAGTGTTCTGGTAAAATCAAAAATAAAGCCTGGGGGGACTGCATGTCACAAATGGAAAGAAAATTTGCTTTTTATGCATGTAAAGACGGTGCAAAATAAATAATACATGTCTGTCTACAAGATGTTAAATAAGAAATTAACTATTAATGGTTGACTGTCCATCTTATGGTTAAAAATTATTCACAAATGAAATGGGCAACTAATTAAGTATGGTAACAAGCCATTATCATTGAGCTAAATATATTCCCTTGTTTGTTGAACATAACAATTAGTTTTAGAATATTTGGTAAACAGAAAGATGGTGCAAAATTAATGCTAGATAACAGATGTTCAACTGTACAAAGCACTAAACAGTTCTGAATACAACATATTGAAATGCACAAACAAGAAAAAACAATATTTAACAGCTCATCCACCTAAGGGATACTTAAATAATCTCCTTCCTTTATGTAACTAAAATACAAATATATATTCACATCTTGTTAAAGCTTAAAAAGTGATTAGACTTGCTATCTAAATCATAATTCTGTATAATAGTGAAAACCAAATGATTTTTTAGTAACAAAAATTATATTAAATCTTCACACAATTTGAGATGTTAAACAGTTAATGTATATCAATTGTAGATTACTTCATTGTAATTGTTTAATTCCGAACTCGTAAAGAGCAAGCATTTTGCTGTAAGTCAGCCTCTTAATTTGTTCCTAGGATGGGACTCAACCACCTTGCTAAAATTATAATTTCATGGGTGTTATGTCTGCTGGACAAAATTATCATTTTATGGGTAACGACATCAAATAATCATTGTCAGCCCCAGAAGCCGAAAAGAACTGGCAGTGTTTACTGTAAAGGACAAATTTTTTTTTGAAAAACTATTGGATTAGTTCAGTCATCTTTGAACTGTCATATATAAAATTAAATTTTAGAAAATGAATATACCTAGAAAATGAGATGAAACAATCAAAGATAAAATTCATCAAAATATGAGCAGAAGGAACTGGCTGCAAACACAGTTACAAACAATTGTAACCAATTGCACTCTATAGAACAATCAGCATTTTTAGTGAATACTCACATTGGAAAAATAAGATTTAACTGTATTTTTTAAATACATATTTAAAAAATTAAAAGACATCTCATTTTCACTTGTTCAAAGGAAGGTGTAGGCTCATCATTAGTAGTTCACGTGACTACTATAGAAGACCACAAAACTTCCCGTGAATAGGAGTAAAAGTCCCAGGGAAAGCATGCTGAAGAACTCCGGATATTTAAAGTAGAAGATCCAGCATATCCCCAGGACGAGGGAGACCAGTGGCCACAACAGGTGGCTGAGGTCTAGGTCTGCATTTTGAGTGACTGCTGACCTTGTTTGAGCAGTCTGTGCTTGTAGGATCTGGACATGAATGACAGAGTTGTCCAGGACACGGTACGATTCTAGTGAAGAAGAGTCCCTGAGGAGATGACCACAGAAGATGAGTCTTACGATTTTGTTGTTGGCTAGCTCATCTGGGAAATGGTTTCTGAAACATAACTCAGTCACTACAACGAAAGAGATAATTTTGTTTCATTAAATAACAGTTAACATATTCACTGCCGTATGCACCATGTTCAGTACACCCTGAAACTAATTTGTAGGACAAGTAATACATAATTTTGTGTTTTCAATATAAAATTAATCTTTAATTTCAAGTGTCAAATCCGAAAATGTCGGTTCTACAATATTTCAAATAAATTTTTTAAAGCATAAAATACATTTGATTTGTTATAAAATATGCAAATTGAGTGAATGAATGGTAACTTTCTTGCTAAGATGAGTGTAGACTTAAATATTAAGTTCATGGTTTGTGAGAATTTAAAATGCGACATTTTAGAACTTAAAATAAATATCATAGTTGATTAGTCTTGATAATTGTTTTCTAGTGAAGTAAAGCAGTAAAAAACTTGTTTTTCCCCTTACATGATTCTTTTCTTCATGTTTCACAATTGAAAGTGACGCAATTGAATTCACTTTTTAAAAGCTCACATTGTCTCCTAATCTTTTCAATTGTTTTAACAAATAAATAAGTGTACTTGGAACAAAAAAGACAACAGAGCCATTTTTTGTTCTTGTGGTATGATATAAATTATAAACACCTGATCTCTTATCCTCAATTTGATCGGGACTTAACAAAATATCTTCCCTTTTCTTCCTATACATGTAAGAACCCTCACAAAAAAAATTATGTAACATTAAAAATGTCACCTATTTTCGTGACTTGTGAAAATTAGTTAGAAATTGAGTCTGAACATAATAAAGAGAACATATTTCTTTCAGAAAAGATATTTATAAATACTCCTATCAAATGAAAGTTAAAAAACATGTTTGAGATCATATATAGTTGGTAGGTTGATTTGGATTCAATAGCACAAGGTCCAAACACAGACAAACCACTCCAGACACATGCTAGAATGATCACATAAAGGAAAAAATTGCCAAAGTTCACCCAAAACTCTGATTTATGTGGATGTATGAGGAGCCCCAGCAACGAGAACACATTACACTACACCAATCAGGAGAGACCTTGCATCATCTCAAGTGACCTCCAGCTGAAACCGATGTCCTTTTCCCCCTTTTAAATTGAATCATGAAAAACTCTTGAATGTGAGAGAAGGGAAGGATGTCTCCCAAACTATTTGACCTACCATTAACTCAGTTTCTGTAAATGTGCACATAGCTTTTCAATCTAATTTAATAATTTAGAATGTACCAAGTTGTTTCTTCATTTAGTTCTGTCCCCTTCAGGAAAAGTCAACAAGTCTATCCAGACTTAAATGGAGGCTCTGCATCTGAATTAGAAAGAAATTATTCAGAGATGGAAATGGAAATTTTAGGATGAGAGTGGAAGTTTTGACAACTGAAAAACCAAGTTCTCTTGACGCTTAAGAAGCAAGAAGTATCATTTCGGAATTGCTCACAAGAAGTTGAAAATATTCCCAGACGTCTCAAGAAATGAAAGAATTTGACAAAGTTTTAAAGAAGTTGGAAGAAAAATTCCAGGACGTCTCACGAAATTGAAAAAGAAAGTATTCAAAGAACAATTGTAGAAGATGACATTGCAAGAATTTGAAGAAATATCAAGAAGTATCGCAATTCGGTCACATTATTGTGGAATACGATGCAGGTTGCCGCTTACTTCCAGATAAGAAACTGCACGTTTATTTATTTCTGTTTTACGTAGACTTTCATGATGGCAACTCTTATTTTGGATACTGAAAGCGACAGATTAAATCGCCAGAGGTTAGAATTCCATTTTAAAGAAAAGAAACAAAATCTGCTTAAAGATTTCACTTTGAGAGACTTAATTGCTGTATGTAATCTGTTGCATCTTAATTTTAATACCTAGAGGGACTGGACTGGAATATCACTTTCGGAGCCCACGCTGCAATGCAACTCATCTCCACATCATAAAAAGAATAAAATTTTAAAATAAAGGCTAATAACATTAGGGTGAGTGTATTTTAAATAAAAAGTAGATATAGGGTGCAAAATTAAAAACTTTATTGCTGTATTAACCGTAAGCACACAGGGTGCAAAATGAGAAGCGAGTTCACCCTCCCAACTACTGACGGCGACCATGAGTGCTTAGGTTTTGATCGAAGCTCTTAAGATAACACTCTTGAATGTTAGAGAAGTGAAGGATGTTTCTAGAACTATGTGGAATCCTCCGGACCTTAGCCATTCTGGATTATAACAGTTTTTTTTTTGTCAAAAAATCCTGATCTAACCCCTACATGTTTTTTACATTGAGAACATGTTTGCAATACTAAAATAGCAGATATATAAATAGGAATAAATTTAAAAAAAAAAGGAAAAAAAAAACCTTTTTAATACAATGCAACAAATTTCACTCAAAATATTATAATTTTTCTGTGTAGTGTTTACTCTGATAATGTCTGTTATTTTGTGTTGTTTCATAAATTTGGTCCAGATTGAATGCATTGTTCTTTAAAAATTGTTGGAAGAGCAAAGAGGCAGAAAAAAATTGACTTAGCAAAATGTCCGGATTTTGGACAATTCTGGATATGGGACGTCTGGATTCGGGACTTTGTGCTGTATATTATTGAAATAGATTTAGATATTTGGCATGAGGAACCTATTGCAGCACTCAGCATCATAACTCAACTTTTTTCACTTTTCTTATAAACATTTAAGACATATTACTAACATATTAAGACATATTCATAACATGTACCCACACATATTCCTAAATTGAAAAATAATAGTTTATTTTATCTTATGTGTGAGAAATTAAAGGTCACTAGATCTAGAACTATCTGTCAACGCGAACTGCACTAACAAAGTTTGAGTGGTGGTCGTCATTATTAGAACAGGATGTGTCCTTTTTGAGTAGAGATGATTATGGTGAATATCTTAATTTTAGTTTGTTCTTGCGGGATGTCGGCACAAGAGAAAGAGGTACTTCCCAAATATAAAAGTTTCAACAAGTTCATTTGAAATTTACCATTAAGTGAGGCAATGTGACGAACTTTAATACAGTTCTTCAACTATCCCCTATGAAAAGTAGGATAAGGTCCATTAGTTCTCAAGGTAGACAGACACTTTTATAAAACAGATATTCTTCCAATGGGATAGCTGTACTCAGCACAAAGAGTTAGTCTGTTATTAGAAAACTACACATTTTATAAAAAAATCAGATTAATAAAAATATTTGCAAAACTAAATTAAATTCTGAGGATCTCACCTTTTAAAATCTCCTACTTTAGTAGTGGGGTTTGATTTGACTGTCCTTTCAGTGTCATCTAAATACTTTAAGCGTATTCTAATTTCATGAGGATCTGATGGTTCAGCCTCCTGTGCCTCTTCAGTGGCATTGTCTTCAGGAGGAGCAGAAGGCCTGTCAACATCTGGAGTGTCAGGATACAGTTCCGAGGGCCTTGCATCATCAGAGCTACTCTGCTCCTCAGTGTCATCACTGATGTCATCTGTTGGTCTGTTCTCGGAGAGAATTTCTTGGTAATATCTATTATCACCAGGCAGCCATTGTACTGTATCGTCAGGATTTGGTATTGAAATTATATTATTTTCAGTGTTTTCAGTGCGTGTAACCTGTGCAGACGAATTCTGGAAGTGGAAAATTTATAAATCAGAATCCAAACAATAGATACCAGTCATTTATCAAATGATCACTAAACTCGTTCAAACAAAAATTTCAACAACAACGTACAAAACTTGAAAAATTAAAATTTACAAGTAATTATTCAAAATATCTTCATAGTTTAAACCATTTAGGTACTTTTCCATTAGCGGAGTACCAAAAAACCGGCAAGCTTAAAATTTGGCGCAGTTATCGCCAAGACTAAATGTTGATGCAAAAAGAATATTTCCAGGCATTTGTTATAGGGTTGCTATAAACCTTAAAGGAAAAACTCTTTAAAGGTTGTTAGTTGGCTGAAATATCGCTGTAATTTGGCGGTTTTTGTCTGGTACCCAGCAAAGGGAAAAGTATATAAAACCATTTATTTATTTTTTTGCTATTATTACCATTTTATTTTTTCTGATAAGCTTATATTTATGGTTATAAATGTGAGGGTACTATACAAGAGATAAGATTGATAACTACCGTCTATATCAGGGTTCAAAATTAGAAGCTATGTAGAATTTTGCATATATGAATTTCATTTTTATGAGAATTTATGGATCTTGATACAGTTTTGAACACCCAACTTTTTGAATTTACTAGCTTTTCTGTTGCGAATTTCAACACAAAAAATGTGTGTTTATTTTTACTTCTAACAATCTATACTCTTCAGCGTTCGAAATCATTAGTGGTCTGAGATCACTAAAAGTACGATTGGAACAGGAGATTAAAAATCTGCTCGGTCCTCGGGACCAGTAGCTATAATGAGAAAGGGAGTATGTACCTGTTTTCTTTTAAAATAAGTTCCAAACTCCCAAACCTTACTTTTCGCAAGATGACTAAATTTATTTCGGTCACGTGATCGAGAATTTGGAAGTTTGTATCAGTGTAATACTGGAGTCGTTTTTGGTTTCTACCTCCAAATTGCAAACACAATAATCAGCGCTTGTTGAATCATCGGGCGTTGACGATCAGCAGGTCTAAAAAGAAAGTGCGCTGTGGAGCATTTTTGGTTTCGTTATCGCTATCAGCAAGTGCACTTTCTTGACCATGTGGTATATCACACCCAGTTCTTCTGCAATGGCCGGCGCAACCGATATCTGATAGTGGGGCAATTAGAATTCCTTAGAGACTTGAAGCTAGTAAACAATACCTATATCTACAATTTGACAGAATTTTCATTCGCCAAAGAAAAAATTCGCTTGCCAAAGGCGAGTAGAAACTTTTTGCCCTGAATTAACATGCTATTAACTAAATTAATTTATTATTTGAGGAACGGATCAGTATATTTATGTATACACTGGTCCTTGAGACCAGTCACTTTTATTTTGCTTTTTAACACTGCTCTTACTTTTAGGTGATACATCAAAGTCCAAGGTCTTGGTCCTGATCGAAGTATGTTTAAATGCATCCATGAAAATAAAGTAAATTTAAAATTGAACCCAAGAACATTTTGACAACTTAGGTTCAGATTTGTCACTTTAGTCAATTATTTCTACATGAGGGATATAGACTGGAACTGACTGGTGATCTTGTTGCTTAATGCTTAATTTTTTCTATATGAGGTATAACTAGATCGCAACTGAGAGTTGTTTGTCACACTACATAATCGATTGTTTTTATATAGATTTTTTATTGCCCTTGATTTTTTTTCTGCTAGAAGTCAACCATGGAATGCAGACGTTCGATCATTTCAGCTTCTAATATTTTCTTAATGATTCATTAGTGATGTTTGTAGGGTTGTCACCAGTGCTGTAGTCGTAAAAAAAAACAGAGGGTATACCATGGACGCCCGTAGAATTTTTTCCATGGGAGGCGAAACATGTACTTACACTTTCCAGAGGGGGGAGGGGCAAAAACACATGTATATGTATAGGAAATCCATAAGCCAGGGGGTTGTCTGCCCCCTCCTCTGTGGTATACTCAAAGGACCGGGGTATTTGTACGAATTAATCAAAGTTCAAATTACCGAGAGAAAAAAAAGTCCATATTAATTTTATGTTACAGGAAAGGAATTGTGGAACTTTGAAGAAACTTCGACCTAAGGAGAAATTTGTTTTAACAAATTTTAAGGCCTTCCTCTATCATTTTCATTAACATATTTTCTGAACTGCTTGACTAGAGAAATCCGTCTCTGTGTCTCATTTTGTAAAGCATACTCTCGATCTATTGTCAACTGAATTGCAATGGTTGGCCAACCAAGAATTTACAAATTTTTTCTGGTTGAAAGTGTTGACACGCATTTATTTTCGGTGGTCCATTTGCCTTAATAAACATTAGATTGGAGACGTTTGAAATCAATAAAGACTATCTCAAATATATTGCACTATAGGGGAAGACGGGGTACAATGAAACAAAATTTACTAATTATTTTTTCCTATCCACAATTTTGCATGCACAAAAATATAATTAATGCATACTTTTAATCTTGTATTTTCCCCATCTAAATAAATTTTTATTAGGTTCTAAACAATATCTTTATGCTTGAAAAATAACAAAAAGTAAATGTCTCACAGTGTTTCATTGTACCCTGTATGGCGGGGTACAATGAAACACATACTGGGGTACAATGAAACACTCCAAATGATGCAAGCAATTTTCACCCTATATAGTTTATTTTAGTCACATTTGACTTCATAAATTTATGATTTCTCCAACAAAATGTATTTCTTTACGTTTCAGTTCACCTTACTTAATTAAAACATAATCATTTATACAAATACTGCTTATGTCACACATGTTATGTGTGGATATCTCATTCTTAGTACTTCGGTGATCAGCTGGAGCTAGAAAATAATCTGGATTATAGTCATCTTCAGAGTCTATAGGAGGTAGTTTGTTTAGAAAACAATACCTTCTTAGTTTTTTCCCTCTTTTTACTTTCTAATTGCTTAACAAGAGCAATTTTTACTGGTGTGCTTAGAACAAAACTCTTTTTTTTCTGTTTTCCTACTCTTACTTTTCTTGGACCAGCCTTGGGGTATAGTTTTATCTCTTGAGGAGAAATGTATTTCGTCACAGGTTTAGAGCTAGTGCATGGTGTATGAACAATTGCTGAAAAACCTGCTGTCTGTGATTCTGATCTACTAATGGCAAGATCAACCACTTCTCTGATTCTTGGGTTTTGTCTGTCTGGTCTTCAGTTTCATTGATCTATCATGGAAATAATTTTTAGTAGGACAAGGCCTATCTCCCACGTACGGACACAAATAATCTTCTTCACAAAACATTTCTCTATTAAAAGGCCATATTCCAGTAGCTGAAAAACCTTTTGTAATATTTTGTGGAGTGAAAGACTTACAATAAGCAGTGCCAAGCAAAGAAGATATCTCAGATATAGATTGTACGACCTAGATTACACAGCATCCAATCATTTGCAGCTAGACTGAAGAAATTTTTAAGTGACTTGAACACAGTTTTGTCTAAAGGCTGCAATTTGTTGCTGGTATGTGGGGGCAGTGTTACAACAACAATTCTGTTATCTTTGGTAAAATTTAGACTGGAAATCATAATATGTGATTAATGATTGTCGATTATTAGTACAGCTGGATTTTCTTTCGAACAGCGTGTATGTGCCTGGAAATGTGTTAGAACATTAACAAAAATGTCTCCATTCATTAATCTCAATTTTGTTGCATCACCCGCAGTCCCAGGTGGAGCTCCATTCATCATGCAAAACTTGAAATTTACGCTAGTAAATACTAAATAATGGGGTATAGAATTTGCAGAAGCATTCATAAATCCACAAATAGTAACAGGAACACCCCTTTCACCAGAAGTTAATCAACCTATTTGTTTTTGGCCCCTTTGACTGAGAACTTAGGACGATTGTGAACTGTAGTAAGTGCAGTTTAGGCCTATGAAATTAATAAACTATTCTTCAACGTTTTTGAGTATAAAAAAAAAAAACTAACTTACTATTGAAATTTGTACTTTTTGAAGAAAAAATAAGTTTAATTTTACATGCTTTCAAAATTACTGTTTTGATTTGGTGTTGCCTTTTCCTATTAATGTTAGGTGTTGCCATTTCCTTAGTAAAAGTGTTTTATTTATATTAGTGACAACCAGTAATATGTTATTTTATATCAGTGATATTATATTTACCAGTATATATTACTTCAAGTAAATGCATTCACCCGGGGCACAATGAAGCATGTTTCATTGTACCCCATCTGCAAGTGTTTCATTGTACCCCGTACTGAGGGGGGGTTACTAACTAAAAAAAAATTTCAAACTTTTAATATTTATTTTTTTTAATTTTGGTTTTGGAGGTATGAAGACAACAACACAAAGATAACAATGTGTAGAAAAAATAATTATTACATATAACAATAAGGAAAAAGAAACAAAATTACTTTTAGTAAAGAAACTTACTTTCAGTGGTGAAAAACCAATAATCCTCTATTGCTAATGTTGTAGAAGTGAGAATGTATCCAAATCACATCAGTAATTGGAACACATAGTTGCATAACATGTATATAAATTGCAACTTTCTGTGACAAATCTTACTGGTTTTAGAAGTAATGTTTCATTGTACCCCGTCTTCCCCTATTATTCATTAAACAAAGCCCAGGCTCGCATTCGGCCGTGGAACATGGTGATATTTCAATTGTTCTTAAAAGAGGCTTTAATTTTTCTGGAACAACTTGGGCATTTTCATTGGTCCCTCAAACCCTGAATAGTGCATACTTCATCTATACCAAAATGTCAACAGATCATTTTCACCTCCTTTTCTCCATAGAGAATATCCCCTGTGTTTATACTCTCTGGATCAAATATGGATATATCCTTCAAAACTTGATAATTTTCTTCATTAACATCAGAACAAAGTCTGGATTTCATTCTATCAATAATACTTTGAATGAATTGCTTATGATTAATAGGTACGATTTTGGAATTTATGTACCAAGGTGATATCTTGAAATAGAAACTTTTCTTTTGCCTCTACAGCCATCTGCCTTTCACGTGACGTTTCGCACGAAGTTTTCTTGGAAAAGCAAAGCATGTACGTAGTTTTTAAGTAAAAGCAGAGGGTATACGGAATTTGCTGGAAAAACCAGAAGGTATACGGCGTATACCCTCCACTACACACCTGGTTGCCATAGTCAAAGCACCTGTGAAATAGTAGCATAAATTTTTTAAATGGTAGCAAGTCTCCTCTCAAATTCTATCTTGGTAGAAATGTTTGTCGTTCAGATACAAAATAAATCAGATATAACACAAAATGTGCAAATTAAGTATGAAATAGCCATTGAAGATCTTGTCAAGACATTGAAATTTTAAAACTAAATACTTTCTTAATAAGGTTTTAGGACAATCTAGCAACCAAGTTCCAGCAATATTTTCATGGTTGCCATGGCTTGGCACCATGTAAAATTTGGAATCCTTGGAAAATTTTCTCCCAAAATAAAAATTAAAAAAATATATACAGTCTCTCACTTATGCGCGGGCGTAGGGGACAACGAAAAAACGCGTATAAGTGAAAAACGCGCATAAGTTAAAAACCACAAAAGGGAGCTTAAAAGTGAAAAATCAATACAGTGTACACAGTGTATTGTTAATACTATGTATATACTTCCGGAATTGAACTGAAAATAGTCATGCAGAGTTTCCAAAGCTTCCAACACTACTGTGTGAGTTGGGGGAACTTTTGCCACATCTTCATCATCGTTGTCCTCTTCATCTTCGTCACCACCATTTATTTCGGATGCATTATCTCCTATTTCCCGCAATTGAGCTGTGATTAAATTTTCATCTGCATCAACGAAATCGTTGAAAGTAGTGCACATAGCGAGTCCACCAGATACAATATGCCAATCTTCTTCGTTTATGAAATTTTCACTTTCATTTTCTGGCTTCTCACATTCATTTTCTGCTGGAAACAAAAATCATGCTTTCTTAAAGCAGCTTTTAATGCACTTGTCAGTAACGTTTCTCCATAGTGTCATCAGTACCGTTTCTCTCTCAGTGTAGTCGCAAGGACGCTTCTTCACGTTCTTAAAACAGCGAGGTTTTTTTGATCTGCCAATGACCAATGGCGGGAATTTTTCTGAACCATCAGTGTTGCAACACAGCAAGGCAGTTAGTCTTTCTTTACTTTTTTTCCACCATGGCATGGTTCTCCCTTGAATGTTAAGGTTCTGTTGGGCATCAGTTTATAAAAAAGTCCAGTTTCGTCACAATTGTAGATGTTTTTCGGTTCTTATCCATTTAATAAAGTAGCCAAGTCTTCTTTCCATTGTTCTACAGTGTTTTCATTGACGCTCGCACTTTCCCCAGAAAGGACACGAGTTGACAAGCCATGCCTATTTTTGAATTTTTCAAACCATCCATGTGATGCAGAAAAGTTTTCCATTTCAAAACTCTTAGACAATTGTATGGCCTTCTCCCTTAGAAGCTCAATGTTAACAGGAATGTCCGAGGGACGAGCTTCTTTAAACCATAGCGACAAAACCTTCTCAAATTCTTCGAACTTTCCACCTTGAATTATGCTTCTTTTCTTCGACTGAATTCCACATTCTCGATGAGCGACTATAATCATCTCTCGATTTTTTAAAATCCCTCTCAATGTCGATTCTAGAACATTAAAATTATCCACTAAAGCTTTTTTCGAGTTGCAAGGATTTGCTTCGAATTGTTTTATAACATCCATTTTAAACAAAAGCTACAATTTTGTACGTTTTGCCATTTTAAAACGCAACCATCTAACCCAAACTCCAAAGAAGGTTCTTTTGTTAGCGATCAATGCCACGTGGTACGTACCGTACTAACCGCTCTAATTGGCTGCTGTATAAATGCGACTTTTACTGGCGTCAGTCATAAGACCCCTCTGGTACACCCGTGTATATGGTAGAGGAATATGTACTGGGAATCCAAACGATAGGGGAAGGGTGAGGGAATGCATTCCTAGAAGCAGAACAAAAAAAAGGAAAAGTTTTTGCCATAAGCAACACCTAATTTGAGGAACCTACTTTTTGAACAGAAATTTTTTTTGCGACGCGCATAAATGAGAGCTGCTTGTTTATTGTGGCATATAAATGAATAAGAGTTATCATTGTTTTCCTATATTCATGGCCGGGACCACGGAAACCCCCGCGTATAACTGAAAAACGTGCATAAAAGAGAGCGTGTATAAGTGAGAGATCACTGTATATATATTTTTGTCAGCTATTAGTTATAATAAAGGAACAAAACTTCATTTACCTTTGATGAATTTTCCAAAAACAGAGAAAGGTTTAAGACAATTTTGATTTAAAAAGATACCTCAAGTCACCAAGTTTGAAAAATAGCAGTAGGTTATGCTTGTCAAACAATGTACCTTCAGCACTGGTTTCTACTCTCATCTCCATGCTTCAGATGAATGCTAGTCATCCTGTTAAGATAATATGCAGTTGGTTCTTGCACTGTCTATCATTCTCGCTTCATTTCCCGTTTTTCTAGAAGATTGCCTCAAACTCTAAAACATTCTGATCATTCATGCAGAATTACAAAGTTTGGGTGCAATGATGTTTAAAAAAAAAAAAAAAAACTTTTGTCAAAAAAATTATTCATATTGTAGTATTTGTCTGTGGGAAAAAAAACAAAGGCAAGAACCAATCTCGGCAACCCTAGTTATCAATGTTATTCTATGAATTTAATACTGGACCATGTTAGTGAGGTAGTGCTTGCAAACACCAATAATTGGTAAAGAATCACCTGAATGAAATAAAACAGTTTTCCTAGAGAAACAATGCTTCTCTTTCAACTGTTCTGGCATTTGTACTGTAGATGTTTTTTTGTCAAAGTAGTTCTATTTTAAAAGACACTTTACTTGTTGGCTTTAGAACTCATAATTCAAACACTTTATATTGATTGTATTCTACTTTTGAAAACCAATATGAGCTTAAAATAAGGTATATTTCCTGATAGTTACAAGCTATACATTTGTAAAAACGGGATACAGCATAATCAGACAGTTCAGTGGAGAAATCACACATTTTGTAAGATAAATTGACAAAGTAGTGAATAATAACTGAATAGTTTAACACTAGTGTAGCTTGACTTTTCTTCTAATTGACTCATTGTTTTAGAATACAATTTGAAAGAGTACTTCAAGTTTTGAGAATGCATAGAAAACACTGTTTAGTGGTTATATATATATATACCCATACATATCTACACACCATTGTACATTTTCTAATATTTACCATGCCAATGTCCAGATTTTTGTTTTCATAGTCATACTTTAAAACAGCAGATTATTCAAGATTTTAGTGTAATATAAATTCAAGAACAGTTCACCCATATAAATCTAAGAAAAATGGGTCACTTCGGAAATTTTTGCCAAACATCCTTTAGGGAATGAAACAAAATTAAGTTTTGTCATATTTGCTCAAACTATGGTGATGTATTCTTTTGAAAAAACAATAATGCGTGAGATGGCATTTGAACTAATTAAGTGAAGATTAACATAATTTTTTAGGAACTTGGTAGGGCATGCCACAACAATGAATCAGGTCAACTATATTACAATCAATAGCAAAAACCTTTCATTGCTTTCAATATCCAAGTAGTAGTTCAAGTAAAAAATTTACTTTTAATAGAGTTGGCATAACTATTGACATTAAGTTGGACGGATAGTAAAATACACTCCATTAAAAATTATGCTTTTCTTGATTTGGAGTATCAAATCGTAAAGTATGACTGCAAAATAATAAGCTGATTTGAGATTTCATTTGAAAATCACCAATAGCAATGTCAAGCGAAGTGAGGGTGTTCAGTTCTGAATATCCAAAAATTATGATTTAAAAGTCATTTACCTGTTGCGATGAAACTAGTTCGGGTTGAACTGGAAGTATCCGTGTATGCGTCGGACTGATTGTGTACAGATGCGATCCACTTCCGATAAAAGTAACAAAAGTTGCTAAGACAATAACAATTAGTATTACAAAGAAAGCTGTTACTTCATCTCCGATTCCTTCAATGAAACTCATGTTTTTTCATAGATCAAAGCTAAAGAAAAAAATATTTCATTATTGGAACGCCTGAAGAATTCATGAAAGCACAGAAATAAATAAAAGACCAGCAAGTGTGTTTTATTTGGGAATGATGAATTTCGAAACCGTGACTTACAGTCCAAGGAAAAAATAACTTTGAAGCAGACTAAAAATCCAGTTACATATTCACATTAAGTGGTTGCAGACAGGATTGGAATATTTGCGAAAGTGCTGCCAAAAAGAGAAAGTATTCAAATTAGGAAATAGGTAGGTATTTTATTAACGTGATACTGGTAATAATAATAATTTTTAGATAACGTCATGCTAGAGCAACACAACGGGCAATTGACGACGGTCCGTTATCAATCCCTAAAGGGAAAGATTCGAGGACAACACCTCGTAATTTTGAACCACGGTCATATGACGAGGCCAGACATGAGCTGGCACCCCACTCTCCAAACTTCCACGCCAACCCAACGTGAGGACTTTCGGTCACGACAGATTTATGGTGTACCAGCCGCTTCTACGCCATACGCTTACAAATTTCTATGCACTGACCCGGATTCGAACCTGGAACCTTCCTATCTAGAAGCTAACACCTTAACCACTAAACCGGTTGGTCGGCATATACTGGAGCAACACACATGCTGTTGACGACGGTTCGATATCAATCCAAGAAACAGATACAAAAAAATAGAGTTTTTAGAAAAAAAATTAATCTGTTTTTATTTTTGAAATTTATTGAATTTACTCAATTTTTTGAACACGTACCTCTTTTACATTCAAAATTATAGGTGGTATTTTTGCCATCACACTTTCCTTTTAAATACTTGAATCGTCGTTGCAAGTGTATGCGTTACACTTGCAACCGAATCAAACCAAAGACTATCATGTACAAAGGGAGGCTGGTGCACCTTAAATCTGTCATGGCCTCAAATGACATCACGTTGGCGTGGTGTGGAAGTTTGGAGAGTGTGCTACCAGCTCATGTGTTGCCTCGATGTCTGACTTTCAAAATTAAGTGGTATTGTCCTTGAATCTTTCCCTTTGGAATGGATTCTGAATCGTCGTCAATAGTTCTGTTGTTCCAGTGTGATATTAGTTAAAATATTACGATTTTATATTAAAGATTGTAAAATAATTTCTAATAAAAAATTTAAAGTATAAGCTTTTAATTTAATTACACAATATGTTTTATCCCCTAAAATTAGGTATCATCTGACTTTGGATCAAAATTAGGTATTAACTGTCCTTGAATTAAAATTACGAGATGTCTTTGGACCTTTCTCAATTGACATTGTGATATAATTCAAGTCCCGACCTTTAAAATTTGGTTAATACGAATTTTACCGCAACTGTAGCTGGCACACCACAATCTTTGTTTATTTACATTCATTTTCCAAAGTCGAGTCGGTAAGTTGTGGTCGCTAAAATATTTCTTGAATCGAAAAAGTGAAAAGTTATGAGTCTCTTTATTTTTGTCATTTGATTACAAATTTTAACAGCTGTGTGTTTGAATCATGTAAGTGCCGCATCAAAATTTACTTTCATTCTATTTTTTGCAGTCAAAAGATTTATTGTAGGCCGTTTTGGTCATTACAATACACCACCTGTGATTACAAATACATATGCCCAAAGTAATGTTTAAACTATGGATTTAGCAGGTAGATCAGTAATAACCAAGTAATAATTTCCTTGCACATTAAAGTTGCTTTTACAACCACTCAACTGCAATCTTCATTAACCTTTCCCCAAAATAAAAGTGACTAGTGTGTCTGGGTCAGAACATAGTTCAAGGTACTGTACTAACATTACTTTGCTCTTTTAGTTCTTATGCAATTTGGGTAAAATTCTAGTCAATGTTGCAACTTAATATTTTTTTGCCAGGGCCTTGGCAATTAGAATGGTTACAGTGTGACTCAGTGAGAATGCTGTCAACCTAAGATCAGTTGATTTGGGTGGTATGTAGTATCCGATACGTTACAACTTTCGAGCGATGTATCGCCAAATGTGGTAACATTCCCATTTTCACCGTTTTTGCGCTTTTCTTAAGAGTTTTGAGGCAAAAAAATTAGTGCAAATCCCCAAAAGAATTCAATTTAAACTACTGTTGATGGTTAAAATAATGTCTATTGTCTACCCAGGGGGGTGGTGACAAAATAGTACACAAAATTGGGGGGGGGGGCAATGAAAATAGTTTGTGCACCACTGGCTTGCAGCACCAAATGATAAGAATCTGCACTAAGGACATCAGTTGTGGAAGGGCTTTGTTTACATTTCTACCTGTCACCTTATTTAAAGAATAGACACATCCAAATTAATGACTTGACTGCCTTTTCCTGAGAGCAGGTCTAATAAGATCCCTAACTAGGCCACTGCACCAGTAATAAGGATTGGGCTCCTGTTTTATACCACTATGTGTATAAATTTGATACTGATGAACAGCTAGAACCATAATTGTAGAGCTGTTTCCGGACTTCCTAATTACCTAGATCTTTCTACAGTTTAACCTGTTCTTCAGATTTATGAAAAGATTACCTAAACACGTTTTAGTTTTGTATTATCTGAAATAATTGACACAGGAGATTGCATAAAGTCATGAAAACAAATGAGTTATGGGACAGATTAATTTATCTCAAATAGTTTAAATGTCAGAATGATTAATGCTGCTGACTCACAGCTGTACAGTAGTTTTAATCTTAAATTGTGGTCAATTATGTATGTTTAGTGGTGTATTAAATCACAATTTAATTGACACAGGTCTTGATTTACCTATAGTAATCACTACAATCAACAACAGACCATTTTCTTTATGCTGGTGTGTGCTTTGGTTGCTTATTGATTACACACTTCCTGTGTTTAAGATGAATTTCCAACTGATTCTGATTTATATAGTTTGGGTGCTTTTACTAATCAACTCTTAAACTCATGACAGAATCATTAATTGTTTTCTTGACAATATTTAATGTTTAATATTTACAATACATGTTTAATATTTCTTGCTGCTAATTGATCAGTCACCTATCATGCATTTTCCATTTTCTGTCGAATCCTGAATGGTATAAATCTAAATTATTTTCGATGTTGTCAGCATTACCTGCATGTCACTTTTTTTAGGTTCTTCTGATTTATTTTCTCCTGTTTCTTTATCACATTTTGCACAACAGGAGAGCTTAGCTACTCACATTTGTTTCTTTCCGGCAATTGAAATCAGAATAGGAGCTCACTCCTTTCAGATTCCTTTTTGAATAATTCTCACTACAGATTTACAACTTCATCAGGACTTGGACTTAATCCATAAATTATCATTTTTGTGTCTGATAAAATCAAACACAGCATTGTAATTGGAATAATAATGACAATGTACGAACTTATAGACATAAATATGCGAGTAAGACTGACCCATTTTTTACTTTGAAATGGGAATGTCTATGTATTCCAGGTGCAATAAACAAATAAAAAGCAGTGTGGTTATTTTATTCTGGATCTTCAAAATTCTTATGAATATTAACAGTAACATCACTAGTACTCGATTGACAGATGTTTAATGTCTAGCAGCATCTACAATAATGCTTAATTACTATTGAGTTGAATATAGGAAATCCTCATATTGTAAAAATGATCATTCTGAGATAAACGAAAATGATGACTGCTTTTATAACTGGAAATGTTTATGGCCACCATACAAATCGGGAGAAAATATTGATTTTTTGAGAATTAAGTGAAACTGACCCCTTAAAACTTAAATTGCTCTTTCATAGGCAACAGAGGGCTGACATGAATGGTAAATTCAAGTTAATAAGTTATGTACTCGGAATTGGTTGAATCGGTTCCTTTTGCTCCAAGAATGTCACTGGCATAGAATACATTATTTATTGTCATTGTTTCTACATTCCAATTAGCATAGTGAACTTGATGCAAATTTACCTATTCCTTTAAATCAATAAGGATCTCTGATTGAAATTGTGCATGCAGGGTCCAGTATCCAAAGTTCTTGATTTCATATCAATTTCTCAAGTCTCCTTTTTTCTATTCTTTCCTGAAATTTCCAGTTTTTTCTAATCCCTGGATGACAGTCCTCTGTACACACCTACTTCAATTCAAACTACTTCATTCAGCCTCCTATTCAGGACCTTGCGCTGTAAAATCTGAAATCCAATCCGGCATGATAGCCGAGTTTTTTAACGTTCTGGCTCTTGTGGTTCAGAACCCAGTTTGTGCATGAAGATTTGGTGTGTTTGGTAATTCACTTTAAGCCACTGATTCCTTTCTAATCGACCCTTTTGCAGCAAACATTGACCATACACAATCAAACCAAACTGTTCAAATGGAAGATCTATTGAGAAATCTACAATTTCTCAAGTCTCCTTTTTTCTATTATTTCCTGAAATTTCCAGTTTTTTCTAATCCCTGGATAACAGTCCTCTGTACATACCTACTTCAATTCAAACTACTTCATTCAGCCTCCTATTCAGGACCTTGCGCTGTAAAATCTGACATCCAATCCGGCATGATAGCCGAGTTTTTTAACGTTCTGGCTGTTGTGGTTCAGAACCCAGTTTGTGCATGAAGATTTGGTGTGTTTGGTAATTCACTTTAAGCCACTGATTCCTTTCTAATCGACTCTTTTGCAGCAAACATTGACCATACACAATCAAACCAAACTGTTCAAATGGAAGATCTATTGGTTCCTACTGATCAGCTCTCTAGTGTAGGACACAAGAGTATACCAGACTCACATACACCATTTAAAAAGTTATTGTTGATTCATGTGTGTATTTAAATTTATAATTTAACTTCTTTCTATACAATTTAAACTTAAATTTTTGTTTACTAATGTTATTTACCTAGTTTTAATCACTTTTTGTAGAAGCTAATGCATGCATTCATTTTTCTTTCTGATTTGTAATATTTCTGAATTTATCCATAGGTACTATTGTATGTACTAATTGGTAATTTTTCATTACAATTTATGAGTTGCCTAAAATGAAATGCATATTAATTTAGTTTCTTTTTTTTCAGAGCTCTTTTATCAACACTCGCAATTTTGAAGCAAATAAAAAAAGCAAAGATATTTTTCTGAAGTCTACTTCATATTGTGATCATAGTGAGCAAAATTGTATTGAATATTAAATATAATTTAATGAATGATGTTTAAATATTTAAAAACATTTTTGTGATACTCATGATAAAATTTAATTTGAATGTGATGGTAAATTTTATTGAACTGACTGAAAGATAAGTAACCTGTGTAAATTTGTTTATTAAATCTTTGAAGAAATTTCTGTAATTTTTTGCATATCTGTTTTCTTTTGGATGCTAAACCAGCAGTTATTAGTCATATTTTGTTCTGGTTTTTATGAACCTTTGGATCCAGTCATAATTTTTTGACACCTATTTTCTGACCTTTTTCGCTTGTTTTGTGTGAATTCCAACTGACTAACCATTTATTTTTCCTTATAACAATAAAATCTCTTTTAAATATGTGCTAAACCAATGTGTAGTGTTTACTCTGTTTAAATACATCCACAAAAATAAAATGAATTTTAAATTGCACCCAATAAAATTTTTTGTCAACTACGGTGAAATATTTAGTTGCTATTAATGTTTAAAGTTCTGTTTTTCTATCCTAGTTTTCAATTCATTTTGCAAACTTTTTTGGTATACATTGTTTGAATATTTGTTTACATAAGAAATCAGTCATATTTTATCACAGGTTTTGTAGCATAATGGAAAAAATTCTTTTAATATTTATACCATCTTTGCACATCTAAATAAAAATGTTGTTTTGGATTTTAACTTGTGTAAAGTACCAATAGTTAGCTAGCAAACTCCAAATTAGTGCTGATTTTTATTAAAATACTTTTGGTCTTGGGTTAAAACAGTTATCATGCTAACATGTTTTTTGGCAGTCACTCTAAAAATAGCTATACTAAAGTATTTTTTGTTATATATATGTTTGTGTGAAATGAAAAATAAATGTCACTTTGAGTGCTATTAGTTATGATTTAACATTGAGTTTCCCCTTTTTTTTTTTTTTTAAATTTAAGTTAGAAAAATATACTGTAAATGATGATTCTCTCAAGAAATAAGTTATCTTTTAAGACAAATAAGAATTCCTATTTATAATTTTAAACTATATTGCTTAGGTTATGAAATTAAAACAATTAAAAATTTTCAAGAATATTGAATTTTTAAAAATAATATAAAATTCTTATTAACTTAGTTCAAGTGTTCTTGATTAGTCTAATATTCACTGCTTTAAAAATGCAATGTTAAATATCACAAATGTGCATCTAAAAGTGATCTAATTTTCAGCTCAAAGATGAATGCATTACGACGTTTCTTGCGAAATCAACGATTCTATATTGCGTCAATTTCTGGATTAATAGTAATTCACTGGGCATGGTTCAGTCTGCAAGATAATGAGGTGTATGTGTCCAAGGAACATAAATTAAACCATCCTATATTGCAGAAGAGAGATGAGGTGAGAGCATGGGTCAGAGACAAGTTTAGTAAATTTTCTAGTGACCCTCAAGTGCCTACTACTCCATCAGAATAACATTTTTATTTGTTCTTTCATTTTAACAAATGAACTGTAAATAGATTGATTAGAAGTAAATAAACAATTTTAATATGTGTATTTGCTTTTTCTGTTATTGAAAATCACAACATTAAGATAGTTACTATTCTGTTAGATATTTACTATTGCTGAATCTAGGAATTGTTGATATTTTTTTGAATACTGATTTTAATTTTGTTACCATGGGCATGTGTACTCTAGATTATTCTAATCATGTATTCATATGCACAGAAATGGTCAGTGATATATTCAAATGCAGGTTCAGACTTAAGGGGTCAGGATTTTTCATTCAATTTTTAAGGACCCCAAAATCTCTATATTATTTCTATATTAAAAAAAAAAAATTCCTGCAGCCGCAGGATTGAAAACTGTCTTATTTTGCTCGATTCTTAAATGGTTTCCCAAGAAAGCACAGATCAGAAAATTACGAAATTATCATGGTTTGTTCAAAATTGTACAGGGAACAAGATGGGAAAATATTTTTTTCCGATATGGCTATTAGTTTAGGGTGCATCAAGTGTTAAAGTAGAAGAAAGAGAAATTTCTAATGCGAGTGAGCAAAAGATGTACAAATTTTTAGTCTTCAGCCGTGATTTTTTTAGAGTACCTCTAAACATGAATTTTTGCACAACGCCGAGCTTTTTTTAGAAATTTTAATTTGGTTCCTGATAATATTTTTTTGAGATTCAGGAAAAATCGAGACATTTTCGTCATTTTTTTGTAAAAATAGTCATATCTATAACTTATTGCTATTAGTTTTTGAATGTGAAAACATGGGAAATCTTGGAATGTACTCTTTCTTACGGTACAATTATTTTTGAAATTGATTCATAAATTCGATGCGATTAAAAGTTGATCATACAAATTTTAGGGAGGTTATCAGAGGGCAGAGCCCCTTAGTTAATAATAAAAAAAAAAGATGTAAGGATTGTCAACAAATATTATTTACTGAAAATTTTTTAAAGCTTTAGTTTTTTTTACAAGAACATTGGAATATTTTAATTTATCTGCATTCAAACTCCAAGGTCTAGTATCATAAAAAAATCGATGCTTCAATATTTAAAGGTGAGCTAAAAGTTCATTAAAGGCTGGTGATGGAAAGGGCAACCCTTTACTATTTCATATGCAACTTGGCTCACAGCCCATGTGCCGAGATTCCAGATTTCACTCATTTTAGTAACAAAAATGATTTATTTATTAAAAAAAACTATTTTTTGAATTTGAACTCGGGCTTATCCCACATTTTTTAGTATATGTCTCTTTTGTTAATAGAAAAGCTAATATTAAACTGTCACATGGGTCTCAATGTGACCAGAAATTCAAGTATGATTCTTCGAGTAAAAATATTCAGTTCACTAGACTTGCCTGAATGGGATTTTTTCATGAATTCTTAAAATATAAAAGCTTAATAAATAGCATAACATTAAAAAAAATACATTTTTTATTATGCATATCGTATGTGGAACTAGTCTTGTATAATTCAAGCTATGCATACTTTAAAACTAAATTAAGTTAAAAGCTCACTTTAAAGTAATATTTTATAACAGGTCCTCATAAATTCTTAATTTACTCTAACTACTATATTAACATGAGTTATTTAGATTTGAAAACATCACTATGATTTTAAATTTCGATTAAAAAGAGTTTAGATTTGAATGCTATTCATGATATTAAGTTTGAAACCCCTTCCCAACCTGTATAGTGGTTAAGGTTTTAGCCTCTAGATCGGAACGTTCCGGGTACGAGCATGGATGTTTGTAAGCGTATGGTGTAGAGGCGGCTGGTGCACCTTAAATCTGCCGTGGACGAAAGTCCTCACGTTGGGTTGGTGTGGAAGTTTGGAGAGTGGGGTGTCAGCTCAGGTGTTGCTTCGTCATCTGACCGTAGTTCAAAATTACTAGGTGCTGTCCTCGGATCTTTGCCTCAAGGGATTGATCCCGGACCGTCGTCAATAGCCCGTTGTGTTGCTCTAGTACGACGTTAACTAAAAAAAAAATTACCATTACCATCTAAATAAACTATTTCATAACTAATGATTCATCAATTTAACAAAATTGTTCCGAGATCCATTTTTGAAGGAATGAATGCCCCTTGGGAGAAAAAAAGAAACTGGTTTGCGCTTATGCCTTTTGTACAATTATGCTGAGTTTGAACGCCGAACAACCGGTATAGTTAACGTGTTATCCTCTGAATCGGAAGGTTCCTGGTTCGAATCTGGGTCAGTGCATGGATATTTGTAATCGTATGGTGTAGAAGCGGCTGGTGCACCTTAAATCTGTCGTGGCCGAAAGTCCTTACGTTTGGTTGGTGTGTAAGTTTGGAGAGTGGGGTGTACGCTCAGGTGTTGTCGCTTCACCTGACCGTAGTTCAAAAGTACATGGTGTTGTCTTCGAATCTTTCCCTTAAGGGGTTGATCCCGGGACGTCGTCAATAGCCCGCTGTGTTGTTCTAGTACGACGCAGTTACGGTACGATGTTACCGTACCTGCTGAGTTTGAAGTGCTTTTCATCCTACTTAGACGTTGGGTTGGTGTGGAAGTTTGGAGAGTGGGGTGCCAACTCAGGTGTTGCCTCGTCATCTGACCGTGGTTCAAAATTACGAGGTGTTGTCCTCGTATCTTTCCCTTCAGGGATTGATCCCGGAACGTCGTCAATAGCCTATTGTGTTTCTCTAGTACGATGTTTACTAAAAATTACCAATTACCATCCTATTTAGTGCATGAGATTTTGACTCACTCTGTTTTCTGTTCTTGATTTATTCCTTACTATGCTAAACACACCTCTTCTCTGTTCCGAAACTGGTTCCTGCCCTCTAAATGTTCCCAACTTCCTGTTAAATTGTTCCCATGTTCCTGTTAAACTGTTGCCAAACTGCTCCCTGCCTTGCTCTTAAGATCTGCTTTTAACTTATTTTGAAAAATAATTTTACAAAATGGAGCGCAAAATTTCAAATGTGAGGACATATTTCACTGAAATATTCGGTCCGGGTGTCATGCTCTCTATAGATCGGAAAATGATCTCATTAAACTCATATTACGATTTTAAGGACACCTCGGACACACGCATCCCACCATAAAACTAATGTGTTGAAATGCGAAGTTTTGTTTTGATACCCTCACTGCCAAAAGTTAAGCACGAAAGGTAAAATGCGAAAAAACGACAAGTACAGCTTTGATTGACACGAAATGCGTCAGGGAAGTACAAAATAGGTTTAGGCATGAAACAAAACAAAGAATTAAATTCAAAGCTGAAAACAATATTGAATTTTCATAAATTATAAGATAAAGTCATATTGGAATCATTAACAAAATGATGTTTAAATCCAAAACAAATAAACAAAACCGACATTAATAGGGTATATGTGTGACCACCCCTCATCTTCATACAAAGTTTACAGTGTGTGACCATGTTTTCCATGAGGTGATCAACCATCCCAGAGTCAAGTAATCGCCATTCTTCCTGTTGAGCAGCTTGGAAATTTGGGAGAGTAGCTGGGGGTGGGAAACGTGCAGACACAGCACGGCGAGGGGATCCCAAAGATTTTTCAATGGGATTAAGGTCGGGCGAGTACGCTGGACAATCCATACCCACAATCCCCCCTCTCTCCAGGTAGTCGTCGACGATGCCAGCTGTATGGGGACGCGCATTATCATCCATTAAGTTAAAGAAAAGAAGGACCAACTGCTGCAGAGTAAATCTCACAGTGGGTTTTAGGACTTCATCCCGATAGGAATACATTTTTAAAAGTACAAATGTTCTGAAGAGAACAGTATTTCCAAATGTGATAACATCCTCCTGAAAAACATCTCTGTTGAAAATGCCAATGATAAATTAGCAAGGAAGAACAGAGAAATTTTCCCACTGAAATTGGAGATCACGGTAGTAATATTATCAATGTCGTTCACATCCTAACTTTTATGTTATACTGAAACGAATGAATGTAATTATACACGTAACTCGAACATACGGAAATGGTTCTACACACAAGACGGAATTCACAAATACTGGCTTTAGTTCAAATATGTTCGATAAATTTTCCGCATAAGACCTTGGATATGGTAATTTATTGTTAGTTATATATGAGGAAATTTCCGAAGCAATTATAAGTATTCATCACTAAGTCTCGAATATGCTCGTTGATACTTATAATGAAAATACCAATTTGTGCCCAGAAGTTTAATTATATCATCTAACCCCGTGTGCATACATGCAAAATATGATAATTTAATTATAAATCGTATAAAACTAATTTTATGCTAATTTCAAGATTTCCTTACGAAAAACATAATTTCTCGTATTTTGAAACAATGGTATGATTTTCAACATTGTTAATAACAAAGCAATTCGAAACAAAGATGACTATTATTACATAACAATGGAGTTTTCAAACAATGCTGCTAACAATGAATTCGTATTGTTAAAGAGCTCAGCAACTGTGGTTTTCGTCATAAGAAATTTGGAAATTGAGCGAGTAACATCCCGTGTAACTTTTTCCCGAGAAAAGTGAATTCGCCATCGTAATCTTCTACATTTTGAAGCAGTTTTTATATTCTGATGCTCATTACATGAGAAACAATGGATATACAACTAGTGACGGCCGCATATGTTCCAATTGAATATTTGTAAGTATTTATTTGACACATTATAACTAGATTAATTTTTAATAAAATGCAAATATATGCACATTTTTGACTGTATTTTATCAAAATTTAACTATCTAAAAACTATCAGTTTTCAACATTGGATATGAAGTATCATGAAGATATTTGCTACAATTTTTTACAAATTCATTTAGCGTACCATTATATTTTATACTATATCTATTTTATAAGTTTTGCGATGATGCAACGAATTTTATTCATTGGTGCTAAATATTTTTAGGTTGGTGTCATACTCAAGCGTAGTATATTTTTCATACAAATAATTGTATTTCATGCGAACATTACTCATTTAAATTGAAAGCTTGTTTTATGAAGGTACTAAATTGAAAAAAGTCGTACTGATACAGGTTTTTTTTTATCTTCCAGTAATTTTCCATCCATAAATAAAAATGTAGTCATTAAAAACTGTGAAAAAAAATGGATTTTTAAAAGCCAGAGAAGTAATGCTCTTATTCACGAGTATAACAAGACTTGCCATGAAATATTTATGCCAAATGTTTGATCGTGTTACTCCAGCAATTTTCTCTTTGTTAAACTAATGATTCTTAAAGTAAATTCTTAAAAATTCACTGATTTATGATAATTATGTTTCGTTTATTTGCAATAGGGACAAGAATGGAGGGGAGGGTCTCCGATTAGTGATTTTGACTCCATAGTCAGATTTATTTAACATTCTATATGATGCGTCTCGAATGAGTAGAAGTTTTCACCTTGTTCCGCACATGTCATAGGTCGGAGTAGCTTTTGTTGTATTCTTAAAGGTTACACTGAATGTGAAAAAGTGGCTGCAAGTGAAAAGACGGAAAGAGACAAGAGTAAGTCTGTCAACCATACGACTCTCTTAATTCAACATCTTCAAATCCTCGGTTGATAGGAGTAAGAATGGTGGGTCACCGACTGATGATTCCAATCCGTACGATGGATTTCTTTCACATTCTATATCATGTTACTCGAATGAGAAGTGGTTGTCACCTTGTTCTCCACATGGTGTGGCACACAGTACCTTTTGTTCTATTTTTATACTTTACACTGAATGTGGACAAGTCGCTGAATGTCACAAAGCGGAAGGAGCGAAGAGGAAGTCTGGTCAACTGTAAGAGTCTCTCAATTCCATATCCACAAATCCTCGGATAATGGGAGTAAGAATTGGGGGGGGGGTCTCCGACTGGCGATTTCAGTCCGTTCGATGGATTTCTTTCACATTCTATATCATGTATCTCGAATGTGGGGTCGTTTTCACCGTGTTCTGCACATGGTATGGGTCGGAGTAGCCTTTGTTTTATTCTTATAGGTTACACTTAATATAAACAAGTCGCTCCACATCCTCGGCTAATAGGTATATGAATCGGAAGGGGGGGGGGTGTCACCGAATGGTGATTTTGATCAGTTCTAATGATTTCTATCGCATTCTCTATGATGTGTATCGAATGAGAAGTCACTTTCACCTTGTGCTGCACATGATGTGGGTCGGGGCATGTTATATTTATACTTAAAGGTTACAATGAATATAAACAAGTGACTGAAAGTGACATGTCAAGAAGAGCGACTAGGAAGGTTGGCAAAAATAAGAGTCTCTCAATTCCACATCTTCAAATCCTCGATGATAGGAGTAAGAATTGGGGAGTATCCGACTGGTGATTTCGATCCATGCGATAAATTTCTTTCATATTCTATATGATGTATGTCGAATGAGATGTCGTTTTCACCTTGTTCTCCACATTGTGTGGGTCCGAGTAGCTTTTGTCTTATTCTTATAAGTTAAGGTGCATGTGAAAGAGGGGCTGCAAGTTAAAAGGTAGAAAGAGACATAAGGAAGTCTGTCAAATATGCAACTCTCTAAATTCCACAAATTCAAATCCTCGACTGAATGGAATTAGAATGGGGGGGAGGGGGGGTCTCCGACTGGTGATTTCGATCCATTCGATAGATATCTTTCACATTCTAAATGATGTGTCTCGAATGAGATGTCGTTTTCACCTTGTTCTGCACATTGTGTGGGTTGGAGTAGTTTTTGGTTTATTCTTATAGGTTACAGTGAATAGGAACAAGTAACTGAAACCGACATTGCGACAAGAGCGACGAGGAAATCTGTCAAAAATAAGAGTCTCTTAATTCCACAAATTCAAATCCTTGGCTTCTAGGAGTAACAATTGAAAGGTATTTAACGGAAATTCGATTCTTTTGATAGATATCTTTAGCATTCTATATGATGTTTCTCGAATAAGATGTCGTTTTCAACTTGTTCTGCATATTGTGTGGGACGGATTAGCTTTTGTTTTATCCTTATAGGTTACAGTGAATGTGAACAAGTGGCTGCAAGTTAAAAGGTGGAAAGAGCAATAAGAAAGTCTGTCAACAATGCGATTATCTAAATTCCACATCTTCAAATCCTCGACTGAATGGGGTTAGAACGGGGGGTCTCCGACTGGGGATTTCGATCCGTTCTATAGATTTCTTTCACATTCTAAATGATGTGTCTCAAATGAGATGTCGTTTCCACCTTGTTCTGCACATTGTGTGGGTTGGAGAAGCTTTTGGTTTATTCTGATAGGTTACACAGAATATGAACAAGTGACTGAAACCGACATGGCGAAAAGAGCGACGAGGAAATCTGTCAAAAATAAGAGTATCTTAATACCACATCTTTAAATCTTTGGCTGCTAGGAGTAACAATTGAAAGGTATTTAACGAAATTTCGATTATTTTGATAGATATCGTTCCCATTCTATATTATGTTTCTCGAATGAGATGTCGTTTTCACCTTGTTCTGCACATTGTGCGGGTTGTAGTAGCTTTTGCTTTATTCTGATCGCTTACATTGAACATGAACAAGTGACTGAAACCGACATGATGACAAGAGCGACGAGGAAATCTGTCAAATATAAGAGTCTCTTAATTCCACATCTTTAAATCTTTGGCTGTTAGGAGTAACAATAGATGAGATTTCTCGAATCAGATGTCGTTTTCACATTGTTTTGCATATTGTGTGGGTCGGAGTAGCTTTTGTTTTATCCTTATAGGTTACAGTGTATGTGAACAAGTGGCTGAAGTGAACAGGTTGAAAGAGCCATTAAGAAGTCTGTCAACAATTCGAATCTCTCAATTGACCATCTTCAAATCCTCGACTGATCGGAGTTAGAACGGGGGGTCTCGGACTGGTGATTTCGATCCTTTCGATAGATTGCTTTCACACTCTATATGATGTGTCTCGAATGAGATGTCGTTTTCACCTTTTTCTGTACATTGTGCGGGTTGGAGTAGCTTTTGGTTTATTCTGGTAGGTTACAGTAAATATGAACAAGTGACTGAAACCGACATGGCGACAAGAAAGACGAGGAAATCTGTCAAAAATAAGAGTCTCTCAATTTCACATCTTCAAATCTTTGACTGTTAGGAGTAACAATTGAAAGGTATTTAACGGAATTTCGATTCTTTTGATAGATATCTTTCACATTCTATATGATGTTTCTCAATTGAGATGTCGTTTTCACCTTGTTTTGCATATTGTGTGGGTCGGAGTAGCTTTTGTTTTATCCTCATAGGTTACAGTGAATGCGAACAAGTGGCTGCACGTTTAAAGGTGGATAGAGCCATAAGAAAGTCTGCCAAGAACGCTACTCGCTCGATTCCACATCTTCAAATCCTGGACAGAATGGAGTTATAACGGGGGGGGGGGTCTCCGACTGGTGAGTTCGATCCGTTCGATAGATTTCTTTCACATTTTAAATAATGTGTCTCGATTAAGATGTAGTTTCCACCTTGTTCTGCACATTGTGTGGGTCGGAGTAGCTTTGGTTTTATCCTTATAGGTTACAGTGTATGTGAACAAGTGGCTGAAGTGAAAAGGTTGAAAGAGCCATTAGGATGTCTGTCAACAATTCGAATCTCTCAATTGACCATCTTCAAATCCTCGACTGATCGGAGTTAGAACGGGGGGTCTCGGACTGGTTATTTCGAACCTTTCGATAGATTTCTTTCACATTCTATATGATGTGTCTCAAATGAGATGTCCTTTTCACCTTGTTCTGCACATTGTGTGGGTGGGAGTAGCTTTCGTTTTATCCTTATTGGTTACAGTGTATGTGAACAATTGACTGAAACCGACATGGCGACAAGAGCGACGAGGAAATCTGTCAAAAATAAGTCTCTTAATTCCACATCTTCAAATCTTTGGCTGCTAGAAGTAACAATTGAAAGGTATCTAACGGAATTCCGATTCTTCTGATAGATATCATTCCCATTCTATATAGTGATTCTCGAATGAGATGTCGTTTTAACCTTGTTCTGCACATTGTGTGGGTGGGAGTAGCTTTTCTTTTATCCTTATAGGTTACAGTGTATGTGAACAAGTGGCTGAAATGAAAAGGTTGAAAGAGCCATTAGGATGTCTGTCAACAATGCGACTCTCTCAATTGACCATCTTCAAATCCTCGACTGATTGGAGTTAGAACGGGGGGTCTCGGACTTGTGATTTCTATCCTTTCGATAGATTGCTTTCACATTCTATATGATGTGTCTCGAAGGAGATGTCGTTTTCACATTTTTCTGCACATTGTGCGGGTTGGAGTAGCTTTTGGTTTATTCTGATAGGTTACAGTGAATATGAACAAGTGACTGAAACTGACATGGCGACAAGAGCGACGAGGAAATCTGTCAAAATAGGAGTACCTTAATTCCACATCTTTAAATCTTTGGATGCTAGGAGTAATAATTGAAAGGTATTTAACGGAATTTCGATTCTTTTGATAGATATTGATTCCATTCTATATGATATATCTCGAATGAGATGTGGTTTTCACCTTGTTTTGCACATTGTGTGGGTCGGAGTAGCTTTTGTTTTATCCTTATAGGTTACAGTGAATGTGAACAAGTGGCTGCACGTTAAAAGTTGGAAAGATGAATGGGGAAGTCTGTCAACAATTCGATTCTCTAAATTCCACATCTTCAAATCCTCGACTGAATGTAATTAGAATGGGGGTCTCCGACTGGTGATTTCGATCCTATCGATAGATTTCTTTCACATTTTAAATTATGTGTCTCGAATGAGATATCGTTTCCACCTTGTTCTGCACATTGTGTGGGTCGGAGAAGCTTTTGTTTTATCCTTATAGGTTATGGTGTAAGTGAACAAGTGACTGAAACCGACACGGCGACAAGAACGACGAGGAAATCTGTCAAAAATAAGAGTCTCTTAATTCCACATCTTCAAATCTTTGGCTGCTAGGAGTAACAATTGAAAGGTATTTAACAGAATTCCGATTCTTTTGATAGATATCATTCCCATTATATATAGTGTTTCTCGAATGAGATGTCGTTTTCACCTTGTTCTGCACATTGTGTGGGTGGGATTAGCTTTTGTTTTATCCTTATAGGGTACAGCGAATTTGAACAAGTGGCTGCACGTTAAAATTTTGAAAGATGTATGGGGAAGTCTGTCAACAATTCGATTCTCTAAATTCCACATCTTCAAATCCTCGACTGAATGTAATTAGAATGGGTGTCTCTGACTGGCCATTTCGATCCGTTCGATAGATTTCTTTCACATTCTAAATTATGTGTCTCGAATGAGATGTCGTTTCCACCTTGTTCTGCACATTGTGTGGGTCGGAGTAGCTTTTGTTTTATCCTTATTGGTTACAGTGTATGTGAACAAGTGACTGAATACGACATGGCGACAAGAGCGACGAGGAAATCTGTCAAAAATAATAGTCTCTTAATTCCACATCTCCATATCTTTGGCTTCTAGGAGTCACAATTGAAAGGTATTTAACGGAATTTCGATTCTTTTGATAGATATCATTCCCATTCTATATAGTGTTTCTCGAATGAGATGTCGTTTTCACCTTGTTCTGCACATTGTGTGGGTGGTAGTAGCTTTTGTTTTATCCTTATAGGTTACAGTGTATGTGAACAAGTGGCAGAAGTGAAAAGGTTGAAAGAGCCATTAGGATGTCTGTCAACAATGCCCCCCTCTCAAATGACCGTCTTCAAATCCTCGATTGATTGGAGTTAGAACGTTGGGTCTCGGACTTGTGATTTCTATTCTTTTGATAGATTGCTTTCACATTCTATATGATGTGTCTCGAAGGAGATGTCGCTTTCACCTTTTTCTGCACATTGTGCGGGTTGGAGTAGCTTTTGGTTTATTCTGGTAGGTTACAGTGAATATGAACAAGTGACTGAAACCGACATGGCGACAAGAGCGACGAGGAAATCTGTCAAAATAGGAGTATCTTAATTCCACATCTTTAAATCTTTGGCTGCTAGGAGTAATAATTGAAAGGTATTTAACGGAATTTCGATTCTTTTGATAGATATTGATTCCATTCTATATGATATATCTCGAATGAGATGTGGTTTTCACCTTGTTTTGCACATTGTGTGGGTCGGAGTAGCTTTTGTTTTATCCTTATAGGTTACAGTGAATGTGAACAAGTGGCTGCACGTTAAAAGTTGGAAAGATGAACGGGGAAGTCTGTCAACAATTCGATTCTCTAAATTCCACATCTTCAAATCCTCGACTGAATGTAATTAGAATGGGGGTCTCCGACTGGTGATTTCGATCCGTTCGATAGATTTCTTTCACATTATAAATTATGTGTCTCGAATGAGATGTCGTTTCCACCTTGTTCTGCACATTGTGTGGGTCGGAGTAGCTTTTGTTTTATCCTTATAGGTTACAGTGTATGTGAACAAGTGGCTGAAATGAAAAGGTTGAAAGAGCCATTAGGATGTCTGTCAACAATGCGACTCTCTCAATTGACCATCTTCAAATCCTCGACTGATTGGAGTTAGAAAGGGGGGTCTCGGACTTGTGATTTCTATCCTTTCGATAGATTGCTTTCACATTCTATATGATGTGTCTCGAAGGAGATGTCGTTTTCACCTTTTTCTGGACATTGTGCGGGTTGGAGTAGCTTTTGGTTTATTCTGATAGGTTACAGTGAATATGAACAAGTGACTGAATCCGACACGGCGACAAGAGCGACGAGGAAATCTCTCAAAAATAAGAGTCTCTTAATTCCACATCTTCAAATCTTTGGCTGCTAGAAGTAACAATTGAAAGGTATTTAACGGAATTCCGATTCTTTTGATAGATATCATTCCCATTCTATATAGTGTTTCTCGAATGAGATGTCGTTTTAACCTTGTTCTGCACATTGTGTGGGTCGGAGTAGCTTTGGTTTTATCCTTATAGGTTACAGTGTATGTGAACAAGTGGCTGTAAGTTAAAAGGTGGAAAGAGCAATAAGAAAGTCTGTCAACAATGCGATTATCTAAATTCCACATCTTCAAATCCTCGACTGAATGGGGTTAGAACGGGGGGTCTCCGACTGGGGATTTCGATCCGTTCTATAGATTTCTTTTACATTCTAAATGATGTGTCTCAAATGAGATGTCGTTTCCACCTTGTTCTGCACATTGTGTGGGTTGGAGAAGCTTTTGGTTTATTCTGATAGGTTACACAGAATATGAACAAGTGACTGAAACCGACATGGCGAAAAGAGCGACGAGGAAATCTGTCAAAAATAAGAGTATCTTAATACCACATCTTTAAATCTTTGGCTGCTAGGAGTAACAATTGAAAGGTATTTAACGAAATTTCGATTATTTTGATAGATATCGTTCCCATTCTATATTATGTTTCTCGAATGAGATGTCGTTTTCACCTTGTTCTGCACATTGTGCGGGTTGTAGTAGCTTTTGCTTTATTCTGATCGGTTACATTGAACATGAACAAGTGACTGAAACCGACATGATGACAAGAGCGACGAGGAAATCTGTCAAATATAAGAGTCTCTTAATTCCACATATTTAAATCTTTGGCTGTTAGGAGTAACAATAGATGAGATTTCTCGAATCAGATGTCGTTTTCACATTGTTTTGCATATTGTGTGGGTCGGAGTAGCTTTTGTTTTATCCTTATAGGTTACAGTGTATGTGAACAAGTGGCTGAAGTGAACAGGTTGAAAGAGCCATTAGGAAGTCTGTCAACAATTCGAGTCTCTCAATTGACCATCTTCAAATCCTCGACTGATCGGAGTTAGAACGGGGGGTCTCGGACTGGTGATTTCGATAATTTCGATAGATTGCTTTCACACTCTATATGATGTGTCTCGAATGAGATGTCGTTTTCACCCTTTTCTGCACATTGTGCGGGTTGGAGTAGCTTTTGGTTTATTCTGGTAGGTTACAGTAAATATGAACAAGTGACTGAAACCGACATGGCGACAAGAAAGACGAGAAAATCTGTCAAAAATAAGAGTCTCTCAATTTCACTTCTTCAAATCTTTGACTGTTAGGAGTAACAATTGAAAGGTATTTAACGGAATTTCGATTCTTTTGATAGATATCTTTCACATTCTATATGATGTTTCTCAATTGAGATGTCGTTTTCACCTTGTTTTGCATATTGTTTGAGTCGGAGTAGCTTTTGTTTTATCCTCATAGGTTACAGTGAATGCGAACAAGTGGCTGCACGTTAAAAGGTGGATAGAGCCATAAGAAAGTCTGTCTTTTTCACAGTATATATGATGTGTCTCAAATAAGATGTCGTTTTCACCTTGTTCTGCACATTGTGTGGGTGGGAGTAGCTTTCGTTTTATCCTCATTGGTTACAGTGTATGTGAACAAGTGACTGAAACCGACATGGCGACAAGAGCGACGAGGAAATCTGTCAAAAATAAGTCTCTTAATTCCACATCTTCAAATCTTTGGCTGCTAGAAGTAACAATTGAAAGGTTAATAACGGAATTCCGATTCTTTTGATAGATATCATTCCCATTCTATATAGTGTTTCTCGAATGAGATTTCGTTTTAACCTTGTTCTGCACATTGTGTGGGTCGGAGTAGCTTTTGTTTTATCCTTATAGGTTACAGTGTATGTGAACAAGTGACTGAATCCGACACGGCGACAAGAGCGACGAGGAAATCTCTCAAAAATAAGAGTCTCTTAATTCCACATCTTCAAATCTTTGGCTGCTAGAAGTAACAATTGAAAGGTATTTAACGGAATTCCGATTCTTCTGATAGATATCATTCCCATTCTATATAGTGTTTCTCGAATGAGATGTCGTTTTAACCTTGTTCTGCACATTGTGTGGGTGGGAGTAGCTTTTGTTTTATCCTTATAGGTTACAGTGAATGTGAACAAGTGGCTGCACGTTAAAAGTTGGAAAGATGAATGGGGAAGTCTGTCAACAATTCGATTCTCTAAATTCCACATTTTCAAATCCTCGACTGAATGTAATTAGAATGGGGGTCTCCGACTGGTGATTTCGATCCGTTCGATAGATTTCTTTCACATTCTAAATTATGTGTCTCGAATGAGATGTCGTTTCCACCTTGTTCTGCACATTGTGTGGGTCGGAGTAGCTTTTGTTTTATCCTTATAGGTTACAGTGTATGTGAACAAGTGGCTGAAATGAAAAGGTTGAAAGAGCCATTAGATGTCTGTCAACAATGCGACTCTCTCAATTGACCATCTTCAAATCCTCGACTGATTGGAGTTAGAACGGGGGGTCTCGGACTTGTGATTTCTATCCTTTCGATAGATTGCTTTCACATTCTATATGATGTGTCTCGAAGGAGATGTCGTTTTCACCTTTTTCTGAACATTGTGCGGGTTGGAGTAGCTTTTGTTTTATCCTTATAGGTTACAGTGTATGTGAATATGTGGCTGAAGTGAAAAGGTTGAAAGAGCCATTAGGATGTCTGTCAACAATGCGAATCTCTGAATAGACCATCTTCAAATCCTCGACTGATTGGAGTTAGAACGGGGGGTCTCGGACTTGTGATTTCTATCCTTTTGATAGATTGCTCTCACATTCTATATGATGTGTCTCGAATGAGATGTCGTTTTAACCTTGTTCTGCACATTGTGTGGGTGGGAGTAGCTTTTGTTTTATCCTTATAGGTTACAGTGTATGTGAACAAGTGGCTGAAATGAAAAGGTTGAAAGTGCCATTAGGATGTCTGTCAACAATGCGAATCTCTGAATTGACCATTTTCAAATCCTCGACTGAATGGAGTTAGAACGGGGGGTCTCGGACTGGTGATTTCGATCCTTTCGATAGATTGCTTTCACACTCTATATGATGTGTCTCGAATGAGATGTCGTTTTCACCTGGTTCTGCACATTGTGCGGGTTGGAGTAGCTTTTGGTTTATTCTGGTAGGTTACTGTGAATATGAACAAGTGACTGAAACCGACATGGCGACAAGAACGACGAGGAAATCTGTCAAAAATAATAGTCTATTAATTCCACATCTTCACATCTTTGGCTGCTAGGAGTCACAATTGAAAGGTATTTAACGGAATTTCGATTCGTTTGATAGATATCATTCCCATTCTATATAGTGTTTCTCGAATGAGATGTCGTTTTAACCTTGTTCTGCACATTGTGTGGGTGGGAGTAGCTTTTGTTTTATCCTTATAGGTTACAGTGTATGTGAACAAGCGGCTGAAATGAAAAGGTTGAAAGTGCCATTAGGATGTCTGTCAACAATGCGAATCTCTGATTTGACCATTTTCAAATCCTTGACTGATTGGAGTTAGAACGGGGGGTCTCGGACTGGTGATTTCGATCCTTTCGATAGATTGCTTTCACACTCTATATGATGTGTCTCGAAAGAGATGTCGTTTTCACCTTGTTCTGCACATTGTGCAGGTTGGAGTAGCTTTTGGTTGTTTTTCTGGTAGGTTACAGTGTATGTAAACAAGTGACTGAAACCCAACTGGCGACAAGAGCGACGAGGAAATCTGTCAAAAATAATAGTCTCTTAATTCCACATATTCAAATCTTTGGCTGCTAGGAGTCATAATTGAAAGGTATTTAACGGAATTTCGATTCTTTTGATAGATATCATTTCCATTCTATATAGTGTTTCTGGAATGAGATGTCGTTTTCACCTTGTTCTGCACATTCTGTGGGTGGTAGTAGCTTTTGTTTTATCCTTATAGGTTACAGTGTATGTGAACAAGTGGCAGAAGTGAAAAGGTTGAAAGAGCCATTAGGATGTCTGTCAACAATTCCCCCCTCTCAAATGACCGTCTTCAAATCCTCGATTGATTGGAGTTAGAACGTGGGGTCTCGGACTTGTGATTTCTATTCTTTTGATAGATTGCTTTCACATTCTATATGATGTGTCTCGAAGGAGATGTCGTTTTCACCTTTTTCTGCGCATTGTGCGGGTTGGAGTAGCTTTTGGTTTATTCTGGTAGGTTACAGTGAATATGAACAAGTGACTGAAACCGACATGGCGACAAGAGCGACGAGGAAATCTGTCAAAAATAAGTCTCTTAATTCCACATCTTCAAATCTTTGGCTGCTAGAAGTAACAATTGAAAGGTATTTAACGGAATTCCGATTCTTTTGATAGATATCATTCCCATTCTATACAGTGTTTCTCGAATGAGATGTCGTTTTAACCTTGTTCTGCACATTGTGTGGGTGTGAGTAGCTTTTCTTTTATCCTTATAGGTTACAGTGTATGTGAACAAGTGGCTGAAATGAAAAGGTTGAAAGTGCCATTAGAATGTCTGTCAACAATGCCCCCCTCTCAATTGACAGTCTTCAAATCCTCGACTGATTGGAGTTAGAACGGGGGGTCTCGGACTAGTGATTTCTATCCTTTCGATAGATTGCTTTCACATTCTATATGATGTGTCTCGAAGGAGATGTCGTTTTCACCTTTTTCTGAACATTGTGCGGGTTGGAGTAGCTTTTGGTTTATTCTGATAGGTTACAGTGAATATGAACAAGTGACTGAAACTGACATGGCGACAAGAGCGACGAGGAAATCTGTCAAAAATAGGAGTATCTTAATTCCACATCTTTAAATCTTTGGCTGCTAGGAGTAATAATTGAAAGGTATTTAACGGAATTTCGATTCTTTTGATAGATATTGATTCCATTCTATATGATATATCTCGAATGAGATGTGGTTTTCACCTTGTTTTGCACATTGTGTGGGTCGGAGTAGCTTTTGTTTTATCCTTATAGGTTACAGTGAATGTGAACAAGTGGCTGCACGTTAAAAGTTGGAAAGATGAATGGGGAAGTCTGTCAACAATTCGATTCTCTAAATTCCACATCTTCAAATCCTCGACTGAATGTAATTAGAATGGGGGTCTCCGACTGGTGATTTCGATCCGTTCGATAGATTTCTTTCACATTCTAAATTATGTGTCTCGAATGAGATGTCGTTTCCACCTTGTTCTGCACATTGTGTGGGTCGGAGTAGCTTTTGTTTTATCCTTATAGATTACTGTGTATGTGAACAAGTGGCTGAAATGAAAAGGTTGAAAGAGCCATTAGGATGTCTGTCAACAATGCGAATCTCTGAATAGACCATCTTCAAATCCTCGACTGATTGGAGTTAGAACGGGGGGTCTCGGACTTGTGATTTCTATCCTTTTGATAGATTGCTCTCACATTCTATATGATGTGTCTCGAATGAGATGTCGTTTTAACCTTGTTCTGCACATTGTGTGGGTGGGAGTAGCTTTTGTTTTATCCTTATTGGTTACAGTGTATGTGAACAAGTGACTGAAACCGACATGGCGACAAAAGCGACGAGGAAATCTGTCAAAAATAATAGTCTCTTAATTCCACATCTTCAAATCTTTGGCTGCTAGGAGTCACAATTGAAAGGTATTTAACGGAATTTCGATTCGTTTGATAGATATCATTCCCATTCTATATAGTGTTTCTCGAATGAGATGTCGTTTTAACCTTGTTCTGCACATTGTGTGGGTGGGAGTAGCTTTTGTTTTATCCTTATAGGTTACAGTGTATGTGAACAAGCGGCTGAAATGAAAAGGTTGAAAGTGCCATTAGGATGTCTGTCAACAATGCGAATCTCTGAATTGACCATTTTCAAATCCTTGACTGATTGGAGTTAGAACGGGGGGTCTCGGACTGGTGATTTCGATCCTTTCGATAGATTGCTTTCACACTCTATATCATGTGTCTCGAAAGAGATGTCGTTTTCACCTTGTTCTGCACATTGTGCAGGTTGGAGTAGCTTTTGGTTTATTTTCTGGTAGGTTACAGTGAATATGAACAAGTGACTGAAACCGACATGGCGACAAGAGCGACGAGGAAATCTGTCAAAAATAAGAGTCTCTTAATTACACATCTTCAAATCTTTGGCTGCTAGGAGTAACAATTGAAAGGTATTTAACAGAATTCCGATTCTTTTGATAGATATCATTCCCATTATATATAGTGTTTCTCGAATGAGATGTCGTTTTCACCTTGTTCTGCACATTGTGTGGGTCGGAGTAGCTTTTGTTTTATCCTTATAGGTTACAGCGAATTTGAACAAGTGGCTGCACGTTAAAATTTTGAAAGATGTATGGGGAAGTCTGTCAACAATTCGATTCTCTAAATTCCACATCTTCAAATCCTCGACTGAATGTAATTAAATGGGGGTCTCCGACTGGTCATTTCGATCCGTTCGATAGATTTCTTTCACATTCTAAATTATGTGTCTCGAATGAGATGTCGTTTCCACCATGTTCTGCACAGTGTGTGGGTCGGAGTAGCTTTTGTTTTATCCTTATTGGTTACAGTGTATGTGAACAAGTGACTGAAACCGACATGGCGACAAAAGCGACGAGGAAATCTGTCAAAAATAATAGTCTCTTAATTCCACATCTTCAAATCTTTGGCTGCTAGGAGTCACAATTGAAAGGTATTTAACGGAATTTCGATTCGTTTGATAGATATCATTCCCATTCTATATAGTGTTTCTCGAATGAGATGTCGTTTTAACCTTGTTCTGCACATTGTGTGGGTGGGAGTAGCTTTTGTTTTATCCTTATAGGTTACAGTGTATGTGAACAAGTGGCTGAAATGAAAAGGTTGAAAGTGCCATTAGGATGTCTGTCAACAATGCGAATCTCTGAATTGACCATTTTCAAATCCTCGACTGAATGGAGTTAGAACGGGGGGTCTCGGACTGGTGATTTCGATCCTTTCGATAGATTGCTTTCACACTCTATATGATGTGTCTCGAATGAGATGTCGTTTTCACCTGGTTCTGCACATTGTGCGGGTTGGAGTAGCTTTTGGTTTATTCTGGTAGGTTACTGTGAATATGAACAAGTGACTGAAACCGACATGGCGACAAGAACGACGAGGAAATCTGTCAAAAATAATAGTCTATTAATTCCACATCTTCACATCTTTGGCTGCTAGGAGTCACAATTGAAAGGTATTTAACGGAATTTCGATTCGTTTGATAGATATCATTCCCATTCTATATAGTGTTTCTCGAATGAGATGTCGTTTTAACCTTGTTCTGCACATTGTGTGGGTGGGAGTAGCTTTTGTTTTATCCTTATAGGTTACAGTGTATGTGAACAAGCGGCTGAAATGAAAAGGTTGAAAGTGCCATTAGGATGTCTGTCAACAATGCGAATCTCTGATTTGACCATTTTCAAAACCTTGACTGATTGGAGTTAGAACGGGGGGTCTCGGACTGGTGATTTCGATCCTTTCGATAGATTGCTTTCACACTCTATATCATGTGTCTCGAAAGAGATGTCGTTTTCACCTTGTTCTGCACATTGTGCAGGTTGGAGTAGCTTTTGGTTTATTTTCTGGTAGGTTACAGTGAATATGAACAAGTGACTGAAACCGACATGGCGACAAGAGCGACGAGGAAATCTGTCAAAAATAAGAGTCTCTTAATTACACATCTTCAAATCTTTGGCTGCTAGGAGTAACAATTGAAAGGTATTTAACAGAATTCCGATTCTTTTGATAGATATCATTCCCATTATATATAGTGTTTCTCGAATGAGATGTCGTTTTCACCTTGTTCTGCACATTGTGTGGGTGGGATTAGCTTTTGTTTTATTCTTACAGGTTACAGCGAATTTGAACAAGTGGCTGCACGTTAAAATTTTGTAAGATGTATGGGGAAGTCTGTCAACAATTCGATTCTCTAAATTCCACATCTTCAAATCCTCGACTGAATGTAATTAGAATGGGTGTCTCCGACTGGTCATTTCGATCCGTTCGATAGATTTCTTTCACATTCTAAATTATGTGGCTCGAATGAGATGTCGTTTCCACCTTGTTCTGCACATTGTGTGGGTCGGAGTAGCTTTTGTTTTATCCTTATTGGTTACAGTGTATGTAAACAAGTGACTGAAACCCAACTGGCGACAAGAGCGACGAGGAAATCTGTCAAAAATAATAGTCTCTTAATTCCACATATTCAAATCTTTGGCTGCTAGGAGTCATAATTGAAAGGTATTTAACGGAATTTCGATTCTTTTGATAGATATCATTTCCATTCTATATAGTGTTTCTGGAATGAGATGTCGTTTTCACCTTGTTCTGCACATTCTGTGGGTGGTAGTAGCTTTTGTTTTATCCTTATAGGTTACAGTGTATGTGAACAAGTGGCAGAAGTGAAAAGGTTGAAAGAGCCATTAGGATGTCTGTCAACAATTCCCCCCTCTCAAATGACCGTCTTCAAATCCTCGATTGATTGGAGTTAGAACGTGGGGTCTCGGACTTGTGATTTCTATTCTTTTGATAGATTGCTTTCACATTCTATATGATGTGTCTCGAAGGAGATGTCGTTTTCACCTTTTTCTGCGCATTGTGCGGGTTGGAGTAGCTTTTGGTTTATTCTGGTAGGTTACAGTGAATATGAACAAGTGACTGAAACCGACATGGCGACAAGAGCGACGAGGAAATCTGTCAAAAATAAGTCTCTTAATTCCACATCTTCAAATCTTTGGCTGCTAGAAGTAACAATTGAAAGGTATTTAACGGAATTCCGATTCTTTTGATAGATATCATTCCCATTCTATACAGTGTTTCTCGAATGAGATGTCGTTTTAACCTTGTTCTGCACATTGTGTGGGTGTGAGTAGCTTTTCTTTTATCCTTATAGGTTACAGTGTATGTGAACAAGTGGCTGAAATGAAAAGGTTGAAAGTGCCATTAGAATGTCTGTCAACAATGCCCCCCTCTCAATTGACAGTCTTCAAATCCTCGACTGATTGGAGTTAGAACGGGGGGTCTCGGACTAGTGATTTCTATCCTTTCGATAGATTGCTTTCACATTCTATATGATGTGTCTCGAAGGAGATGTCGTTTTCACCTTTTTCTGAACATTGTGCGGGTTGGAGTAGCTTTTGGTTTATTCTGATAGGTTACAGTGAATATGAACAAGTGACTGAAACTGACATGGCGACAAGAGCGACGAGGAAATCTGTCAAAAATAGGAGTATCTTAATTCCACATCTTTAAATCTTTGGCTGCTAGGAGGAATAATTGAAAGGTATTTAACGGAATTTCGATTCTTTTGATAGATATTGATTCCATTCTATATGATATATCTCGAATGAGATGTGGTTTTCACCTTGTTTTGCACATTGTGTGGGTCGGAGTAGCTTTTGTTTTATCCTTATAGGTTACAGTGAATGTGAACAAGTGGCTGCACGTTAAAAGTTGGAAAGATGAATGGGGAAGTCTGTCAACAATTCGATTCTCTAAATTCCACATCTTCAAATCCTCGACTGAATGTAATTAGAATGGGGGTCTCCGACTGGTGATTTCGATCCGTTCGATAGATTTCTTTCACATTCTAAATTATGTGTCTCGAATGAGATGTCGTTTCCACCTTGTTCTGCACATTGTGTGGGTCGGAGTAGCTTTTGTTTTATCCTTATAGATTACTGTGTATGTGAACAAGTGGCTGAAATGAAAAGGTTGAAAGAGCCATTAGGATGTCTGTCAACAATGCGAATCTCTGAATAGACCATCTTCAAATCCTCGACTGATTGGAGTTAGAACGGGGGGTCTCGGACTTGTGATTTCTATCCTTTTGATAGATTGCTCTCACATTCTATATGATGTGTCTCGAATGAGATGTCGTTTTAACCTTGTTCTGCACATTGTGTGGGTGGGAGTAGCTTTTGTTTTATCCTTATTGGTAACAGTGTATGTGAACAAGTGACTGAAACCGACATGGCGACAAAAGCGACGAGGAAATCTGTCAAAAATAATAGTCTCTTAATTCCACATCTTCAAATCTTTGGCTGCTAGGAGTCACAATTGAAAGGTATTTAACGGAATTTCGATTCGTTTGATAGATATCATTCCCATTCTATATAGTGTTTCTCGAATGAGATGTCGTTTTAACCTTGTTCTGCACATTGTGTGGGTGGGAGTAGCTTTTGTTTTATCCTTATAGGTTACAGTGTATGTGAACAAGCGGCTGAAATGAAAAGGTTGAAAGTGCCATTAGGATGTCTGTCAACAATGCGAATCTCTGAATTGACCATTTTCAAATCCTTGACTGATTGGAGTTAGAACGGGGGGTCTCGGACTGGTGATTTCGATCCTTTCGATAGATTGCTTTCACACTCTATATGATGTGTCTCGAAAGAGATGTCGTTTTCACCTTGTTCTGCACATTGTGCAGGTTGGAGTAGCTTTTGGTTTATTTTCTGGTAGGTTACAGTGAATATGAACAAGTGACTGAAACCGACATGGCGACAAGAGCGACGAGGAAATCTGTCAAAAATAAGAGTCTCTTAATTACACATCTTCAAATCTTTGGCTGCTAGGAGTAACAATTGAAAGGTATTTAACAGAATTCCGATTCTTTTGATAGATATCATTCCCATTATATATAGTGTTTCTCGAATGAGATGTCGTTTTCACCTTGTTCTGCACATTGTGTGGGTCGGAGTAGCTTTTGTTTTATCCTTATAGGTTACAGCGAATTTGAACAAGTGGCTGCACGTTAAAATTTTGAAAGATGTATGGGGAAGTCTGTCAACAATTCGATTCTCTAAATTCCACATCTTCAAATCCTCGACTGAATGTAATTAGAATGGGGGTCTCCGACTGGTCATTTCGATCCGTTCGATAGATTTCTTTCACATTCTAAATTATGTGTCTCGAATGAGATGTCGTTTCCACCATGTTCTGCACAGTGTGTGGGTCGGAGTAGCTTTTGTTTTATCCTTATTGGTTACAGTGTATGTGAACAAGTGACTGAAACCGACATGGCGACAAAAGCGACGAGGAAATCTGTCAAAAATAATAGTCTCTTAATTCCACATCTTCAAATCTTTGGCTGCTAGGAGTCACAATTGAAAGGTATTTAACGGAATTTCGATTCTTTTGATAGATATCATTCCCATTCTATATAGTGTTTCTCGAATGAGATGTCGTTTTCACCTTGTTCTGCACATTGTGTGGGTGGTAGTAGCTTTTGTTTTATCCTTATAGGTTACAGTGTATGTGAACAAGTGGCAGAAGTGAAAAGGTTGAAAGAGCCAATAGGATGTCTGTCAACAATGCCCCCCTCTCAATTGACAGTCTTCAAATCCTCGACTGATTGGAGTTAGAACGGGGGGTCTCGGACTTGTGATTTCTATCCTTTTGACAGATTGCTTTCACATTCTATATGATGGGTCTCGAATGAGATGTCGTTTTCACCTTGTTCTGCACATTGTGCGTGTTGGAGTAGCTTTTGGTTTATTCTGGTAGGTTACAGTGAATATGAACAAGTGACTGAAACCGACACGGCGACAAGAGCGACGAGGAAATCTGTCAAAAATAAGAGTCTCTTAATTCCACATCTTCAAATCTTTGGCTGCTAGGAGTCACAATTGAAAGGTATTTAACGGAATTTCGATTCTTTTGATATATATCATTCCCATTCTATATAGTGTTTCTCGAATGAGATGTCGTTTTCACCTTGTTCTGCACATTGTGTGGGTGGGAGTAGCTTTTGTTTTATCCTTATAGGTTACAGTGTATGTGAACAAGTGGCAGAAGTGAAAAGGTGGAAAGAGCCATTAGGATGTCTGTCAACAATGCCTCCCTCTCAATTGACCGTCTTCAAATCCTCGACTGATTGGAGTTAGAACGGGGGGTCTCGGACTTGTGATTTCTATCCTTTTGATAGATTGCTTTCACATTCTATATGAATTGTCTCGAATGAGATGTCGTTTTTACCTTTTTCTGCACGTTGTGTGGGTTGGAGTAGCTTTTGGTTTATTCTGGTAGGTTACAGTGAATATGAACAAGTGACTGAAACCGACATGGCGACAAGAGCGACGAGGAAATCTGTCAAAAATAAGAGTATCCTAGTTCGACATCTTCAAATCTTTGGCTGCTAGGAGTAACAATTGAAAGGTATTTAACGGAATTGCGATTCTTTTGATAGATATCATTCCCATTCTATATAGTGTTTCTCGATAGAGATGTCGTTTTAACCTTGTTCTGCACATTGTGTGGGTTGGAGTAGCTTTTCTTTTATCCTTATAGGTTACAGTGTATGTGAACAAGTGGCTGAAATGAAAAGGTTGAAAGTGCCATTAGAATGTCTGTCAACAATGCCCCCCTCTCAATTGACAGTCTTCAAATCCTCGACTGATTGGAGTTAGAACGGGGGGTCTCGGACTAGTGATTTCTATCCTTTCGATAGATTGCTTTCACATTCTATATGATGTGTCTCGAAGGAGATGTCGTTTTCACCTTTTTCTGAACATTGTGCGGGTTGGAGTAGCTTTTGGTTTATTCTGATAGGTTACAGTGAATATGAACAAGTGACTGAAACTGACAATGCGACAAGAGCGACGAGGAAATCTGTCAAAAATAGGAGTATCTTAATTCCACATCTTTAAATCTTTGGCTGCTAGGAGTAATAATTGAAAGGTATTTAACGGAATTTCGATTCTTTTGATAGATATTGATTCCATTCTATATGATATATCTCGAATGAGATGTGGTTTTCACCTTGTTTTGCACATTGTGTGGGTCGGAGTAGCTTTTGTTTTATCCTTATAGGTTACAGTGAATGTGAACAAGTGGCTGCACGTTAAAAGTTGGAAAGATGAATGGGGAAGTCTGTCAACAATTCGATTCTCTAAATTCCACATCTTCAAATCCTCGACTGAATGTAATTAGAATGGGGGTCTCCGACTGGTGATTTCGATCCGTTCGATAGATTTCTTTCACATTCTAAATTATGTGTCTCGAATGAGATGTCGTTTCCACCTTGTTCTGCACATTGTGTGGGTCGGAGTAGCTTTTGTTTTATCCTTATAGGTTACTGTGTATGTGAACAAGTGGCTAAAATGAAAAGGTTGAAAGATCCATTAGGATGTCTGTCAACAATGCGAATCTCTGAATAGACCATCTTCAAATCCTCGACTGATTGGAGTTAGAACGGGGGGTCTCGGACTTGTGATTTCTATCCTTTTGATAGATTGCTCTCACATTCTATATGATGTGTCTCGAATGAGATGTCGTTTTAACCTTGTTCTGCACATTGTGTGGGTGGGAGTAGCTTTTGTTTTATCCTTATAGGTTACAGTGTATGTGAACAAGTGGCTGAAATGAAAAGGTTGAAAGTGCCATTAGGATGTCTGTCAACAATGCGAATCTCTGAATAGACCATCTTCAAATCCTCGACTGATTGGAGTTAGAACGGGGGGTCTCGGACTGGTGATTTCGATCCTTTCGATAGATTGCTTTCACACTCTATATGATGTGTCTCGAATGAGATGTCGTTTTCACCTTGTTTTGCACATTGTGTGGGTCGGAGTAGCTTTTGTTTTATCCTTATAGGTTACAGCGAATTTGAACAAGTGTTGAGTTTATTCTCTATTTGAATCCGATACTCTTAATGAGTTTGGATAATTAATCAACTTCTACATTACGGAGTGAACAAAACCCTGTGTAAAAGGCTCTTTTCGACTGTAATTGATGATGGAACTATGTAAAGACAGTGAAATTAGGTTTCACTAAAAGAGGGGAAAAGAAAACAAATCTTTAAAGATGAAAAAGACATTTATCTATTTATGCTAAACATTGGTATAATACACATCTGGATTTACGTAAACTCCCCTTGCGAATTTTGGTCCAAAAATAGTAAAACAATAGTAACATACACAATCCTCAGAATAGGTCCAAAACGACCAAGCATTCAATTGGGTTACTCCAATCTACCCAAAATATTGGGATAACCCCATTGAGGGCTTTTAACTCGTGAGACGTTTCACGGGACAAAAAAAGGAAAATAACTCTAAATCAAAAAATCAATTCAGGAGCAAAGAGTTAAATAAAGGAAAGTAAGGAAAACGATAAACTATAATTGCCCATTGTAGACAAACGGAGGATGCTACTGGATTCCGGAGAGGGACGCTGGATCGGAATGATGGTACACTTTCCAGAGTCACAGGGAGGCCATTTTGTTGGGTTTTTCTCTAATTTCGGGCGATGGATGTGGGAACTTTTCTTCTGGAATCCGGAGAAAGACGCTAGAGCAGGACGCTGTTCTTCCTTTTTGGTCACTGGGCGGCCAAGGGTTTACTTGCTTCTAGGCGGCGGATGTGAGAGCTCGTCATCATGGAGGGGAAATCCTGGAATCCGGAGAAGGACGCTAGAGCAGGACGTTGGCTCTTTCACTTGATCATCACGAAGAGGAACTTCTGGAATTTGGAGAAGGACGCTAGAGCAGGACGCTGTTCTTCTTTTTTGGTCACTGGGAGGCCACACTTGATTCTAGACGGCGGATGTGAGAGCTCGTCATCCTGGAGGGGAAATCCTGGAATCCGGAAAAAGACGCTAGAGCAGGACGCTGGGTCTCACTTCTACTGCCATTCATGCAACCAGTTCCTCACAATCATCGGTCTCCAGCCAGTTCACTAGCGCGTCTTTTCAAAAAGAAAGCTCCACCGCGACTGGGATCACCGCAGCCACTGAAACATCGGAGAGCGAATAGGACGAGTCCGATTGACCCGCCTCTCTTATAGCTTCGGAACCTGGATGTTGAGTGGTTAAAGTTCTTCTCCCGTGAACTCGTGGGAAAACTATTTTTCGCCTAAATCGGCACGAGAAAACGAAGGGTGAACTATTTCCCAGCCTTTTCAAAAACGCCTCGTCATTTCGCTGGCGTGCCGTGATTGGTTGGACATTCAAATTTAAAAAAACTCGGGGGTTGAGTACAAATGTACCGTTGAAAAGAGAGGGACTTAGCACACATTGATAGGGGGAGAATTTAGGTAGAATTTCCAGTGAAACGTCCCGGAGCAAAAGCGTACATGTTTATCAAGTATCCATGCTTATAAACTAACGACAAAAGGTTGAACGGATGGTTTCGAAAACTTTATACCCAACAAATGCCCTACGTCTTCCTTAAAAAAATTGCAACAATTTTTTTTCTATTAAGTTAAAAGGCAAAAAAAAACTACTCAACTAGGAAACAAAATCCTTAGCATAAAAGCTCCACCACAATAACAAGTATTGTACTTAAAGCCAAGAACGAAGAACACCATTGAATAGAGCGTGAATGAGATAAACGAGCACTGTGTACTTTAGTATTCGTTAACCCCGAAAAACTACTTAATGCAGGTATCACAGGAACACATTAAAAAAAAAGAGTTAAATAGAAACTTTTGATTAAACGTTATAGCATTGCCAAAAACTAAAAATTTAACTAAAGAAAATATCTTTGAGAGATAACTAAACACCTGCATTAGATAAAAATAAAAAACCATCAGTTCACCTTTAGTTTCAAATCACTTAAAACATAAATGCAAATTGGGACCAAAATGGGGTATAGTGTAAACAAAAATTGCACATGAATGTAAGCCCATAGAACAAACTGTATGATACGAATACATTGTGTAGCACACTAAAATAAATGAGTACCATAAACAAATAGTGCAAAGTAAACAAATAGTATGATGTAACCAAATAGTGGAATGTCAACAAAACGGGTACAGTAAACAAAAAAAACGTGGGTTGTTGACAAACAAAATTGTGGACGGAAAAAGGAATAGTGTGTCCTGGCAAACTGACACGAGCAAAAACACAAAACACTGTTGAGTCAAGTTCACTAAAGTAGATACCAATATTCACAGAACTTAAAAAATGTAAACAAAGGGCATGCACACAAATGTAAATACTGATACAAGTGAAGTGTAAAGTGGAATGAGCGAAGAAACACAGAATATGAAATCGCCAAAAAAAACCCACCAAAGCTGGGTGTTACAGCCAAAAAAAAACAAGAGAACCTCAATGTGTCTAGGTTGTGAACTCCTATACCATAGCAACAATACTTATTTACAAATTCCTTTTTTTTTAAATATCGTGAATTTCATTGATATAAAGGGATTTTCCCGTGTTTCCTTTTTCTAGTTATCCACTCTACCATTTGTTCTGGTACGCAGGTTGTACGTGTGGGTGTTGGGCGATGCAACTGCATTGTCCCGGTTCGCCTGTGTAACGTTTCCTGGATGAGTGGGTTGTTGTACTACATTGGCATTACGTGTTGGGTACCCATGTGGGTGAAGATAAACCCAGCCTCTACTACCACTTGGACCATGGTTATATTCCGTTGATATACCGTCCTGTGTTGGGGTTTGGTTTGTTGCCGCAAACGGGAATTGAACTTTGGAGTGGGTTTCTTTATTACCCTGAATTGAATCGTGCGGTAATCGTGGGGTTGCTTTTGTGAGTCGGTCGACATTTACCCGCTGCTTGCGGTTAGGGTAGCTCTTATCCGTAATTTCAAAGAGTACCTCAGATAGCTTTCCTGTGACTACAAAATTTCCTATGTTCGGTTTGTTGAACTTCCTAGTTAACCCGGGCTTAACATTAGGGAAGTATAGATAAACCTCGTCTCCCACTTTAATTCCTTTGTCTTTGACAAAACGATTCCTGTACTGTTCTTGTGTTTCCGCCGCTTGAACCAGGTTATCTTTCACCTCCTTATAGGCAGTGCGTAGTCTCTTAAGTAGTGCCGTTGAAAAATCCTCAGTCTCCCTGTATGAAAAGGGCGGTTCGGTTTCGAACATGTGGTAGGGCAACTTGAGCTCCCTACCATAAACCAAAAATGCTGGGGTGTGTTTTGTGGCAGAGTGCCATGTAGATCTGTATGCTAACAGAGCATACTCCAATTTGTTGTCCCAGTCGTTGTGGTTTTCGTTTACCAAGTGACTCAGAGCGTTGCCTAGTCCTCTGTGATAGACCTCTAAAATTCCATTTCCCTGTGGGTGGTATGCAGTGGTATTCACCTTTTTTATCCCCAGGGATGCATAAACTTCTTGCATTGCTTGACTAATAAAATTGGAACCTCTGTCTGTGAGAATTGTGGAGGGGCAGCCAAATCGTGAAATAAAATTCAGTAGCGTTTTTGCTACATCAACACTTTTTGTTTGGGGAACAGGGTAAGCCTCACACCAACGGGTGAAATGGTCGATATAGGTAATAATGTACCTGTTGCCATTTTCAGTTATAGGAAGGGGTCCGACAACATCGATGGCAACTTTATGAAAGGGACCTTGAGGAATTTCGGGACGTTGCAAGGGTGCCAATTTTCGAGGTTTGTGAGCACGACGTTGCATACAGCTATTACAGGATTTAATCCAATTGACAATGTGTTCGTGCATCCCTGGCCAATAATAAAATTTCTTTACTGTTGAAAGAGTTTTCCTCAAACCCTGATGACAAACAGATGGGGAATCATGAAACTGGGATAAAATGTCATGAATCATTGACTTAGGAAGGACAATTCTGGTGGGTTGTGTTGTAACATTGGAAATTTTAAATTGTTTACATTTTAGAATCCCGTCTTGTACGAAAAATCTGAGCTTAGTTGGTTGGATTGGTTTGGAGTCGTTTAAGCTTTTGATTATAGATTGGCATTTAGCATCTAAAGATTGTTTATGTGCAATATCTTTCAAAATCTTGTCCTGGAAATTGTGAGAGTCATTACTTTGGATCTGAAGGGTACATAATTGTTTAACTAGGGTAACTTCATCAGAATTGTATTTGTTGGCCTGTGATTCATGAGTCGGTGGTGTGTCGTGGTTAAGTCCACGTGAAAGAAAATCAGCAACCTTGTTGCACTTGCCGCTTATGAATTTAATCTCATAATTAAACTCAGATAGAGTCAGGGCCCATCGAGCAATTCTACCAGTTGAATCTTTCAACTTCAAAATATGTGTCAAAGCTGCATGATCAGTGAAAATAGTGAATTTACGTCCATAAAGATAGGGTCTAAAGTAACCAACAGTAAAAATTATGGCCAAAATTTCCTTTTCAGTGGTGCTATAGACTCGCTCAGCTGAGTTGAGTTTTCTGCTGGCAAAAGCCACTGGTTTGGGGAATCCTGATGTGTCAAGTTGAGCAATCACTCCTCCTACAGCTGAATTTGACGCGTCAGTGTACAATATAAAATCTCTGGTCATATCTGGGAGAGTTAGGCATGGGGTTTGGATTAAAGCAACTTTGATATCATCAAATTCTTTCTCAGCCTCTTGAGTCCAGTTAAAATGTTTGGATTCCTTGGTTAAATTAGTAAGGTGGATTGAGCGACGGCTAAAGTCAGGTATGAACTTTCGATAATAGTTTATGCATCCTAAAAAAGATCTCACATGCTTTCTGCAAGTCGGGATTTTAAACTTTTCCACAACTTGGATATTCTTTTGGTCGGGGTAAATATTTCCGTTGGCCACTACAAAACCAAGGTAGGTGATGGATTGTCTCAAAAAATTACATTTGGAGGGTTTGAGTTTCAAATTATGTTGGAGGAGTCTGTCAAAGACTAGTTCCAACTTATCCATATGGGAATCAATAGTGCTGGAAGCAATGACTATGTCATCGACATAAACAAAAATCTGAGCTGGTTTTAAACCAGAAAGTACAATCTCCATCAACCGTTGGAATGAATTGGCACTGGTCTTTAGACCAAAAGGTGTTCTTTTGAACTGTAACAGTCCCTGGTTGGTGGTAATGGCTGTTTTGTGCCTATCTTCCGGGTCAAGCATCTGCTGAAAGAACCCACTTGTTAAGTCAAGGGTTGAAAAATATCTACTTCCCTGGAGGTTGTCAATTGCTTCCGAAATAAGGGGTAGAGGGTAAGAGTCTGCAACTACTTTTTTGTTCAATTCTCTAAAATCCACTACAAATCTAAATTCGCCATTAGGTTTCTTAACCAATAAGACAGGGGAAGCATAGGGGGAAGTCGAGGGTTCTAGGATATCTGCCTCAAGAAGTATAGTAATTTGGTTTTCCATTTCCTCTCTCAAGTTGTAAGGGACTCTATACGACTTTCTCTTAACTGGAGCTGAATCTGTCAGGTTTATCTGGTGTAACAGAGTGTCACAGCCTGGTAGGTCCTGCACAGAACCAGCAAAAACTGCCTTGTACTTGTCCAAAAGGGTCTCAATCTTCTGTTTATCAGTGGTGTCAAGATGGTTCAAATCAAAGGTTTTGCTCCACTCGAAATCTGTCTCTTCGCAGCTGCCAAAATTTGGATCTTGAGCAAAATAATTGAGGTCCAACCCTGGTATGCTATGCGAGGATATTAAGGGGTGGCATTGAGCAAGTTTAGTTAGCTTGTTTAAGTGGTAGCTGGTTTCAGAAGGGTTAATTATTAAAATGGGAATTTGAGTTTGTTTAGTTAAGCTTATTGATCTAGCTACCGAGATCTGCTTATCACCAGTATTCCAAGCTGGTTCAGTGAAAAAAAAATCTCCATTAACGTTGCCTTTAATTTTTCCAAAAATTATTTTTTGAGAAAGGGGGGGGGAATAATAGTTTTACACATAGCATAAACAGAAGCTGGAACTCCCTTATCTTGAATTTTTGGTTCCTCGCCTTGTTGTTTCTGTGCTTCAAAAGTTAGAATTTGGGAATTTAGTCTTAAACAATTTTGGGCGAAATCGAGTTGACATTTTTGTTCCTGCAAAAAGGGTTTTCCCAGACTGACTGAAAAAAAACTTGACATGTTGTGAGGCATGACCAAGTATTGAATCGTGAAGACATCTGTGCCTATCCTTGTTTGTAAACAAACACACTGGTCAACTTCGAAGCCACTGCCATCAATTGTGTTGATCCTAACATGACAGGGTGTTCTGACAATGTTTTTGTTAACCAAAAGTTGGGCATCAATCAAATTAAGACCAGCTCCTGAGTCAAGGAGTGTCTTTTGTGGTTTTCCAAAAATGTGTGTTATGATCATAGGCAGTGTGTCATTGGATCCTTTACACGTAAATATCTGTTGTATCAAAGGAGGGGACTCTTCCAACAGTGGTACAGCCTGTTGGCCCGAATTTAGTTTAAATTCCTATGCTGCTGGCTGGGTGGACCCTGATATCTCTGTCGTGGGGGAACCTGCGGGTAGTTGTTTACGTTCTCCCTATATGAAAAAGGTCTCAGCCTGTTTGGCTGTTGTCGAGGCGAGAGGCCAGTGTTTCTCGCTTCCCTGCAGTCTCTACTTAAATGACCCATTATGCCACAATTGTAGCATTTCCTGGTTTCAACCCTCTGTTGTGGTGCCCTGGGTCTTTCCTCTCTCAGCCTGCTGACCTCAACCGACAGGTCCTTGACCTGGTTCGACAGCGACTCCACCAATTCTAAGATCTTGCTCTGCTCTGAAGGCTGAGCCTGTGCAGTAAAAAGTGGTGTGCTTTGATGGAATGGGTTAGTTTCCGCATGTGCAGTCTCTGCTTTGCAGGACATCCAAGCACGTTCTTCCCTCAGGGCTATCTCTTTCACTTGGTCAATTGACTGAGGGTTAGCAGATAACACTCCCCGCCTTATTTCAGGACAAAAATTTGACAGCAACATGCTTCTGAGCATTCTGTTTCGGTATTGCTCCTCAATTTGGTGGTCACCATCACCCGTAGAAAACGCCTTGAAAGATAGGGAATCGGCCTTTGCCAAGAACACTGCCACCGGCATAGTGTTGGGTTGCTTGAATGAGAAAAACTCATGTACAGCCAATGACAAGTCAGGTCTATTGGTGTACCGGTCCAACAGGGTTTTTTCGAGGGATTTGAAATCTGTCACTGAATGTTTCTGTTCCCGAACAAGGGCCTTGGCCTCTCCTCGTAATCGGAGCTTCGTTGCCAAAAATAGGTCTTGGTCTGACCATTTGAAATGCCCAGCCAACTCTTTGCACTCTGCCAAAAACTCTCTAACATTTCCCGAGGAACTGCCATCATTGAAAAGTGGCAAGAGATTAATTTTATCCGCAGATAACCCTCCCTCTGCGACAAAAGTTCCAACCACTCGTTCCTCGTCCATGACCTGGCCGTTTTGTCTGACCTGATTTGTGGTCATTTTTGTTATCAAAAGGGGCGATTTCACATAAAGTTTCCCTTCACAAAATCACAATACCCTCATAACACATACAAAACTTAATCTAAATAACACATACAAAACTTAATCTAAAAAAAAGTCAAAAAAGAAAAAAAATTAAGCTTGCTCCTGAATATAGCACCATCAAAAACTCAGTCGGTAGAACGTCACGGCACCATCTTTTGTTGAGTTTATTCTCTATTTGAATCCGATACTCTTAATGAGTTTGGATAATTAATCAACTTCTACATTACGGAGTGAACAAAACCCTGTGTAAAAGGCTCTTACCGACTGTAATTGATGATGGAACTATGTAAAGACAGTGAAATTAGGTTTCACTAAAAGAGGGGAAAAGAAAACAAATCTTTAAAGATGAAAAAGACATTTATTTATTTATGCTAAACATTGGTATAATACACATCTGGATTTACGTAAACTCCCCTTGCGAATTTTGGTCCAAAAATAGTAAAACAATAGTAACATACACAATCCTCAGAATAGGTCCAAAACGACCAAGCATTCAATTGGGTTACTCCAATCTACCCAAAATATTGGGATAACCCCATTGAGGGCTTTTAACTCGTGAGACGTTTCACGGGACAAAAAAAGGAAAATAACTCTAAATCAAAAAATCAATTCAGGAGCAAAGAGTTAAATAAAGGAAAGTAAGGAAAACGATAAACTATAATTGCCCATTGTAGACAAACGGAGGATGCTACTGGATTCCGGAGAGGGACGCTGGATCGGAATGATGGTACACTTTCCAGAGTCACAGGGAGGCCATTTTGTTGGGTTTTTCTCTAATTTCGGGCGATGGATGTGGGAACTTTTCTTCTGGAATCCGGAGAAAGACGCTAGAGCAGGACGCTGTTCTTCCTTTTTGGTCACTGGGCGGCCAAGGGTTTACTTGCTTCTAGGCGGCGGATGTGAGAGCTCGTCATCATGGAGGGGAAATCCTGGAATCCGGAGAAGGACGCTAGAGCAGGACGTTGGCTCTTTCACTTGATCATCACGAAGAGGAACTTCTGGAATTTGGAGAAGGACGCTAGAGCAGGACGCTGTTCTTCTTTTTTGGTCACTGGGAGGCCACACTTGATTCTAGACGGCGGATGTGAGAGCTCGTCATCCTGGAGGGGAAATCCTGGAATCCGGAAAAAGACGCTAGAGCAGGACGCTGGGTCTCACTTCTACTGCCATTCATGCAACCAGTTCCTCACAATCATCGGTCTCCAGCCAGTTCACTAGCGCGTCTTTTCAAAAAGAAAGCTCCACCGCGACTGGGATCACCGCAGCCACTGAAACATCGGAGAGCGAATAGGACGAGTCCGATTGACCCGCCTCTCTTATAGCTTCGGAACCTGGATGTTGAGTGGTTAAAGTTCTTCTCCCGTGAACTCGTGGGAAAACTATTTTTCGCCTAAATCGGCACGAGAAAACGAAGGGTGAACTATTTCCCAGCCTTTTCAAAAACGCCTCGTCATTTCGCTGGCGTGCCGTGATTGGTTGGACATTCAAATTTAAAAAAACTCGGGGGTTGAGTACAAATGTACCGTTGAAAAGAGAGGGACTTAGCACACATTGATAGGGGGAGAATTTAGGTAGAATTTCCAGTGAAACGTCCCGGAGCAAAAGCGTACATGTTTATCAAGTATCCATGCTTATAAACTAACGACAAAAGGTTGAACGGATGGTTTCGAATACTTTATACCCAACACAAGTGGCTGCACGTTAAAATTTTGAAAGATGTATGGGGAAGTCTGTCAACAATTCGATTCTCTAAATTCCACATCTTCAAATCCTCGACTGAATGTAATTAGAATGGGGGTCTCCGACTGGTCATTTCGATCCGTTCGATAGATTTCTTTCACATTCTAAATTATGTGTCTCGAATGAGATGTCGTTTCCACCTTGTTCTGCACATTGTGTGGGTCGGAGTAGCTTTTGTTTTATCCTTATTGGTTACAGTGTATGTGAACAAGTGACTGAAACCGACATGGCGACAAAAGCGACGAGGAAATCTGTCAAAAATAATAGTCTCTTAATTCCACATCTTCAAATCTTTGGCTGCTAGGAGTCACAATTGAAAGGTATTTAACGGAATTTCGATTCTTTTGATAGATATCATTCCCATTCTATATAGTGTTTCTCGAATGAGATGTCGTTTTCACCTTGTTCTGCACATTGTGTGGGTGGTAGTAGCTTTTGTTTTATCCTTAAAGGTTACAGTGTATGTGAACAAGTGGCAGAAGTGAAAAGGTTGAAAGAGCCAATAGGATGTCTGTCAACAATGCCCCCCTCTCAATTGACAGTCTTCAAATCCTCGACTGATTGGAGTTAGAACGGGGGGTCTCGGACTTGTGATTTCTATCCTTTTGACAGATTGCTTTCACATTCTATATGATGGGTCTCGAATGAGATGTCGTTTTCACCTTGTTCTGCACATTGTGCGTGTTGGAGTAGCTTTTGGTTTATTCTGGTAGGTTACAGTGAATATGAACAAGTGACTGAAACCGACATGGCGACAAGAGCGACGAGGAAATCTGTCAAAAATAAGAGTCTCTTAATTCCACATCTTCAAATCTTTGGCTGCTAGGAGTCACAATTGAAAGGTATTTAACGGAATTTCGATTCTTTTGATATATATCATTACCATTCTATATAGTGTTTCTCGAATGAGATGTCGTTTTCACCTTGTTCTGCACATTGTGTGGGTGGGAGTAGCTTTTGTTTTATCCTTATAGGTTACAGTGTATGTGAACAAGTGGCAGAAGTGAAAAGGTGGAAAGAGCCATTAGGATGTCTGTCAACAATGCCCCCCTCTCAATTGACCGTCTTCAAATCCTCGACTGATTGGAGTTAGAACGGGGGGTCTCGGACTTGTGATTTCTATCCTTTTGATAGATTGCTTTCACATTCTATATGAATTGTCTCGAATGAGATGTCGTTTTTACCTTTTTCTGCACGTTGTGTGGGTTGGAGTAGCTTTTGGTTTATTCTGGTAGGTTACAGTGAATATGAACAAGTGACTGAAACCGACATGGCGACAAGAGCGACGAGGAAATCTGCCAAAAATAAGAGTATCCTAGTTCGACATCTTCAAATCTTTGGCTGCTAGGAGTAACAATTGAAAGGTATTTAACGGAATTCCGATTCTTTTGATAGATATCATTCCCATTCTATATAGTGTTTCTCGAATGAGATGTCGTTTTAACCTTGTTCTGCACATTGTGTGGGTGGGAGTAGCTTTTGTTTTATCCTTATAGGTTACAGTGTATGTGAACAAGTGGCTGCACGTTAAAAGTTGGAAAGATGAATGGGGAAGTCTGTCAACAATTCGATTCTCTAAATTCCACATCTTCAAATCCTCGACTGAATGTAATTAGAATGAGAGTCTCCGACTGGTGATTTCGATCCGTTCGATAGATTGCTTTCACACTCTATATGATGTGTCTCGAATGAGATGTCGTTTCCACCTTGTTCTGCACATTGTGTGGGTCGGAGTAGCTTTTGTTTTATCCTTATAGGTTACAGTGTATGTGGACAAGTGGCTGAAGTGAAATGGTTGAAAGTGCCATTAGGATGTCTGTCAACAATAAGAATCTCTGAATTGACCATCTTCAAATCCTCGACTGATTGGAGATAGAACGGGGGGTCTCGGACTGGTGATTTCGATCCTTTAGATAGATTGCTTTCACACTCTATATGATGTGTCTCGAATGAGATGTCGTTTTCACCTTGTTCTGCACATTGTGCGGGTTGGAGTAGCTTTTGGTTTATTCTGGTAGGTTACTGTGAATATGAACAAGTGACTGAAACCGACATGGCGACAAGAACGACGAGGAAATCTGTCAAAAATAATAGTCTCTTAATTCCACATCTTCACATCTTTGGCTGCTAGGAGTCACTATTGAAAGGTATTTAACGGAATTTCGATTCGTTTGAAAGATATCATTCCCATTCTATATAGTGTTTCTCGAATGAGATGTTGTTTTAACCTTGTTCTGCACATTGTGTTTGTGGGAGTAGCTTTTGTTTTATCCTTATAGGTTACAGTGTATGTGAACAAGCGGCTGAAATGAAAAGGTTGAAAGTGCCATTAGGATGTCTGTCAACAATGCGAATCTCTGAATTGACCATTTTCAAATCCTCGACTGAATGTAATTAGAATGGGTGTCTCCGACTGGTCATTTCGATCCGTTCGATAGATTTCTTTCACATTCTAAATTATGTGGCTGGAATGAGATGTCGTTTCCACCTTGTTCTGCACATTGTGTGGGTCGGAGTAGCTTTTGTTTTATCCTTATAGGTTACAGTGTATGTGAACAAGTGACTGAATCCGACACGGCGACAAGAGCGACGAGGAAATCTCTCAAAAATAAGAGTCTCTTAATTCCACATCTTCAAATCTTTGGCTGCTAGAAGTAACAATTGAAAGGTATTTAACGGAATTCCGATTCTTTTGATAGATATCATTTCCATTCTATATAGTGTTTCTCGAATGAGATGTCGTTTTAACCTTGTTCTGCACATTGTGTGGGTGGGAGTAGCTTTTGTTTTATCCTCATAGGTTACAGTGTATGTGAACAAGTGGCAGAAGTGAAAAGGTTGAAAGAGTCATTAGGATGTCTGTCAACAATGCCCCCCTCTCAATTGACCGTCTTCAAATCCTCGACTGATTGGAGTTAGAACGGGGGGCCTCGGACTTGTGATTTCTATCCTTTTGATAGATTGCTTTCACATTCTATATGAATTGTCTCGAATGAGATGTTTTTACCTTTTTCTGCACGTTGTGTGGGTTGGAGTAGCTTTTGGTTTATTCTGGTAGGTTACAGTGAATATGAACAAGTGACTGAAACCGACATGGCGACAAGAGCGACGAGGAAATATGTCAAAAATAAGAGTATCCTAGTTCGACATCTTCAAATCTTTGGCTGCTAGGAGTAACAATTGAAAGGTATTTAACGGAATTCCGATTCTTTTGATAGATATCATTCCCATTCTATATAGTGTTTCTCGATAGAGATGTCGTTTTAACCTTGTTCTGCACATTGTGTGGGTGGGAGTAGCTTTTGTTTTATCCTTATAGGTTACAGTGTATGTGAACAAGTGGCTGCACGTTAAAAGTTGGAAAGATGAATGGGGAAGTCTGTCAACAATTCGATTCTCTAAATTCCACATCTTCAAATCCTCGACTGAATGTAATTAGAATGGGAGTCTCCGACTGGTGATTTCGATCCGTTCGATAGATTGCTTTCACACTCTATATGATGTGTCTCGAATGAGATGTCGTTTCCACCTTGTTCTGCACATTGTGTGGGTCGGAGTAGCTTTTGTTTTATCCTTATAGATTACAGTGTATGTGGACAAGTGGCTGAAGTGAAATGGTTGAAAGAGCCATTAGGATGTCTGTCAACAATAAGAATCTCTGAATTGACCATCTTCAAATCCTCGACTGATTGGAGATAGAACGGGGGGTCTCGGACTGGTGATTTCGATCCTTTCGATAGATTGCTTTCACACTCTATATAATGTGTCTCGAATGAGATGTCGTTTTCACCTTGTTCTGCACATTGTGCGGGTTGGAGTAGCTTTTGGTTTATTCTGGTAGGTTACTGTGAATATGAACAAGTGACTGAGAAACCGACATGGCGACAAGAACGACGAGGAAATCTGTCAAAAATAATAGTCTCTTAATTCCACATCTTCACATCTTTGGCTGCTAGGAGTCACAATTAAAAGGTATTTAACGGAATTTCGATTCGTTTGATAGATATCATTCCCATTCTATATAGTGTTTCTCGAATGAGATGTCGTTTTAACCTTGTTCTGCACATTGTGTGGGTGGGAGTAGCTTTTGTTTTATCCTTATAGGTTACAGTGTATGTGAACAAGCGGCTGCACGTTAAAATTTTGAAAGATGTATGGGGAAGTCTGTCAACAATTCGATTCTCTAAATTCCACATCTTCAAATCCTCGACTGAATGTAATTAGAATGGGTGTCTCCGACTGGTCATTTCGATCCGTTCGATAGATTTCTTTCACATTCTAAATTATGTGGCTCGAATGAGATGTCGTTTCCACCTTGTTCTGCACATTGTGTGGGTCGGAGTAGCTTTTGTTTTATCCTTATTGGTTACAGTGTATGTAAACAAGTGACTGAAACCGACATGGCGACAAGAGCGACGAGGAGAAATCTGTCAAAAATAATAGTCTCTTAATTCCACATCTTCACATCTTTGGCTGCTAGGAGTCACAATTGAAAGGTATTTAACGGAATTTCGATTCGTTTGATAGATATCATTCCCATTTTTATAGTGTTTCTCGAATGAGATGTCGTTTTAACCTTGTTCTGCACATTGTGTGGGTGGGAGTAGCTTTTGTTTTATCCTTATAGGTTACAGTGTATGTGAACAAGCGGCTGCACGTTAAAATTTTGAAAGATGTATGGGGAAGACTGTCAACAATTCGATTCTCTAAATTCCACATCTTCAAATCCTCGACTGAATGTAATTAGAATGGGTGTCTCCGACTGGTCATTTCGATCCGTTCGATAGATTTCTTTCACATTCTAAATTATGTGGCTCGAATGAGATGTCGTTTCCACCTTGTTCTGCACATTGTGTGGGTCGGAGTAGCTTTTGTTTTATCCTTATTGGTTACAGTGTATGTAAACAAGTGACTGAAACCGACATGGCGACAAGAGCGACGAGGAAATCTGTCAAAAATAATAGTCTCTTAATTCCACATGTTCAAATCTTTGGCTGCTAGGAGTCATAATTGAAAGGTATTTAACGGAATTTCGATTCTTTTGATAGATATCATTTCCATTCTATATAGTGTTTCTCGAATCAGATGTCGTTTTCACCTTGTTCTGCACATTGTGTGGGTGGTAGTAGCTTTTGTTTTATCCTTATAGGTTACAGTGTATGTGAACAAGTGGCAGAAGTGAAAAGGTTGAAAGAGCCATTTGGATGCCTGTCAACAATGCCCCCCTCTCAAATGACCGTCTTCAAATCCTCGATTGATTGGAGTTAGAACGTGGGGTCTCGGACTTGTGATTTCTATTCTTTTGATAGATTGCTTTCACATTCTATATGATGTGTCTCGAAGGAGATGTCGTTTTCACCTTTTTCTGCGCATTGTGCGGGTTGGAGTAGCTTTTGGTTTATTCTGGTAGGTTACAGTGAATATGAACAAGTGACTGAAACCGACATGGCGACAGAGCGACGAGGAAATCTGTCAAAAATAAGTCTCTTAATTCCACATCTTCAAATCTTTGGCTGCTAGAAGTAACAATTGAAAGGTATTTAACGGAATTCCGATTCTTTTGATAGATATCATTCCCATTCTATATAGTGTTTCTCGAATGAGATGTCGTTTTAACCTTGTTCTGCACATTGTGTGGGTGGGAGTAGCTTTTCTTTTATCCTTATAGGTTACAGTGTATGTGAACAAGTGGCTGAAATGAAAAGGTTGAAAGTGCCATTAGAATGTCTGTCAACAATGCCCCCCTCTCAATTGACAGTCTTCAAATCCTCGACTGATTGGAGTTAGAACGGGGGGTCTCGGACTAGTGATTTCTATCCTTTCGATAGATTGCTTTCACATTCTATATGATGTGTCTCGAAGGAGATGTCGTTTTCACCTTTTTCTGAACATTGTGCGGGTTGGAGTAGCTTTTGGTTTATTCTGATAGGTTACAGTGAATATGAACAAGTGACTGAAACTGACATGGCGACAAGAGCGACGAGGAAATCAGTCAAAAATAGGAGTATTTTAATTCCACATCTTTAAATCTTAGGCTGCTAGGAGTAATAATTGAAAGGCATTTAACGGAATTTCGATTCTTTTGATAGATATTGATTCCATTCTATATGATATATCTCGAATGAGATGTGGTTTTCACCTTGTTTTGCACATTGTGTGGGTCGGAGTAGCTTTTGTTTTATCCTTATAGGTTACAGTGAATGTGAACAAGTGGCTGCACGTTAAAAGTTGGAAAGATGAATGGGGAAGTCTGTCAACAATTCGATTCTCTAAATTCCACATCTTCAAATCCTCGACTGAATGTAATTAGAATGGGGGTCTCCGACTGTTGATTTCGATCCGTTCGATAGATTTCTTTCACATTCTAAATTATGTGTCTCGAATGAGATGTCGTTTTCACCTTGTTTTGCACATTGTGTGGGTCGGAGTAGCTTTTGTTTTATCCTTATAGGTTACAGCGAATTTGAACAAGTGGCTGCACGTTAAAATTTTGAAAGATGTATGGGGAAGTCTGTCAACAATTCGATTCTCTAAATTCCACATCTTCAAATCCTCGACTGAATGTAATTAGAATGGGGGTCTCCGACTGGTCATTTCGATCCGTTCGATAGATTTCTTTCACATTCTAAATTATGTGTCTCGAATGAGATGTCGTTTCCGCCTTGTTCTGCACATTGTGTGGTTCGGAGTAGCTTTTGTTTTATCCTTATTGGTTACAGTGTATGTGAACAAGTGACTGAAACCGACATGGCGACAAAAGCGACGAGGAAATCTGTCAAAAATAATAGTCTCTTAATTCCACATCTTCAAATCTTTGGCTGCTAGGAGTCACAATTGAAAGGTATTTAACGGAATTTCGATTCTTTTGATATATATCATTCCCATTCTATATAGTGTTTCTCGAATGAGATGTCGTTTTCACCTTGTTCTGCACATTGTGTGGGTGGGAGTAGCTTTTGTTTTATCCTTATAGGTTACAGTGTACGTGAACAAGTGGCAGAAGTGAGAAGGTGGAAAGAGCCATTAGGATGTCTGTCAACAATGCCCCCCTCTCAATTGACCGTCTTCAAATCCTCGACTGATTGGAGTTAGAACGGGGGGTCTCGGACTTGTGATTTCTATCCTTTTGATAGATTGCTTTCACATTCTATATGAATTGTCTCGAATGAGATGTCGTTTTTACCTTTTTCTGCACGTTGTGTGGGTTGGAGTAGCTTTTGGTTTATTCTGGTAGGTTACAGTGAATATGAACAAGTGACTGAAACCGACATGGCGACAAGAGCGACGAGGAAATCTGTCAAAAATAAGAGTATCCTAGTTCGACATCTTCAAATCTTTGGCTGCTAGGAGTAACAATTGAAAGGTATTTAACGGAATTCCGATTCTTTTGATAGATATCATTCCCATTCTATATAGTGTTTCTCGATAGAGATGTCGTTTTAACCTTGTTCTGCACATTGTGTGGGTGGGAGTAGCTTTTGTTTTATCCTTATAGGTTACAGTGTATGTGAACAAGTGGCTGCACGTTAAAAGTTGGAAAGATGAATGGGGAAGTCTGTCAACAATTCGATTCTCTAAATTCCACATCTTCAAATCCTCGACTGAATGTAATTAGAATGAGAGTCTCCGACTGGTGATTTCGATCCGTTCGATAGATTGCTTTCACACTCTATATGATGTGTCTCGAATGAGATGTCGTTTCCACTTTGTTCTGCACATTGTGTGGGTCGGAGTAGCTTTTGTTTTATCCTTATAGGTTACAGTGTATGTGGACAAGTGGCTGAAGTGAAATGGTTGAAAGAGCCATTAGGATGTCTGTCAACAATAAGAATCTCTGAATTGACCATCTTCAAATCCTCGACTGATTGGAGATAGAACGGGGGGTCTCGGACTGGTTATTTCGATCCTTTCGATAGATTGCTTTCACACTCTATATGATGTGTCTCGAATGAGATGTCGTTTTCACCTTGTTCTGCACATTGTGCGGGTTGGAGTAGCTTTTGGTTTATTCTGGTAGGTTACAGTGAATATGAACAAGCGACTGAAACCGACATGGCGACAAGAGCGACGAGGAAATCTGTCAAAAATAATAGTCTCTTAATTCCACATCTTCAAATATTTGGCTGCTAGGAGTAACAATTGAAAGGTATTTAACGGAATTTCGATTCTTTTGATAGACATCTTTCCCATTCTATATAGTGTTTCTTGAATGAGATGTCGTTTTCACCTTGTTGTGCACATTGTGTGGGTGGGAGTAGCTTTTCTTTTATCCTTATAGGTTACAGTGTATGTGAACAAGTGGCTGAAATGAAAAGGTTGAAAGAGCCATTAGGATGTCTGTCAACAATGCGACTCTCTCAATTGAACATCTTCAAATCCTCGACTGATTGGAGTTAGAACGGGGGGTCTCGGACTTGTGATTTCTATCCTTTCGATAGATTGCTTTCACATTCCATATGATGTGTCTCGAAGGAGATGTCGTTTTCACCTTTTTCTGAACATTGTGCGGGTTGGAGTAGCTTTTGGTTTATTCTGATAGGTTACAGTGAATATGAACAAGTGACTGAAACTGACATGGCGACAAGAGCGACGAGGAAATCTGTCAAAAATAGGAGTATCTTAATTCCACATCTTTAAATCTTTGGCTGCTAGGAGTAATAATTGAAAGGTATTTAACGGAATTTCGATTCTTTTGATAGATATTGATTCCATTCTATATGATATATCTCGAATGAGATGATGTTTTCACCTTGTTTTGCACATTGTGTGGGTGGGATTAGCTTTTGTTTTATCCTTATAGGTTACAGTGTATGTGAATAAGTGGCTAAAGTGAAAAGGTTGAAAGAGCCATTAGGATGTCCGTCAACAATGCGAATCTCTGAATAGACCATCTTCAAATCCTCGACTGATTGGAGTTAGAACGGGGGGTCTCGGACTTGTGATTTCGATCCGTTCGATAGATTTCTTTCACATTCTAAATTATGTGTCTCGAATGAGATGTCGTTTCCATCTTGTTCTGCACATTGTGTGGGTCGGAGTGGCTTTTGTTTTATCCTTAAAGGTTACAGAGAATGTGAACAAGTGGCTGCACGTTAAAAGTTGGAAAGAAGTATGGGGAAGTCTGCCAACAATTGGATTCTTTAAATTCCACATCTTCAAATCCTCGACTGAATGTAATTAGAATGGGGGTCTCCGACTGGTGATTTCGATCCTATCGATAGATTTCTTTCACATTTTAAATTATGTGTCTCGAATGAGATGTCGTTTTCACCTTGTTCTGCACATTGTGCGGGGTGGAGTAGCTTTTGGTTTATTCTGGTAGGTTACTGTGAATATGAACAAGTGACTGAAACCGACATGGCGACAAGAACGACGAGGAAATCTGTCAAAAATAAGTCTCTTAATTCCACATCTTCACATCTTTGGCTTCTAGGAGTCACAATTGAAAGGTATTTAACGGAATTTCGATTCGTTTGATAGATATCATTCCCATTCTATATAGTGTTTCTCGAATGAGATGTCGTTTTAACCTTGTTCTGCACATTGTGTGGGTGGGAGTAGCTTTTGTTTTATCCTTATAGGTTACAGTGTATGTGAACAAGTGGCTGCACGTTAAAAGTTGGAAAGATGAATGGGGAAGTCTGTCAACAATTCGATTCTCTAAATTCCACATCTTCAAATCCTCGACTGAATGTAATTAGAATGAGAGTCTCCGACTGGTGATTTCGATCCGTTCGATAGATTGCTTTCACACTCTATATGATGTGTCTCGAATGAGATGTCGTTTCCACTTTGTTCTGCACATTGTGTGGGTCGGAGTAGCTTTTGTTTTATCCTTATAGGTTACAGTGTATGTGGACAAGTGGCTGAAGTGAAATGGTTGAAAGAGCCATTAGGATGTCTGTCAACAATAAGAATCTCTGAATTGACCATCTTCAAATCCTCGACTGATTGGAGATAGAACGGGGGGTCTCGGACTGGTTATTTCGATCCTTTCGATAGATTGCTTTCACACTCTATATGATGTGTCTCGAATGAGATGTCGTTTTCACCTTGTTCTGCACATTGTGCGGGTTGGAGTAGCTTTTGGTTTATTCTGGTAGGTTACTGTGAATATGAACAAGTGACTGAAACCGACATGGCGACAAGAACGACGAGGAAATCTGTCAAAAATAATAGTCTCTTAATTCCACATCTTCACATCTTTGGCTGCTAGTAGTCACAATTGAAAGGTATTTAACGGAATTTCGATTCGTTTGATAGATATCATTCCCATTCTATATAGTGTTTCTCGAATGAGATGTCGTTTTAACCTTGTTCTGCACATTGTGTGGGTGGGAGTAGCTTTTGTTTTATCCTTATAGGTTACAGTGTATGTGAACAAGCGGCTGAAATGATAAGGTTGAAAGTGCCATTAGGATGTCTGTCAACAATGCGAATCTCTGAATTGACCATTTTCAAATCCTCGACTGATTGGAGTTAGAACGGGGGGTCTCGGAGTGGTGATTTCGATACTTTCGATAGATTGCTTTCACACTCTATATGATGTGTCTCGAAAGAGATGTCGTTTTCACCTTGTTCTGCACATTGTGCAGGTTGGAGTAGCTTTTGGTTTATTTTCTGGTAGGTTACAGTGAATATGAACAAGTGACTGAAACCGCAATGGCGACAAGAGCGACGAGGAAATCTGTCAAAAATAAGAGTCTCTTAATTACACATCTTCAAATCTTTGGCTGCTAGGAGTAACAATTGAAAGGTATTTAACAGAATTCCGATTCTTTTGATAGATATCATTCCCATTATATATAGTGTTTCTCGAATGAGATGTCGTTTTCACCTTGTTCTGCACATTGTGTGGGTGGGATTAGCTTTTGTTTTATTCTTATAGGTTACAGCGAATTTGAACAAGTGGCTGCACGTTAAAATTTTGAAAGATGTATGGGGAAGTCTGTCAACAATTCGATTCTCTAAATTCCACATCTTCAAATCCTCGACTGAATGTAATTAGAATGGGTGTCTCCGACTGGTCATTTCGATCCGTTCGATAGATTTCTTTCACATTCTAAATTATGTGGCTCGAATGAGATGTCGTTTCCACCTTGTTCTGCACATTGTGTGGGTCGGAGTAGCTTTTGTTTTATCCTTATTGGTTACAGTGTATGTAAACAAGCGACTGAAACCGACATGGCGACAAGAGCGACGAGGAAATCTGTCAAAAATAATAGTCTCTTAATTCCACATCTTCAAATCTTTGGCTGCTAGGAGTAACAATTGAAAGGTATTTAACGGAATTTCGATTCTTTTGATAGACATCTTTCCCATTCTATATAGTGTTTCTTGAATGAGATGTCGTTTTCACCTTGTTGTGCACATTGTGTGGGTGGGAGTAGCTTTTCTTTTATCCTTATAGGTTACAGTGTATGTGAACAAGTGGCTGAAATGAAAAGGTTGAAAGAGCCATTAGGATGTCTGTCAACAATGCGACTCTCTCAATTGAACATCTTCAAATCCTCGACTGATTGGAGTTAGAACGGGGGGTCTCGGACTTGTGATTTCTATCCTTTCGATAGATTGCTTTCACATTCTATATGATGTGTCTCGAAGGAGATGTCGTTTTCACCTTTTTCTGCACATTGTGCGGGTTGGAGTAGCTTTTGGTTTATTCTGATAGGTTACAGTGAATATGAACAAGTGACTGAAACCGACATGGCGACAAGAGCGACGAGGAAATCTGTCAAAATAGGAGTATCTTAATTCCACATCTTTAAATCTTTGGCTGCTAGGAGTAATAATTGAAAGGTATTTAACGGAATTTCGATTCTTTTGATAGATATTGATTCCATTCTATATGATATATCTCGAATGAGATGTGGTTTTCACCTTGTTTTGCACATTGTGTGGGTCGGAGTAGCTTTTGTTTTATCCATATAGGTTACAGTGAATGTGAACAAGTGGCTGCACGTTAAAAGTTGGAAAGATGAATGGGGAAGTCTGTCAACAATTCGATTCTCTAAATTCCACATCTTCAAATCCTCGACTGAATGTAATTAGAATGGGGGTCTCCGACTGGTGATTTCGATCCGTTCGATAGATTTCTTTCACATTCTAAATTATATGTCTCGAATGAGATGTCGTTTCCACCTTGTTCTGCACAGTGTGTGGGTCGGAGTAGCTTTTGTTTTATCCTTATAGGTTACAGTGTATGTGAACAAGTGGCTGAAATGAAAAGGTTGAAAGAGCCATTAGGATGTCTGTCAACAATGCGACTCTCTCAATTGAACATCTTCAAATCCTCGACTGATTGGAGTTAGAACGGGGGGTCTCGGACTTGTGATTTCTATCCTTTCGATAGATTGCTTTCACATTCCATATGATGTGTCTCGAAGGAGATGTCGTTTTCACCTTTTTCTGAACATTGTGCGGGTTGGAGTAGCTTTTGGTTTATTCTGATAGGTTACAGTGAATATGAACAAGTGACTGAAACTGACATGGCGACAAGAGCGACGAGGAAATCTGTCAAAAATAGGAGTATCTTAATTCCACATCTTTAAATCTTTGGCTGCTAGGAGTAATAATTGAAAGGTATTTAACGGAATTTCGATTCTTTTGATAGATATTGATTCCATTCTATATGATATATCTCGAATGAGATGATGTTTTCACCTTGTTTTGCACATTGTGTGGGTGGGAGTAGCTTTTGTTTTATCCTTATAGGTTACAGTGTATGTGAACAAGCGGCTGAAATGAAAAGGTTGAAAGTGCTATTAGGATGTCTGTCAACAATGCGAATCTCTGAATTGACCATTTTCAAATCCTCGACTGATTTGAGTTAGAACGGGGGGTCTCGGACTGGTGATTTCGATCCTTTCGATAGATTGCTTTCACACTCTATATGATGTGTCTCGAAAGAGATGTCGTTTTCACCTTGTTCTGCACATTGTGCAGGTTGGAGTAGCTTTTGGTTTATTTTCTGGTAGGTTACAGTGAATATGAACAAGTGACTGAAACCGACATGGCGACAAGAGCGACGAGGAAATCTATCAAAAATAAGAGTCTCTTAATTACACATCTTCAAATCTTTGGCTGCTAGGAGTAACAATTGAAAGGTATTTAACAGAATTCCGATTCTTTTGATAGATATCATTCCCATTATATATAGTGTTTTTCGAATGAGATGTCGTTTTCACCTTGTTCTGCACATTGTGTGGGTGGGATTAGCTTTTGTTTTATTCTTATAGGTTACAGCGAATTTGAACAAGTGGCTGCACGTTAAAATTTTGAAAGATGTATGGGTAAGTCTGTCAACAATTCGATTCTCTAAATTCCACATCTTCAAATCCTCGACTGAATGTAATTAGAATGGGTGTCTCCGACTGGTCATTTCGATCCGTTCGATAGATTTCTTTCACATTCTAAATTATGTGGCTCGAATGAGATGTCGTTTCCACCTTGTTCTGCACATTGTGTGGGTCGGAGTAGCTTTTGTTTTATCCTTATTGGTTACAGTGTATGTAAACAAGCGACTGAAACCGACATGGCGACAAGAGCGACGAGGAAATCTGTCAAAAATAATAGTCTCTTAATTCCACATCTTCAAATCTTTGGCTGCTAGGAGTAACAATTGAAAGGTATTTAACGGAATTTCGATTCTTTTGATAGACATCTTTCCCATTCTATATAGTGTTTCTTGAATGAGATGTCGTTTTCACCTTGTTGTGCACATTGTGTGGGTGGGAGTAGCTTTTCTTTTATCCTTATAGGTTACAGTGTATGTGAACAAGTGGCTGAAATGAAAAGGTTGAAAGAGCCATTAGGATGTCTGTCAACAATGCGACTCTCTCAATTGAACATCTTCAAATCCTCGACTGATTGGAGTTAGAACGGGGGGTCTCGGACTTGTGATTTCTATCCTTTCGATAGATTGCTTTCACATTCCATATGATGTGTCTCGAAGGAGATGTCGTTTTCACCTTTTTCTGAACATTGTGCGGGTTGGAGTAGCTTTTGGTTTATTCTGATAGGTTACAGTGAATATGAACAAGTGACTGAAACTGACATGGCGACAAGAGCGACGAGGAAATCTGTCAAAAATAGGAGTATCTTAATTCCACATCTTTAAATCTTTGGCTGCTAGGAGTAATAATTGAAAGGTATTTAACGGAATTTCGATTCTTTTGATAGATATATTGATTCCATTCTATATGATATATCTCGAATGAGATGATGTTTTCACCTTGTTTTGCACATTGTGTGGGTGGGATTAGCATTTGTTTTATCCTTATAGGTTACAGTGTATGTGAATAAGTGGCTAAAGTGAAAAGGTTGAAAGAGCCATTAGGATGTCCGTCAACAATGCGAATCTCTGAATAGACCATCTTCAAATCCTCGACTGATTGGAGTTAGAACGGGGGGTCTCGGACTTGTGATTTCGATCCGTTCGATAGATTTCTTTCACATTCTAAATTATGTGTCTCGAATGAGATGTCGTTTCCACCTTGTTCTGCACATTGTGTGGGTCGGAGTGGCTTTTGTTTTATCCTTATAGGTTACAGAGAATGTGAACAAGTGGCTGCACGTTAAAAGTTGGAAAGAAGTATGGGGAAGTCTGCCAACAATTGGATTCTTTAAATTCCACATCTTCAAATCCTCGACTGAATGTAATTAGAATGGGGGTCTCCGACTGGTGATTTCGATGCTATCGATAGATTTCTTTCACATTTTAAATTATGTGTCTCGAATGAGATGTCGTTTTCACCTTGTTCTGCACATTGTGCGGGGTGGAGTAGCTTTTGGTTTATTCTGGTAGGTTACTGTGAATATGAACAAGTGACTGAAACCGACATGGCGACAAGAACGACGAGGAAATCTGTCAAAAATAAGTCTCTTAATTCCACATCTTCACATCTTTGGCTTCTAGGAGTCACAATTGAAAGGTATTTAACGGAATTTCGATTCGTTTGATAGATATCATTCCCATTCTATATAGTGTTTCTCGAATGAGATGTCGTTTTAACCTTGTTCTGCACATTGTGTGGGTGGGAGTAGCTTTTGTTTTATCCTTATAGGTTACAGTGAATGCGAACAAGTGGCTGCACGTTAAAAGTTGGAAAGATGAATGGGGAAGTCTGTCAACAATTCGATTCTCTAAATTCCACATCTTCAAATCCTCGACTGAATGTAATTAGAATGGGGGTCTCCGACTGGTGATTTCGATCCGTTCGATAGATTTCTTACACATACTAAATTATGTGTCTCGAATGAGATGTCGTTTCCACCTTGTTCTGCACATTGTGTGGGTCGGAGTAGCTTTTGTTTTATCCTTATAGGTTACAGAGAGAATGTGAACAAGTGGCTGCACGTTAAAAGTTGGAAAGAAGTATGGGGAAGTCTGTCAACAATTGGATTCTTTAAATTCCACATCTTCAAATCCTCGACTGAATGTATTTAGAATGGGGGTCTCCGACTGGTGATTTCGATCCTATCGATAGATTTCTTTCACATTTTAAATTTTGTGTCTCGAATGAGATGTCGTTTCCACCTTGTTCTGCACATTGTGTGGGTCGGAGTAGCTTTTGTTTTATCCTTATAGGTTACAGTGTACGTGAACAAGTGACTGAAACCGACACGGCGACAAGAGCGACGAGGAAATCTGTCAAAAATAAGAGTCTCTTAATTTTACATCTTCAAATCTTTGGCTGCTAGAAGTAACAATTGAAAGGTATTTAACGGAATTTTGATTCTTTTGATTGATATCATTCCCATTCTATATAGTGTTTCTCGAATGAGATGTCGTTTTCACCTTGTTCTGCACATTGTGTGCGTGGTAGTAGCTTTTGTTTTATCCTTATAGGTTACAGTGTATGTGAACAAGTGGCAGAAGTGAAAAGGTTGAAAGAGCCATTAGGATGTCTGTCAACAATGCCCCCCTCTAAATTGACAGTCTTTAAATCCTCGACTGATTGGAGTTAGAACGAGGGGTCTCGGACTGGTGATTTCTATCCTTTTGACAGATTGCTTTCACATTCTATATGATGTGTCTCGAATGAGATGTCGTTTTCACCTTGTTCTGCACATTGTGCGGGTTGGAGTAGCTTTTGGTTTATTCTGGTAGGTTACAGTGAATATGAACAAGTGACTGAAACCGACATGGCGACAAGAGCGACGAGGAAATCTGTCAAAAATAAGAGTCTCTTAATTCCACATCTTCAAATCTTTGGCTGCTAGAAGTAACAATTGAAAGGTATTTAACGGAATTCCGATTCTTTTGATAGTTATCATTCCTATTCTATATAGTGTTTCTCGAATGAGATGTCGTTTCCACCTGGTTCTGCACATTGTGTGGGTGGGAGTATCTTTTGTTTTATCCTTATAGGTTACAGTGTATGTGAACAAGTGGCTGAAATGAAAAGGTTGAAAGAGCCATTAGGATGTTAGTCAACAATGCGAATCTCTAAATTGACCATCTTCAAATCCTCGACTGATTGGAGTTAAAACGGGGGGTCTCGGACTGGTGATTTCGATAATTTCGATAGATTGCTATTACACTCTATATGATGTGTCTCGAATGAGATGTCGTTTTCACCTTTTTCTGCACATTGTGCGGGTTGGAGTAGCTTTTGTTTTATCCTTATAGGTTACAGTGAATGTGAACAAGTGGCTGCACGTTAAAAGTTGGAAAGATGAATGGGGAAGTCTGTCAACAATTCGATTCTCTAAATTCCACATCTTCAAATCCTCGACTTAATGTAATTAGAATGGGGGTCTCCGACTGGTGATTTCGATCCGTTCGATAGATTTCTTTCACATTCTAAATAATGTGTCTCGAATGAGATGTCGTTTCCACCTTGTTCTGCACATTGTGTGGGTCGGAGTAGCTTTTGTTTTATCCTTATTGGTTACAGTGTATGTGAACAAGTGACTGAAACCGACATGGCGACAAGAACGACGAGGAAATCTGTCAAAAATAATAGTCTCTTAATTCCACATCTTCACATCTTTGGCTGCTAGGAGTCACAATTGAAAGGTATTTAACGGAATTTTGATTCTTTTGATAGATATCATTTCCATTCTATATAGTGTTTCTCGAATGAGATGTCGTTTTCACCTTGTTCTGCACATTGTGTGGGTGGGAGTAGCTTTTGGTTTATTATGATAGGTTACAGTGAATATGAACAAGTGACTGAAACCGACACGGCGACAAGAGCGACGAGGAAATCTGACAAACATAAGAGTCTCTTAATTCCACATCTTCAAATCTTTGGCTGCTAGAAGTAACAATTGAAAGGTATTTAACGGAATTCCGATTCTTTTGGTAGTTATCATTCCCATTCTATATAGTGTTTCTCGAATGAGATGTCGTTTCCACCTGGTTCTGCACATTGTGTGGGTCGGAGTAGCTTTTCTTTTATCCTTATTGGTTACAGTGTATGTGAACAAGTGACTGAAACCGACATAACGACAAGAGCGACGAGGAAATCTGTCAAAAATAAGAGTCTCTTAATTCCACATCTTCAAATCTTTGGCTGCTAGGAGTCACAATTGAAAGGTATTTAACGGAATTTCGATTCTTTTGATATATATCATTCCCATTCTATTTAGTGTTTCTCGATTGAGATGTCGTTTTCATCTAGTTCTGCACGTTGTGTGGGTGGGAGTATCTTTTGTTTTATCCTTATAGGTTACAGTGTATGTGAACAAGTGGTTGAAATAAAGAGGTTGAAAGTGCCATTAGGATGTCTGTCAACAATGCGACTCTCTCAATTGACCATCTTCAAATACTCGACTGATTGGAGTTAGAACGGGGGGTCTCGGACTTGTGATTTCTATCCTTTCAATAGATTGCTTTCACATTCTATATGACGTGTCTCGAAGGAGATGTCGTTTTCACCTTTTTCTGCACATTGTGCGGGTTGGAGTAGCTTTTGGTTTATTCTGATAGGTTACAGTGAATATGAACAAGTGACTGAAACTGACATGGCGACAAGAGCGACGAGGAAATCTGTCAAAAATAGGAGTATCTTAATTCCATATCTTTAAATCTTTGGCTGCTAGGAGTAATAATTAAAAGGTATTTAACGGAATTTCGATTCTTTGGTAGATATTGTTCCCATTCTATATGATATTTCTCGAATGAGATTTGGTTTTCACCTTGTTTAGCACATTGTGTGGGTCGGAGTAGCTTTTATTTGATCCTTATAAGTTACAGTGAATATGAACAAGTGGCTGCACGTTAAAAGTTGGAAAGATGAATGGGGAAGTCTGTCAATAATTCGATTCTCTAAATTCCACATCTTCAAATCCTCGACTGAATGTAATTAGAATGGGGGTCTCCGACTGGTGATTTAGATCCGTTCGATAGATTTCTTTCACATTCTAAATTATGTGTCTCGAATGAGATGTCGTTTCCACCTTGTTCTGCACATTGTGTGGGTCGGAGTAGCTTTTGTTTTATCCTTATAGATTACAGTGTATGTGAACAAGTGGCTGAAGTGAAAAGGTTGAAAGAGCCATTAGGATGTCTGTCAACAATGCGAATCTCTGAATTGACCGTCTTCAAATCCTCGACTGATTGGAGTTAGAACGGGGGGTCTCGGACTTGTGATTTCTATCCTTTTGACAGATTGCTTTCACATTCTATATGATGGGTCTCGAATGAGATGTCGTTTTCACCTAGTTCTGCACATTGTGCGTGTTGGAGTAGCTTTTGGTTTATTCTGGTAGGTTACAGTGAATATGAACAAGTGACTGACACCGACACGGCGACAAGAGCGACGAGGAAATCTGTCAAAAATAAGAGTCTCTTAATTCCACATCTTCAAATCTTTGGCTGCTAGGAGTCACAATTGAAAGGTATTTAACGGAATTTCGATTCTTTTGATATATATCATTCCCATTCTATATAGTGTTTCTCGAATGAGATGTGGTTTTTACCTTGTTTTGCACATTGTGTGGGTCGGAGTAGCTTTTGTTATATCCTTCTAGGTTACAGTGAATGTGAACAAGTGGCTGCACGTTAAAAGTTGGAAAGATGAATGGGGAAGTCTGTCAACAATTCGATTCTCTAAATTCCACATCTTCAAATCCTCGACTGAATGTAATTAGAATGGGGGTCTCCGACTGGTGATTTCTATCCTTTTGACAGATTGCTTTCACATTCTATATGATGGGTCTCGAATGAGATGTCGTTTCCACCTTGTTCTGCACATTGTGTGGGTCGGAGTAGCTTTTGTTTTATCCTTATTGGTTACAGTGTATGTGAACAAGTGACTGAAACCGATATGGCGACAAGAACGACAAGGAAATCTGTCAAAAATAATATTCTCTTAATTCCACATCTTCACATCTTTGGCTGCTAGAAGTAACAATTGAAAGGTATTTAACGGAATTCCGATTCTTTTGATAGATATCATTCACATTCTATATAGTGTTTCTCGATTGAGATGTCGTTTTAACCTAGTTCTGCACGTTGTGTGGGTGGGAGTATCTTTTGTTTTATCCTTATAGGTTACAGTGTATGTGAACAAGTGGCTGAAATGAAAAGGTTGAAAGAGCCATTAGGATGTCTGTCAACAATGCGAATCTCTAAATTTACCATCTTCAAATCCTCGACTGATTGGAGTTAAAACGGGGGGTCTCGGACTGGTGATTTCGATCCTTTCGATAGATTGCTATTACACTCTATGTGATGTGTCTCGAATGAGATGTCGTTTTCACCTTTTTCTGCACATTGTGCGGGTTGGAGTAGCTTTTGGTTTATTCTGATAGGTTACAGTGAATATGAACAAGTGACTTAAACTGACATGGCGACAAGAGCGACGAGGAAATCTGTCAAAAATAGGAGTATCTTAATTCCACATCTTTAAATCTTTGGCTGCTAGGAGTAATAATTGAAACGTATTTAACGGAATTTCGATTCTTTTGATAGATATTGTTCACATTCTATATCATATTTCTCGAATGAGATGTGGTTTTCACCTTGTTTTGCACATTGTGTGGGTCGGAGTAGCTTTGGTTTTATCCTTATAGGTTACAGTGTATGTGAACAAGTGGCTGAAGTGAAAAGGTTGAAAGAGCCATTAGGATGTCTGTCAACAATGCGCCTCTGTCAATTGACCGTCTTCAAATCTTCGACTGATTGGAGTTAGAACGAGGGGGGGCTCGGACTTGTGATTTCTATCCTTTTGATAGATTGCTTTCACATTCTATATGAATTGTCTCGAATGAGATGTCGTTTTTACCTTGTTCTGCACATTGTGCGGGTTGGAGTAGCTTTTGGTTTATTCTGGTAGGTTACTGTGAATATGAACAAGTGACTGAAACCGACATGGCGACAAGAACGAAGAGGAAATCTGTCAAAAATAAGTCTCTTAATTCCACATCTTCACATCTTTGGCTTCTAGGAGTCACAATTGAAAGGTATTTAACGGAATTTCGATTCGTTTGATAGATATCATTCCCATTCTATATAGTGTTTCTCGAATGAGATGTCGTTTTAACCTTGTTCTGCACATTGTGTGGGTGGGAGTAGCTTTTGTTTTATCCTTATAGGTTACAGTATATGTGAACAAGCGGCTGAAATGAAAAGGTTGAAAGTGCCATTAGGATGTCTGTCAACAATGCGAATCTCTGAATTGACCATTTTCAAATCCTCGACTGATTGGAGTTAGAACGGGGGGTCTCGGACTGGTGATTTCGATCCTTTCGATAGATTGCTTTCACACTCTATATGATGTGTCTGGAATGAGATGTCGTTTTCACCTTGTTCTGCACATTGTGCAGGTTGGAGTAGCTTTTGGTTTATTCTGGTAGGTTACAGTGAATATGAACAAGTGACTGAAACCGACATGGCGACAAGAGCGACGAGGAAATCTGTCAAAAATAAGTCTCTTAATTCTACATCTTCAAATCTTTGGCTGCTAGGAGTAACAATTGAAAGGTATTTAACGGAATTTCGATTCTTTTGATAGATATTGATTCCATTCTATATGATATATCTCGAATGAGATGTGGTTTTCACCTTGTTTTGCACATTGTGTGGGTCGGAGTAGCTTTTGTTTTATCCTTATAGGTTACAGTGAATGCCAACAAGTGGCTGCACGTTAAAAGTTGGAAAGATGAATGGGGAAGTCTGTCAACAATTCGATTCTCTAAATTCCACATCTTCAAATCCTCGACTGAATGTAATTAGAATGGGGGTCTCCGACTGGTGATTTCGATCCGTTCGATAGATTTCTTACACATACTAAATTATGTGTCTCGAATGAGATGTCGTTTCCACCTTGTTCTGCACATTGTGTGGGTCGGAGTAGCTTTTGTTTTATCCTTATAGGTTACAGAGAATGTGAACAAGTGGCTGCACGTTAAAAGTTGGAAAGAAGTATGGGGAAGTCTGTCAACAATTGGATTCTTTAAATTCCACATCTTCAAATCCTCGACTGAATGTATTTAGAATGGGGGTCTCCGACTGGTGATTTCGATCCTATCGATAGTTTTCTTTCACATTTTAAATTTTGTGTCTCGAATGAGATGTCGTTTCCACCTTGTTCTGCACATTGTGTGGGTCGGAGTAGCTTTTGTTTTATCCTTATAGGTTACAGTGTACGTGAACAAGTGACTGAAACCGACACGGCGACAAGAGCGACGAGGAAATCTGTCAAAAATAAGAGTCTCTTAATTCCACATCTTCAAATCTTTGGCTGCTAGAAGTAACAATTGAAAGGTATTTAACGGAATTTCGATTCTTTTGATTGATATCATTCCCATTCTATATAGTGTTTCTCGAATGAGATGTCGTTTTCACCTTGTTCTGCACATTGTGTATGTGGTAGTAGCTTTTGTTTTATCCTTATAGGTTACAGTGTATGTGAACAAGTGGCAGAAGTGAAAAGGTTGAAAGAGCCATTAGGATGTCTGTCAACAATGCCCCCCTCTAAATTGACAGTCTTTAAATCCTCGACTGATTGGAGTTAGAACGAGGGGTCTCGGACTGGTGATTTCTATCCTTTTGACAGATTACTTTCACATTCTATATGATGTGTCTCGAATGAGATGTCGTTTTCACCTTGTTCTGCACATTGTGCGGGTTGGAGTAGCTTTTGGTTTATTCTGGTAGGTTACAGTGAATATGAACAAGTGACTGAAACCGACATGGCGACAAGAGCGACGAGGAAATCTGTCAAAAATAAGAGTCTCTAATTTCCACATCTTCAAATCTTTGGCTGCTAGAAGTAACAATTGAAAGGTATTTAACGGAATTCCGATTCTTTTGATAGTTATCATTCCTATTCTATATAGTGTTTCTCGAATGAGATGTCGTTTCCACCTGGTTCTGCACATTGTGTGGGTGGGAGTATCTTTTGTTTTATCCTTATAGGTTACAGTGTATGTGAACAAGTGGCTGAAATGAAAAGGTTGAAAGAGCCATTAGGATGTTAGTCAACAATGCGAATCTCTAAATTGACCATCTTCAAATCCTCGACTGATTGGAGTTAAAACGGGGGGTCTCGGACTGGTGATTTCGATAATTTCGATAGATTGCTATTACACTCTATATGATGTGTCTCGAATGAGATGTCGTTTTCACCTTTTTCTGCACATTGTGCGGGTTGGAGTAGCTTTTGTTTTATCCTTATAGGTTACAGTGAATGTGAACAAGTGGCTGCACGTTAAAAGTTGGAAAGATGAATGGGGAAGTCTGTCAACAATTCGATTCTCTAAATTCCACATCTTCAAATCCTCGACTTAATGTAATTAGAATGGGGGTCTCCGACTGGTGATTTCGATCCGTTCGATAGATTTCTTTCACATTCTAAATAATGTGTCTCGAATGAGATGTCGTTTCCACCTTGTTCTGCACATTGTGTGGGTCGGAGTAGCTTTTGTTTTATCCTTATTGGTTACAGTGTATGTGAACAAGTGACTGAAACCGACATGGCGACAAGAACGACGAGGAAATCTGTCAAAAATAATAGTCTCTTAATTCCACATCTTCACATCTTTGGCTGCTAGGAGTCACAATTGAAAGGTATTTAACGGAATTTTGATTCTTTTGATAGATATCATTTCCATTCTATATAGTGTTTCTCGAATGAGATGTCGTTTTCACCTTGTTCTGCACATTGTGTGGGTGGGAGTAGCTTTTGGTTTATTATGATAGGTTACAGTGAATATGAACAAGTGACTGAAACCGACACGGCGACAAGAGCGACGAGGAAATCTGACAAAAATAAGAGTCTCTTAATTCCACATCTTCAAATCTTTGGCTGCTAGAAGTAACAATTGAAAGGTATTTAACGGAATTCCGATTCTTTTGATAGTTATCATTCCCATTCTATATAGTGTTTCTCGAATGAGATGTCGTTTCCACCTGGTTCTGCACATTGTGTGGGTCGGAGTAGCTTTTGTTTTATCCTTATTGGTTACAGTGTATGTGAACAAGTGACTGAAACCGACATAACGACAAGAGCGACGAGGAAATCTGTCAAAAATAAGAGTCTCTTAATTCCACATCTTCAAATCTTTGGCTGCTAGGAGTCACAATTGAAAGGTATTTAACGGAATTTCGATTCTTTTGATATATATCATTCCCATTCTATTTAGTGTTTCTCGATAGAGATGTCGTTTTCACCTAGTTCTGCACGTTGTGTGGGTGGGAGTATCTTTTGTTTTATCCTTATAGGTTACAGTGTATGTGAACAAGTGGTTGAAATAAAGAGGTTGAAAGAGCCATTAGGATGTCTGTCAACAATGCGACTCTCTCAATTGACCATCTTCAAATACTCGACTGATTGGAGATAGAACGGGGGGTCTCGGACTTGTGATTTCTATCCTTTCAATAGATTGCTTTCACATTCTATATGACGTGTCTCGAAGGAGATGTCGTTTTCACCTTTTTCTGCACATTGTGCGGGTTGGAGTAGCTTTTGGTTTATTCTGATAGGTTACAGTGAATATGAACAAGTGACTGAAACTGACATGGCGACAAGAGCGACGAGGAAATCTGTCAAAAATAGGAGTATCTTAATTCCATATCTTTAAATCTTTGGCTGCTAGGAGTAATAATTAAAAGGTATTTAACGGAATTTCGATTCTTTGGTAGATATTGTTCCCATTCTATATGATATTTCTCGAATGAGATTTGGTTTTCACCTTGTTTAACACATTGTGTGGGTCGGAGTAGCTTTTGTTTGATCCTTATAAGTTACAGTGAATGTGAACAAGTGGCTGCACGTTAAAAGTTGGAAAGATGAATGGGGAAGTCTCAATAATTCGATTCTCTATATTCCACATCTTCAAATCCTCGACTGAATGTAATTAGAATGGGGGTCTCCGACTGGTGATTTAGATCCGTTCGATAGATTTCTTTCACATTCTAAATTATGTGTCTCGAATGAGATGTCGTTTCCACCTTGTTCTGCACATTGTGTGGGTCGGAGTAGCTTTTGTTTTATCCTTATAGATTACAGTGTATGTGAACAAGTGGCTGAAGTGAAAAGGTTGAAAGAGCCATTAGGATGTCTGTCAACAATGCGAATCTCTGAATTGACCGTCTTTAAATCCTCGACTGATTGGAGTTAGAACGGGGGGTCTCGGACTTGTGATTTCTATCCTTTTGACAGATTGCTTTCACATTCTATATGATGGGTCTCGAATGAGATGTCGTTTTCACCTTGTTCTGCACATTGTGCGTGTTGGAGTAGTTTTTGGTTTATTCTGGTAGGTTACAGTGAATATGAACAAGTGACTGAAACCGACACGGCGACAAGAGCGACGAGGAAATCTGTCAAAAATAAGAGTCTCTTAATTCCACATCTTCAAATCTTTGGCTGCTAGGAGTCACAATTGAAAGGTATTTAACGGAATTTCGATTCTTTTGATATATATCATTCCCATTCTATATAGTGTTTCTCGAATGAGATGTCGTTTTCACCTTGTTCTGCACATTGTGTGGGTGGGAGTAGCTTTTGTTTTATCCTTATAGGTTACAGTGTATGTGAACAAGTGGCAGAAGTGAAAAGGTGGAAAGAGCCATTAGGATGTCTGTCAACAATGCCTCCCTCTCAATTGACCGTCTTCAAATATTCGACTGATTGGAGTTAGAATGGGGAGTCTCGGACTTGTGATTTCTATCCTTTTGACAGATTGCTTTCACATTCTATATGATGGGTCTCGAATGAGATGTCGTTTTCACCTTGTTCTGCACATTGTGCGTGTTGGAGTAGCTTTTGGTTTATTCTGGTAGGTTACAGTGAATATGAACAAGTGACCGAAACCGACACGGCGACAAGAGCGACGAGGAAATCTGTCAAAAATAAGAGTCTCTTAATTCCACATCTTCAAATCTTTGGCTGCTAGGAGTAACAATTGAAAGGTATTTATTGGAATTTCGATTGTTTTGATAGATATTGTTCCCATTCTATATGATATTTCTCGAATTAGATGTGGTTTTTACCTTGTTTTGCACATTGTGTGGGTCGGAGTAGCTTTTGTTTTATCCTTCTAGGTTACAGTGAATGTGAACAAGTGGCTGCACGTTAAAAGTTGGAAAGATGAATGGGTAAGTCTGTCAACAATTCGATTCTCTAAATTCCACATCTTCAAATCCTCGACTTAATGTAATTAGAATGGGGGTCTCCGACTGGTGATTTCGATCCGTTCGATAGATTTCTTTCACATTCAAAATTATGTGTCTCGAATGAGATGTCGTTTCCACCTTGTTCTGCACATTGTGTGGGTCGGAGTAGCTTTTGTTTTATCCTTATTGGTTACAGTGTATGTGAACAAGTGACTGAAACCGATATGGCGACAAGAACGACAAGGAGAAATCTGTCAAAAATAATATTCTCTTAATTCCACATCTTCACATCTTTGGCTGCTAGAAGTAACAATTGAAAGGTATTTAACGGAATTCCGATTCTTTTGATAGATATCATTCACATTCTATATAGTGTTTCTCGAATGAGATGTCGTTTCCACCTGGTTCTGCACATTGTGTGGGTCGGAGTAGCTTTTGTTTTATCCTTATTGGTTACAGTGTATGTGAAAAAGTGACTGAAACCGACATAACGACAAGAGCGACGAGGAAATCTGTCAAAAATAAGAGTCTCTTAATTCCACATCTTCAAATCTTTGGCTGCTAGGAGTCACAATTGAAAGGTATTTAACGGAATTTCGATTCTTTTGATATATATCATTCCCATTCTATATAGTGTTTCTCGATTGAGATGTCGTTTTAACCTAGTTCTGCACGTTGTGTGGGTGGGAGTATCTTTTGTTTTATCCTTATAGGTTACAGTGTATGTGAACAAGTGGCTGAAATGAAAAGGTTGAAAGAGCCATTAGGATGTCTGTCAACAATGCGAATCTCTAAATTGACCATCTTCAAATCCTCGACTGATTGGAGTTAAAACGGGGGGTCTCGGACTGGTGATTTCGATCCTTTCGATAGATTGCTATTACACTCTATGTGATGTGTCTCGAATGAGATGTCGTTTTCACCTTTTTCTGCACATTGTGCGGGTTGGAGTAGCTTTTGGTTTATTCTGATAGGTTACAGTGAATATGAACAAGTGACTTAAACTGACATGGCGACAAGAGCGACGAGGAAATCTGTCAAAAATAGGAGTATCTTAATTCCACATCTTTAAATCTTTGGCTGCTAGGAGTAATAATTGAAACGTATTTAACGGAATTTCGATTCTTTTGATAGATATTGTTCACATTCTATATCATATTTCTCGAATGAGATGTGGTTTTCACCTTGTTTTGCACATTGTGTGGGTCGGAGTAGCTTTGGTTTTATCCTTATAGGTTACAGTGTATGTGAACAAGTGGCTGAAGTGAAAAGGTTGAAAGAGCCATTAGGATGTCTGTCAACAATGCGCCTCTGTCAATTGACCGTCTTCAAATCTTCGACTGATTGGAGTTAGAACGATTGGGGGGCTCGGACTTGTGATTTCTATCCTTTTGATAGATTGCTTTCACATTCTATATGAATTGTCTCGAATGAGATGTCGTTTTTACCTTTTTCTGCACGTTGTGTGGGTTGGAGTAGCTTTTGGTTTATTCTGGTAGGTTACAGTGAATATGAACAAGTGACTGAAACCGGCATAACGACAAGAACGACGAGGAAATCTGTCAAAAATAAGAGTCTCTTAATTCCACATCTTTAAATCTTTGGCTGCTAGGAGTCACAATTGAAAGGTATTTAACGGAATTTCGATTCTTTTGATATATATCATTCCCATTCTATATAGTGTGTCTCGATTGAGATGTCGTTTTAACCTAGTTCTGCACGTTGTGTGGGTGGGAGTATCTTTTGTTTTATCCTTATAGGTTACAGTGTATGTGAACAAGTGGCTGAAATGAAAAGTTTGAAAGAGCCATTAGGATGTCTGTCAACAATGCGAATCTCTGAATTGACCATCTTCAAATCCTCGACTGATTGGAGTTAGAACGGAGGGTCTCGGACTGGTGATTTCGATCCTTTCGATAGATTGCTTTCACACTCTATATGATGTGTCTGGAATGAGATGTCGTTTTCACCTTTTTCTGCACATTGTGCGGGTTGGAGTAGCTTTTGGTTTATTCTGATAGGTTACAGTGATTATGAACAAGTGACTGAAACCGACATGGCGACAAGAGCGACGAGGAAATCTCTCAAAAATAAGAGTCTCTTAATTCCATATCTTCAAATCTTTGGCTGCTAGGAGTAACAATTGAAAGGTATTTAACCGAATTTCGATTCTTTTGATAGACATCTTTCCCATTCTATATAGTGTTTCTCGAATGAGATGTCGTTTCCACCTTGTTCTGCACATTGTGTGGGTTGGAGTAGCTTTTGGTTTATTCTTGTAGGCTACAGTGAATATCAACAAGTGACGGAAATTGATTGACGACAAGAGCGACGAGGAAATCTGTCATAAATAAGAGTCTATTAATTCCACATCTTTAAATCTTTGGCTGCTAGGAGTAACAATTGAAAGGTATTAACGGAATTTCGATTATTTTGTTAGATATTTTTCCCATTTTATATAGTGTTTCTGGAATGAGATGTCGTTTTCACCTTGTTATGCATATTGTGTTGGTCGGAGTAGCTTTTGTATTATCCTTACAGGTAACAGTGGATGTGAACAAGTGGCTGCAAGTTAAAAGGTGGAAAGAGGTATGGGGAAGGCTGTCTAGAATGCGATTCTCCAATTTCCACGTTTAGAAATCCTCGACTGAATTGAATTAGAATGTGTTGTTTCCGACTGTTGATTTCGATCCGTTCGATAAATTTTTTTCACATTCTAAATTATGTGTCTCGAATGAGATGTCGTTTTCACCCTGTTCTGCACATTGTGTGGGTCGGAGAAGTTTTTGTTTTAGCCTTAGAGGTTACAGTGTATGTGAACCAGTGGTTGAAGCGAAAAGGTTGAAAGAGCCATTAGGATGTCTGTCAACAATGCAATTCTCTCAATTGAACATCTTCAAATCCTCGACTTATTGGAGTTAAAACGGGGGGTTTCCGACCGTTTATTTGGATCCGTTCGATAAATTTCTTTCACATTCTAAATGACGTGTCTCGAATGAGATGTCGTTTTCACCTTGTTCTGCACATTGTGTGGGTTGGAGTAGCTTTTGGTTTATTCTTATAGGCTACAGTGAATATCAACAAGTGACGGAAACTGACAAGACGACAAGAGCGACGAGGAATTCTGTCAAAAATTAGAGTCTATTAATTCCACATCTTTAAATCTTTGGCTGCTAGGAGTAACAATTGAAAGGTATTAACGGAATTTCGATTATTTTGTTAGATATTTTTCCCATTTTATATAGTGTTTCTGGAAGGAGATGTCGTTTTCACCTTGTTATGCGTATTGTGTTGGTCGGAGTAGCTTTTGTATTATCCTTACAGGTAACAGTGGATGTGAACAAGTGGCTGCAAGTTAAAAGGTGGAAAGAGGTATGGGGAAGGCTGTCTAGAATGCGATTCTCCAATTTCCACGTTTAGAAATCCTCGACTGAATTGAATTAGAATGTAGGGGGGGGGTCTACGACTGCTGATTTCGATCCGTTCGATAAATTTCTTTCACATTCTAAATGATGCGTTTCGAATGAGATGTCGTTTCCACCTTGTTCTGCATATTGTGTGGGTCGGAGTAGCTTTTGTTTTATCCTTATTGGTTACAGTGTATGTGAAAAAGTGACTGAAACCGACATAACGACAAGAGCGACGAGGAAATCTGTCAAAAATAAGAGTCTCTTAATTCCACATCTTCAAATCTTTGGCTGCTAGAAGTAACAATTGAAAGGTATTTAACGGAATTCCGATTCTTTTGATAGATATCATTCACATTCTATATAGTGTTTCTCGAATGAGATGTCGTTTCCACCTGGTTCTGCACATTGTGTGGGTCGGAGTAGCTTTTGTTTTATCCTTATTGGTTACAGTGTATGTGAAAAAGTGACTGAAACCGACATAACGACAAGAGCGACGAGGAAATCTGTCAAAAATAAGAGTCTCTTAATTCCACATCTTCAAATCTTTGGCTGCTAGGAGTCACAATTGAAAGGTATTTAACGGAATTTCGATTCTTTTGATATATATCATTCCCATTCTATATAGTGTTTCTCGATTGAGATGTCGTTTTAACCTAGTTCTGCACGTTGTGTGGGTGGGAGTATCTTTTGTTTTATCCTTATAGGTTACAGTGTATGTGAACAAGTGGCTGAAATGAAAAGGTTGAAAGAGCCATTAGGATGTCTGTCAACAATGCGAATCTCTAAATTGACCATCTTCAAATCCTCGACTGATTGGAGTTAAAACGGGGGGTCTCGGACTGGTGATTTCGATCCTTTCGATAGATTGCTATTACACTCTATGTGATGTGTCTCGAATGAGATGTCGTTTTCACCTTTTTCTGCACATTGTGCGGGTTGGAGTAGCTTTTGGTTTATTCTGATAGGTTACAGTGAATATGAACAAGTGACTTAAACTGACATGGCGACAAGAGCGACGAGGAAATCTGTCAAAAATAGGAGTATCTTAATTCCACATCTTTAAATCTTTGGCTGCTAGGAGTAATAATTGAAACGTATTTAACGGAATTTCGATTCTTTTGATAGATATTGTTCACATTCTATATCATATTTCTCGAATGAGATGTGGTTTTCACCTTGTTTTGCACATTGTGTGGGTCGGAGTAGCTTTGGTTTTATCCTTATAGGTTACAGTGTATGTGAACAAGTGGCTGAAGTGAAAAGGTTGAAAGAGCCATTAGGATGTCTGTCAACAATGCGCCTCTGTCAATTGACCGTCTTCAAATCTGCGACTGATTGGAGTTAGAACGATTGGGGGGCTCGGACTTGTGATTTCTATCCTTTTGATAGATTGCTTTCACATTCTATATGAATTGTCTCGAATGAGATGTCGTTTTTACCTTTTTCTGCACGTTGTGTGGGTTGGAGTAGCTTTTGGTTTATTCTGGTAGGTTACAGTGAATATGAACAAGTGACTGAAACCGACATGGCGACAAGAGCGACGAGGAAATCTGTCAAAAATTAGAGTATCCTAGTTCGACATCTTCAAATCTTTGGCTGCTAGGAGTAACAATTGAAAGGTATTTAACGGAATTCCGATTCTTTTGATAGATATCATTACCCTTTTTATATAGTGTTTCTCGATAGAGATGTTGTTTTAACCTTGTTCTGCACATTGTGTGGGTCGGAGTAGCTTTTGTTTTATCCTTATTGGTTACAGTGTATGTGAACAAGTGACTGAAACCGGCATAACGACAAGAACGACGAGGAAATCTGTCAAAAATAAGAGTCTCTTAATTCCACATCTTTAAATCTTTGGCTGCTAGGAGTCACAATTGAAAGGTATTTAACGGAATTTCGATTCTTTTGATATATATCATTCCCATTCTATATAGTGTGTCTCGATTGAGATGTCGTTTTAACCTAGTTCTGCACGTTGTGTGGGTGGGAGTATCTTTTGTTTTATCCTTATAGGTTACAGTGTATGTGAACAAGTGGCTGAAATGAAAAGTTTGAAAGAGCCATTAGGATGTCTGTCAACAATGCGAATCTCTGAATTGACCATCTTCAAATCCTCGACTGATTGGAGTTAGAACGGAGGGTCTCGGACTGGTGATTTCGATCCTTTCGATAGATTGCTTTCACACTCTATATGATGTGTCTGGAATGAGATGTCGTTTTCACCTTTTTCTGCACATTGTGCGGGTTGGAGTAGCTTTTGGTTTATTCTGATAGGTTACAGTGATTATGAACAAGTGACTGAAACCGACATGGCGACAAGAGCGACGAGGAAATCTCTCAAAAATAAGAGTCTCTTAATTCCATATCTTCAAATCTTTGGCTGCTAGGAGTAACAATTGAAAGGTATTTAACCGAATTTCGATTCTTTTGATAGACATCTTTCCCATTCTATATAGTGTTTCTCGAATGAGATGTCGTTTCCACCTTGTTCTGCACATTGTGTGGGTTGGAGTAGCTTTTGGTTTATTCTTGTAGGCTACAGTGAATATCAACAAGTGACGGAAATTGATTGACGACAAGAGCGACGAGGAAATCTGTCATAAATAAGAGTCTATTAATTCCACATCTTTAAATCTTTGGCTGCTAGGAGTAACAATTGAAAGGTATTAACGGAATTTCGATTATTTTGTTAGATATTTTTCCCATTTTATATAGTGTTTCTGGAATGAGATGTCGTTTTCACCTTGTTATGCGTATTGTGTTGGTCGGAGTAGCTTTTGTATTATCCTTACAGGTAACAGTGGATGTGAACAAGTGGCTGCAAGTTAAAAGGTGGAAAGAGGTATGGGGAAGGCTGTCTAGAATGCGATTCTCCAATTTCCACGTTTAGAAATCCTCGACTGAATTGAATTAGAATGTGTTGTTTCCGACTGTTGATTTCGATCCGTTCGATAAATTTTTTTCACATTCTAAATTATGTGTCTCGAATGAGATGTCGTTTTCACCCTGTTCTGCACATTGTGTGGGTCGGAGAAGTTTTTGTTTTAGCCTTAGAGGTTACAGTGTATGTGAACCAGTGGTTGAAGCGAAAAGGTTGAAAGAGCCATTAGGATGTCTGTCAACAATGCAATTCTCTCAATTGAACATCTTCAAATCCTCGACTGATTGGAGTTAAAACGGGGGGTTTCCGACCGTTTATTTGGATCCGTTCGATAAATTTCTTTCACATTCTAAATGACGTGTCTCGAATGAGATGTCGTTTTCACCTTGTTCTGCACATTGTGTGGGTTGGAGTAGCTTTTGGTTTATTCTTATAGGCTACAGTGAATATCAACAAGTGACGGAAACTGACAAGACGACAAGAGCGACGAGGAATTCTGTCAAAAATTAGAGTCTATTAATTCCACATCTTTAAATCTTTGGCTGCTAGGAGTAACAATTGAAAGGTATTAACGGAATTTCGATTATTTTGTTAGATATTTTTCCCATTTTATATAGTGTTTCTGGAAGGAGATGTCGTTTTCACCTTGTTATGCGTATTGTGTTGGTCGGAGTAGCTTTTGTATTATCCTTACAGGTAACAGTGGATGTGAACAAGTGGCTGCAAGTTAAAAGGTGGAAAGAGGTATGGGGAAGGCTGTCTAGAATGCGATTCTCCAATTTCCACGTTTAGAAATCCTCGACTGAATTGAATTAGAATGTAGGGGGGGGGTCTACGACTGCTGATTTCGATCCGTTCGATAAATTTCTTTCACATTCTAAATGATGCGTTTCGAATGAGATGTCGTTTCCACCTTGTTCTGCATATTGTGTGGGTCGGAGTAGCTTTTGTTTTATCCTTACAGGTTACAGTGAATATGAACAAGTGACTGCAAGTTAAAAGGTTGAAAGAGCCATTAGGATGTCAGTCAACGACTCTCTGAATTGACAATCTTCAAATCCTCGACTGATTGGAGTTAGAACGGGGAGTCTCCGGCTGATGATTTCGATCCGTCAGATAGATTTCTTTCACATTCTAAATGATGTGTTTCGAATGAGATGTCGTTTTGACCTTTTTCTGCACATTGTGTTGGTCGGAATAGCTTTTGTTTTATCCTTAGAGGTTACAGTGTATGTGAACCAGTGGCTGAAGTGAAAAGGTTGAAAGAGCCATTAGAATGTCAGTCAACAATGCGACTCTCTGAATTGAACATCTTCAAATCCTCGACTGATTGGAGTTAGAACGGGGAGTCTCCGACTGATGATTTCGATCCGTCAGATAGATTTCTTTCACATTCTAAATGATGTGTATCGAATGAGATTTCGTTTCCACCTTGTTCTGCATATTGTGTGGGTCGGAATAGCTTTTGTTTTATCCTTATAGGTTAAAGTGTATGTGAACAAGTGGCTGCAAGTAAAAAGGTTGAAATAGCCATTAGGATGTCTGTCAACAATGCGATTTTCTAAATTCCACATCTTCAAATCCTCGACTGAATGGAATTAGAATGGGGGGGGGGGTCTCCAACTGGTGATTTCGATCCGTTCGATAGATTTATTATACATTCTAAATGATGTGTCTCGAATGAGATGTCGTTTTCACCTTGTACTGCACATTGTGTGGGTTGGAGTAACTTTTGGTTTATTCTTGTAGGCTACAGTGAATATCAACAAGTGACGGAAATTGATTGACGACAAGAGCGACGAGGAAATCTGTCATAAATAAGAGTCTATTAATTCCACATCTTTAAATCTTTGGCTGCTAGGAGTAACAATTGAAAGGTATTAACGGAATTTCGATTATTTTGTTAGATATTTTTCCCATTTTATATAGTGTTTCTGGAATGAGATGTCGTTTTCACCTTGTTATGCGTATTGTGTTGGTCGGAGTAGCTTTTGTTTTATCCTTACAGGTAACAGTGGATGTGAACAAGTGGCTGCAAGTTAAAAGGTGGAAAGAGGTATGGGGAAGTCTGTCAAGAATGCGATGCTCTAAATTCCACGTTTAGAAATCCTCGACTGAATTGAATTAGAATGGGGGGTCTCCGACTGTTGATTTCGTTCCGTTCGATAAATTTCTTTCACATTCTAAATGATGTGTCACGAATGAGATGTCGTTTTCACCTTGTTCTGCACATTGTGTGGCAGGAGTAGCTTTTGTTTTATTCTTAGAGGTTACAGTGTATGCGAACCAGTGGCTGAAGTGAAAAGGTTGAAAGAGCCATTAGGATGTCTGTCAACAATGCGACCCTCTCAATTGAACATCTTCAAATCCTCGACTGATTGGAGTTAGAACGTGGCGTCTCCGACTGATGATTTCGATCCGTGAGATAGATTTCTTTCACATTCTAAATGATGTGTTTCGAATGAGATGTCGTTTCCACCTTGTTATGCATATTGTGTGGGTCGGAATAGCTTTTGTTTTATCCTTATAGGTTAGAGTGTATGTGAACAAGTGGCTGCAAGTAAAAAGGTTGAAATAGCCATTAGGATGTCTGTCAACAATCCGATTCTCTAAATTCCGCATCTTCAAATCCTCGACTGAATGGAATTAGAATGGGGGGGGGGGTCTACGACTGCTGATTTCGATCCGTTCGATAAATTTCTTTCACATTCTAAATGATGCGTTTCGAATGAGATGTCGTTTCCACCTTGTTCTGCATATTGTGTGGGTCGGAGTAGCTTTTGTTTTATCCTTACAGGTTACAGTGAATATGAACAAGTGACTGCAAGTTAAAAGGTGGAAAGAGGTATGGGGAAGTCTGTCTAGAATGCGATTCTCTAAATTACACGTTTAGAAATCCTCGACTGAATTGAATTAGAATGGGGGGTTTTCGACTGTTGATTTCGATCCGTTCGATAAATTTCTTTCACATTCTAAACGATGTGTCTCGAATGAGATGTCGTTTTCACCTTGTTCTGCACATTGTGTGGGTTGGAGTAGCTTTTGGTTTATTCTTGTAGGCTACAGTGAATATCAACAAGTGACGGAAATTGATTGACGACAAGAGCGACGAGGAAATCTGTCATAAATAAGAGTCTATTAATTCCACATCTTTAAATCTTTGGCGGCTAGGAGTAACAATTGAAAGGTATTAACGGAATTTCGATTATTTTGTTAGATATTTTTCCCATTTTATAAAGTGTTTCTGGAATGAGATGTCGTTTTCACCTTGTTATGCGTATTGTGTTGGTCGAAGTAGCTTTTGTTTTATCCTTACAGGTAACAGTGGATGTGAACAAGTGGCTGCAAGTTAAAAGGTGGAAAGAGGTATGGGGAAGTCTGTCAAGAATGCGATGCTCTAAATTCCACGTTTAGAAATCCTCGACTGAATTGAATTAGAATGTGTTGTTTCCGACTGTTGATTTCGATCCGTTCGATAAATTTTGTTCACATTCTAAATTATGTGTCTCGAATGAGATGTCGTTTTCACCCTGTTCTGCACATTGTGTGGGTCGGAGAAGTTTTTGTTTTATCCTTAGAGGTTACAGTGTATGTGAACCAGTGGCTGAAGCGAAAAGGTTGAAAGAGCCATTAGGATGTCTGTCAACAATGCAATTCTCTCAATTGAACATCTTTTAATCCTCGACTGATTGGAGTTAAAACGGGGGGTTTCCGACCGTTTATTTGGATCCGTTCGATAAATTTCTTTCACATTCTAAATGACGTGTCTCGAATGAGATGTCGTTTTCACCTTGTTCTGCACATTGTGTGGGTTGGAGTAGCTTTTGGTTTATTCTTATAGGCTACAGTGAATATCAACAAGTGACGGAAACTGACAAGACGACAAGAGCGACGAGGAATTCTGTCAAAAATTAGAGTCTCTTAGATCCACATCTTTAAATCTTTGGCTGCTAGGAGTAACAATTGAAAGGTATTTAACGGAATTTCGATCCTTTTGTTAGCTATCTTTCCAATTTTATATAGTGTTTCTGGAAAGAGATGTCGTTTTCACCTTGTTATGCGTATTGTGTTGGTCGGAGTAGCTTTTGTTTTATCCTTACAGGTAACAGTGGATGTGAACAAGTGGCTGCAAGTTAAAAGGTGGAAAGAGGTATGGGGAAGTCTGTCAAGAATGCGATGCTCTAAATTCCACGTTTAGAAATCCTCGACTGAATTGAATTAGAATGGGGGGTCTCCGACTGTTGATTTCGATCCGTTCAATAAATTTCTTTCACATTCTAAATGATGTGTCACGAATGAGATGTCGTTTTCACCTTGTTCTGCACATTGTGTGGCAGGAGTAGCTTTTGTTTTATTCCTAAAGGTTACAGTGTATGCGAACCAGTGGCTGAAGTGAAAAGGTTGAAAGAGCCATTAGGATGTCTGTCAACAATGCGACCCTCTCAATTGAACATCTTCAAATCCTCGACTGATTGGAGTTAGAATGTGGCGTCTCCGACTGATGATTTCGATCCGTCAGATAGATTTCTTTCACATTCTAAATGATGTTTTTCGAATGAGATGTCGTTTCCACCTATTTATGCATATTGTGTGGGTCGGAATAGCTTTTGTTTTATCCTTATAGGTTAGAGTGTATGTGAACAAGTGGCTGCAAGTAAAAAGGTTGAAATAGCCATTAGGATGTCTGTCAACAATCCGATTCTCTAAATTCCGCATCTTCAAATCCTCGACTGAATGGAATTAGAATGGGGGGGGGGGGGGCAACTGGTGATTTCGATCCGTTCGATAGATTTATTATACATTCTAAATGATGTGTCTCGAATGAGATGTCGTTTTCACCTTGTACTGCACATTGTGTGGGTTGGAGTAGCTTTTGGTTTATTCTTGTAGGCTACAGTGAATATCAACAAGTGACGGAAATTGATTGACGACAAGAGCGACGAGGAAATCTGTCATAAATAAGAGTCTCTTAGTTCCACATCTTTAAATCTTTGGCTGCTAGGAGTAACAATTGAAAGGTATTTAACGGAATTTCGATTCTTTTGTTAGATATCTTTCCAATTTTATATAGTGTTTCTGGAAAGAGATGTCGTTTTCACCTTGTTATGCGTATTGTGTTTGTCGGAGTAGCTTTTGTTTTATCTTTACAGGTAACAGTGGATATGAACAAGTGGCTGCAAGTTAAAAGGTGGAAAGAGGTATGGGGAAGGCTGTCTAGAATGCGATTCTCCAATTTCCACGTTTAGAAATCCTTGACTGAATTGAATTAGAATGTAGGGGGGGGGGGGTCTACGACTGCTGATTTCAATCCGTTCGATAAATTTCTTTCACATTCTAAATGATGCGTTTCGAATGAGATGTCGTTTCCACCTTGTTCTGCATATTGTGTGGGTCGGAGTAGCTTTTGTTTTATCCTTACAGGTTACAGTGAATATGAACAAGTGACTGCAAGTTAAAAGGTGGAAAGAGGTATGGGGAAGTCTGTCTAGAATGCGATTCTCTAAATTCCACGTTTAGAAATCCTCGACTGAATTGAATTAGAATGGGGGGTTTTCGACTGTTGATTTCGATCCGTTCGATAAATTTCTTTCACATTCTAAACGATGTGTCTCGAATGAGATGTCGTTTTCACCTTGTTCTGCACATTGTGTGGGTTGGAGTAGCTTTTGGTTTATTCTTGTAGGCTACAGTGAATATCAACAAGTGACGGATATTGATTGACGACAAGAGCGACGAGGAAATCTGTCATAAATAAGAGTCTATTAATTCCACATCTTTAAATCTTTGGCGGCTAGGAGTAACAATTGAAAGGTATTAACGGAATTTCGATTATATTGTTAGATATTTTTCCCATTTTATAAAGTGTTTCTGGAATGAGATGTCGTTTTCACCTTGTTATGCGTATTGTGTTGGTCGAAGTAGCTTTTGTTTTATCCTTACAGGTAACAGTGGATGTGAACAAGTGGCTGCAAGTTAAAAGGTGGAAAGAGGTATGGGGAAGTCTGTCAAGAATGCGATGCTCTAAATTCCACGTTTAGAAATCCTCGACTGAATTGAATTAGAATGTGTTGTTTCCGACTGTTGATTTCGATCCGTTCGATAAATTTTGTTCACATTCTAAATGATGTGTCTCGAATGAGATGTCGTTTTCACCCTGTTCTGCACATTGTGTGGGTCGGAGAAGCTTTTGTTTTATCCTTAGAGGTTACAGTTTATGTGAACCAGTGGCTGAAGCGAAAAAGGTTGAAAGAGCCATTAGGATGTCTGTCAACAATGCAATTCTCTCAATTGAACATCTTCAAATCCTCGACTGATTGGAGTTAGAACGGGGGGTTTCCGACCGTTGATTTGGATCCGTTCGATAAATTTCTTTCACATTCTAAATGATGTGTCTCGAATGAGATGTCGTTTTCACCTTGTTCTGCACATTCTGTGGGTTGGAGTAGCTTTTGGTTTATTCTTATAGGCTACAGTGAATATCAACAAGTGACGGAAACTGACAAGACGACAAGAGCGACGAGGAATTCTGTCAAAAATTAGAGTCTCTTAGATCCACATCTTTAAATCTTTGGCTGCTAGGACTAACAATTGAAAGGTATTTAACGGAATTTCGATTCTTTTGTTAGATATCTTTCCAATTTTATATAGTGTTTCTGGAAAGAGATGTCGTTTTCACCTTGTTATGCGTATTGTGTTGGTCGGAGTAGCTTTTGTTTTATCCTTACAGGTAACAGTGGATGTGAACAAGTGGCTGCAAGTTAAAAGGTGGAAAGAGGTATGGGGAAGTCTGTCTAGAATGCGATTCTCTAATTTTCACGTTTAGAAATACTCGACTGAATTGAATTAGAATGTAGGGGGGGGTCTACGACTGCTGATTTCGATCCGTTAGATAAATTTCTTTCACATTCTAAATGATGTGTCTCGAATGAGATGTCGTTTTCACCTTGTTCTGCACATTGTGTGGGTCGGAGTAGCTTTTGTTTTATCTTTAGAGGTTAGAGTGTATGCGAACCAGTGGCTGAAGTGAAAAGGTTGAAAGAGCCATTAGGATGTCTGTCAACAATGCAACTCTCTCAATTGAACATCTTCAAATCCTCGACTAATTGGAGTTAGAACGGGGGGTCTCGGACTGGTAATTTTGTTCCTTTCGATAGATTTCTTTCACATTTTAAATGATGTGTCTCGAATGAGATGTCGTTTTCACCTTTTTCTGCACATTGTGTGGGTCGGAGTAGCTTTTGTTTTTTCCTTAGAGGTTACAGTGTATGTGAACCAGTGGCTGAAGTGAAAAGGTTGAAAGAGCCATTAGGATGTCAGTCAACAATGCGACTCTCTGAATTGAACATCTTCAAATCCTCGACTGATTGGAGTTAGAACGGGGAGTCTCCGACTGATGATTTCGATCCGTCAGATACATTTCTTTCACATTCTAAATGATGTGTTTCGAATGAGATGTCGTTTCCACCTTGTTCTGCATATTGTGTGGGTCGGAATAGCTTTTGTTTTATCCTTATAGGTTAGAGTGTATGTGAACAAGTGGCTGCAAGTAAAAAGGTTGAAATAGCCATTAGGATGTCGGTCAACAATGCGATTCTCTAAATTCCACATCTTCAAATCCTCGACTGAATGGAATTATAATGGGGGGGGGGGTCTCCAACTGGTGAATTCGATCCGTTCGATAGATTTATTATACATTCTAAATGATGTGTCTCGAATGAGATGTCGTTTTCACCTTGTACTGCACATTGTGTGGGTTGGAGTAGCTTTTGGTTTATTCTTATAGGCTACAGTGAATATCAACAAGTGACGGAAACTGACAAGACGACAAGAGCGACGAGGAAATCTGTCAAAAATAAGAGTCTCTTAATTCCACATCTTTAAATCTTTGGCTGCTAGGAGTAACAATTGAAAGGTATTTAACGGAATTTCGATTCTTTTGTTAGATATCTTTCCAATTTTATATAGTGTTTCTGGAAGGAGATGTCGTTTTCACCTTGTTATGCGTACTGTGTTGGTCGGAGTAGCTTTTGTTTTATCCTTAGAGGTAACAGTGGATGTGAACAAGTGGCTGCAAGTTAAAAGGTGGAAAGAGGTATGGGGAAGTCTGTCTAGAATGCGATTCTCTAAATTCCACGTTTAGAAATCCTCGACTGAATTGAATTAGAATGGGGGGTTTTCGACTGTTGATTTCGATCCGTTCGATAAATTTCTTTCACATTCTAAACGATGTGTCTCGAATGAGATGTCGTTTTCACCTTGTTCTGCACATTGTGTGGGTCGGAGTAGCTTTTGTTTTATCCTTAGAGGTTACAGTGTATGTGAACCAGTGGCTGAAGTGAAAAGGTTGAAAGAGCCATTAGGATGTCAGTCAACAATGCGACTCTCTGAATTGAACATCTTCAAATCCTCGACTGATTGGAGTTAGAACGGGGAGTCTCCGACTGATGATTTCGATCCGTCAGAAAGATTTCTTTCACATTCTAAATGATGCGTTTCGAATGAGATGTCGTTTCCACCTTGTTCTGCATATTGTGTGGGTCGTAGTAGCTTTTGTTTTATCCTTACAGGTTAAAGTGAATATGAACAAGTGACTGAAACCGACATGGCGACTAGAAAGACGAGGAAATCTGTCAAAAATAAGAGTCTCTTAATTCCACATCTTCAAATCTTTGGCTGCTAGGAGCAACAATTGAAAGTATTTAAAGGAATATCCATTGTTTTGATAGATATATTTCCCATTCTATATAGTGTTTATGGAATGAGATGTCGTTTTCACCTTGTTCTGCATATTGTGTTGGTCGGAGTAGCTTTTGTTTTATCCTTACAGGTAACAGTGTATATGAACAAGTGGCTGCAAGTTAAAAGGTGGAAAGAGGTATGGGGAAGTCTGTCTAGAATGCGATTCTCTAAATTCCACGTTTAGAAATCCTCGACTGAATTGAATTAGAATGGGGGGTTTTCGACTGTTGATTTCGATCCGTTCGATAAATTTCTTTCACATTCTAAATGATGTGTCTCGAATGAGATGTCGTTTTCACCTTGTTCTGCACATTGTGTGGGTTGGAGTAGCTTTTGTTTTAACCTTATAGGTTAGAGTGTATGTGAACAAGTGGCTGTAAGTTTAAAGGTTGAAATAGCCATTAGGATGTCTGTCAACAATGCGATTCTCTAAATTCCACATCTTCAAATCCTCGACTGAATGGAATTAGAATGGGGGTCTCCAACTGGTGATTTCGATCCGTTCGATAGATTTATTATACATTCTAAATGATGTGTCTCCAATGAGATGTCGTTTTCACCTTGTACTGCACATTGTGTGGGTTGGAGTAGCTTTTGGTTTATTCTTAGAGGTTACAGTGTATGCGAACCAGTGGCTGAAGTGAAAAGGTTGAAAGAGCCATTAGGATGTCTGTCAACAATGCAACTCTCTCAATTGAACATCTTCAAATCCTCGACTAATTGGAGTTAGAACGGGGGGTCTCGGACTGGTGATTTTGAACCTTTCGATAGATTTCTTTCACATTCTAAATGATGTGTCTCGAATGAGATGTCGTTTTCACCTTTTTCTGCACATTGTGTGGGTCGGAGAAGCTTTTGTTTTATCCTTAGAGTTTACAGTGTATGTGAACCAGATGCTGAAGTGAAAAGGTTGAAAGAGCCATTAGGATGTCAGTCAACAATGCGACTCTCTGAATTGAACATCTTCATATCCTCGACTGATTGAAGTTAGAACGGGGAGTCTCCGGCTGATGATTTCGATCCGTCAGATAGATTTCTTTCACATTCTAAATGATGCGTTTCGAATGAGATGTCGTTTCCACCTTGTTCTGCATATTGTGTGGGTCGGAGTAGCTTTTGTTTTATCCTTACAGGTTACAGTGAATATGAACAAGTGACTGAAACCGACATGGCGACTAGAAAGACGAGGAAATCTGTCAAAAATAAGAGACTCTTAATTCCACATCTTCAAATCTTTGGCTGCTAGGAGCAACAATTGAAAGTATTTAAAGGAATATCGATTGTTTTGATATATATATTTCCCATTCTATATAGTGTTTCTGGAATGAGATGTCGTTTTCACCTTGTTCTGCATATTGTGTTGGTCGGAGTAGCTTTTGTTTTATCCTTACAGGTAACAGTGTATATGAACAAGTGGCTGCAAGTTAAAAGGTGGAAAGAGGTATGGGGAAGTCTGTCTAGAATGCGATTCTCTAAATTCCACGTTTAGAAATCCTCGACTGAATTGAATTAGAATGGGGGGTTTTCGACTGTTGATTTCGATCCGTTCGATAAATTTCTTTCACATTCTAAACGATGTGTCTCGAATGAGATGTCGTTTTCACCTTTTTCTGCACATTGTGTGGGTTGGAGTAGCTTTTGTTTTAACCTTATAAGTTAGAGTGTATGTGAACAAGTGGCTGTAAGTTTAAAGGTTGAAATAGCCATTATGATGTCTGTCAACAATGCGATTCTCTAAATTCCACATCTTCAAATCCTCGACTGAATGGAATTAGAATGGGGGTCTCCAACTGGTGATTTCGATCCGTTCGATAGATTTATTATACATTCTAAATGATGTGTCTCGAATGAGATGTCGTTTTCACCTTGTACTGCACATTGTGTGGGTTGGAGTAGCTTTTGGTTTATCCTTAGAGGTTACAGTGTATGTGAACCAGTGGCTGAAGTGAAAAGGTTGAAAGAGCCATTAGGATGTCAGTCAACAATGCGACTCTCTAAATTGACAATCTTCAAATCCTCGACTGATTGGAGTTAGAACGGGGAGTCTCCGGCTGATGATTTCGATCCGTCAGATAAGATTTCTTTCACATTCTAAATGATGTGTTTCGAATGAGATGCCGTTTTGACCTTTTTCTGCATATTGTGTTGGTCGGAATAGCTTTTGTTTTATCCTTAGAGGTTACAGTGTATGTGAACCAGTGGCTGAAGTGAAAAGGTTGAAAGAGCCATTAGAATGTCAGTCAACAATGCGACTCTCTGAATTGAACATCTTCAAATCCTCGACTGATTGGAGTTAGAACGGGGAGTCTCCGACTGATGATTTCGATCCGTCAGATAGATTTCTTTCACATTCTAAATGATGTGTTTCGAATGATATTTCGTTTCCACCTTGTTCTGCATATTGTGTGGGTCGGAATAGCTTTTGTTTTATCCTTATAGGTTAGAGTGTATGTGAACAAGTGGCTGCAAGTAAAAAGGTTGAAATAGCCATTAGGATGTCTGTCAACAATGAGATTCTCTAAATTCCACATCTTCAAATCCTCGACTGAATGGAATTAGAATGGGGGGATCTCCAACTGGGGATTTCGATCCGTTCGATAGATTTATTATACATTCTAAATGATGTGTCTCGAATGAGATGTCGTTTTCACCTTGTACTGCACATTGTGTGGGTTGGAGTAGCTTTTGGTTTATTCTTGTAGGCTACAGTGAATATCAACAAGTGACGGAAATTGATTGACGACAAGAGCGACGAGGAAATCTGTCATAAATAAGAGTCTATTAATTCCACATCTTTAAATCTTTGGCTGCTAGGAGTAACAATTGAAAGGTATTAACGGAATTTCGATTATTTTGTTAGATATTTTCCCCATTTTATATAGTGTTTCTGGAATGAGATGTCGTTTTCACCTTGTTATGCGTATTGTGTTGGTCGGAGTAGCTTTTGTTTTATCCTTACAGGTAACAGTGGATGTGAACAAGTGGCTGCAAGTTAAAAGGTGGAAAGAGGTATGTGGAAGTCTGTCAAGAATGCGATGCTCTAAATTCCACGTTTAGAAATCCTCGACTGAATTGAATTAGAATGGGGGGTCTCCGACTGGTTATTTCGATCCGTTCGATAGATTTATTATACATTCTAAATGATGTGTCTCGAATGAGATGTCGTTTTCACCTTGTACTGCACATTGTGTGGGTTGGAGTAGCTTTTGGTTTATTCTTGTAGGCTACAGTGAATATCAACAAGTGACGGAAATTGATTGACGACAAGAGCGACGAGGAAATCTGTCATAAATAAGAGTCTATTAATTCCACATCTTTAAATCTTTGGCTGCTAGGAGTAACAATTGAAAGGTATTAACGGAATTTCGATTATTTTGTTAGATATTTTTCCCATTTTATATAGTGTTTCTGGAATGAGATGTCGTTTTCACCTTGTTATGCGTATTGTGTTGGTCGGAGTAGCTTTTGTTTTATCCTTACAGGTAACAGTGGATGTGAAAAAGTGGCTGCAAGTTAAAAGGTGGAAAGAGGTATGTGGAAGTCTGTCAAGAATGCGATGCTCTAAATTCCACGTTTAGAAATCCTCGACTGAATTGAATTAGAATGGGGGGTCTCCGACTGGTTATTTCGAACCTTTCGATAGATTTCTTTCACATTCTATATGATGTGTCTCGAATGAGATGTCGTTTTCACCTTGTTCTGCACATTGTGTGGGTCCGAGTAGCTTTTGTTTTATCCTTATAGGTTAGAGTGTATGTGAACAAGTGGCTGCAAGTGAAAAGTTTGAAATTGCCATTAAGGTGTCTGTCAACAATGCGACTCTCTCAATTACATGTCTTCAAATCCTCGACTGATTGGAGTTAGAAAGGGGGGGGGGTCTCAAATTTGGTATTTCAATCCGATCGATAGATTTCTTTCACATTCTATATGATGTGTCTCAAATGAGATGTCGTTTTCACCTTGTACTGCACATTGTGTGGGTCGGAGTAGCTTTTTTTTTATCCTTATAGGTTACAGTGTATGTGAACAAGTGGCTGCAAGTAAAAAGGTTCAAATAGCCATTAGGATGTCTGTCAACAATGCGATTCTCTAAATTCCACATCTTCAAATCCTCGACTGAATGGAATTAGAATGGGGGGTCTCCGACTGGTGATTTCAATCCGTTCGATAGATTTCTTATACATTCTAAATGATGTGTCTCGAATTAGATGTCGTTTTCACCTTGTACTGCACATTGTGTTGGTTGGAGTAGCTTTTGTTTTATCCTTACAGGTAACAGTGGATGTGAACAAGTGGCTGCAAGTTAAAAGGTGGAAAGAGGTATGGGGAAGTCTGTCAAGAATGCGATTCTCTAAATTCCACGTTTAGAAATCCTCGACTGAATTGAATTAGAATGGGGGTTCTCTGAAAGGTGGATTCGATGCGTTCGATAGATTTCGTTGACGTTATAAATTATATGGCTCGAATGAGATGTCGTTGTCACCTTGTTGTACATATTGTGTGGGTCGAAGTAGCTTTTTTTTTAATCTTTATAGGTTGCAGTGAATGTGAACAAGTGGCTGCAAGTTAAAAGGTGGATAGAGCCATAAGAAAGTCTGTCAAGAACGCGACTCTCTCAATTCCACATCTTCAATTCCTCGACTGATTGTAGTTAGAACTGGGGGTATAGGTCTGGTGATTTCGATACGTTCGATAGATTTCTTTCACATTCTATATGATGTGTCTTGAATGAGATGTCGTTTTCACCGTGTTCTGCACATTGTGTTTGTTGGAATAGCTTTTGGTTTGTTCTTATAGGTTACAGTGAACATGAACAAGTGACTGAAAGCGATCTCTTTCGAGAAACATCATATAGAATGGGAAAGATATCCAACAAACGGATCGAAATCACCAGTCGGAGACTCCCCGTTCTAACTTCAATCAGTCGAGGATTTGAAGATGTGGAATTTAGCGAGTCGCGTTCTTGACAGGCTTTCTTATGGCTCTATCCACCTTTTAAGGTGCAGCCACTTGTTCACATTCACTGTTACCTATAAGTATAAAACAAAATCTACTCCGACCCACACAATTTGCAAAACAAGGTGAAAACGACATCTCATTCGAGAAACATCATATAGAATGTGAAAGAAATCTATCGAACGGATAGAAATCACCAGTTGGAGACCCCCTGTTCTAACTCCATCAGTCGAGGAATTGATGATGTGGAATTTAGAGAATCGCATTGTTGACAGACTTCCCCATATCTCTTTCCACCTTTTAACTTGCAGCCAATTGTTCACATTCACTGTAACCTATAAGGATAAAACAAAATCTACTCCGACCCACACAATGTGCAGAACAAGGTGAAAACTACATCTCATTCGAGACAAATCATGTAGAATGTGAAAGAAATGTTTCGAACGGATCGAAATATATAGTCGGAGACCCCCCGTTCTAACTCCATTCGGGGGGTCTCGGACTGGTGATTTTGATGCGTTCGATAGATTTCTTTCACATTCTATATGATGTGTCTCGATTGAGATGTCGTTTTCACCTCTTTCTGCACATTGTGTGTGTGTTGGAGAAGCTTTTGGTTAATTTTGATAGGTTACAGTTAATATGAACAAAAGTGACTGATTCCGACATAGCGACAAGAAATACGAAGAAATCTGTCAAAAAATAAGATTATCTTAATTCCACATCTTCAAATCTTTGGCTGCTGGATTAAGAATTGAAAGGTATTTAACGGAATTTCGATTCTTTTGATAGATATCTTTCCCATTCTATATGGTGTTTCTCGAATGAGATGTCGTTTTCACCTTGTTGTGCATATTGTGTGTGTAGAAGTAGCTTTTTTTTTATTCGTATAGGCTACAGTGTATATGAACAAGTGGCTGCAAGTTAAAAGATGGAAAGGGCCATAAAAAAGTCTGTCAGCAACGGGACTCTCTCAATTCCTCGACTCAATTCCTTCAAATCCTCGACTGATTGGAGTTAGAATTGGCGGGGGGGGGGGTCTCCAACTGGTGAATTCGATCCTTTCTATAGATTTCTTTCACATTCTAAATGATGTATCTCGAATGAGATGTCGTTTTCACTTTGTTCTGAACATTGTCTGGGTCGAGTAGCATTTGTTTTATTCTTATAGGTTACAGTGAATATGTACAAATGACTGAAACTGACAGGGCGACAAGAGCGACGAGAAAGTCCGTCAAAAATTAGAGTTTCTTAATTCCACATCTTCAAATCCTAGGCATAAAGGAGTAACAATTTGGAGGTATTTAACGGGAATTTCGATTCTTTCGATAGATATCTTTCACATGCTATATGATGTGTCTCGAAGGAGAAGTCGTTTTTACCTTGTTCTGCACATTGTGTCGGTCGGATTAGCTTTTTTTTATTCTTCTGATAGGTTAATGTGAATGTGAACAAGTGAGAAGGCGGGAAAAGCAATGAGGAAGTCTGTCCAATCTCTCCTGTCAATCAATGTGAAGACTCTCTTTGTTCTACATCCTCGGTTGATAAGACTATGAATGGCCCTCCATTCATCTTCCTTCAGACGGGGAGATCTTCGACTGAGGATTTAAATCCATTCTATAGAATTCATTCACATTCCTATAGGTTGCAGTGAATTTGCACAAGGGTATGAAAGTGTCTATACGGGTTGAGCGATGAGAAAGTCTCTCAACAATCAAGAATATCTCAGTTCCGCATCTTGAATCCGTCTTATAGGAATAAGAATTGGGAAGTATTTGATTAGGGATTTCGATTTTATTATTCCTATAGGTTACAGTGAATGTGATTATGTCGCTGAAAGAGACATGTTCGTAAGAGCGACGAGGAAGTGTGTCCACCATAAGTCTCTCAATTCCACATCTTCAAATGCATGGCTGATAGGAGTAAAATTTGGGGGTTCGCTGACTTGTGATTTCGATCAATTTGTTACATTTCTTCTTATTCGATATGATGTGACTTGAATGTGAGTTCGTTTTTACCTTTTTGTACACATGGTTTGGGTCGGGGTAGCTTTAGTTTTTTATTCTGATAGGTTACACTGAATGCAAACAATTGGCTACAAGTTACAATGTGGGAAGTTGTTTCAGGAAGTCTGTGTACCGTTAGTGTTTCAATTCTACATCTTGAAATCCTCGGCTGATAGGCAGTAGAATGAGGAGGGGGGGGGGAATCTCCGACTGGTGATTTCGATCCGTTCGATAGATATCTGTCACATTCTATATGACGTGTCTCGAATGTGAAGTCCTTTTCATCTTCTTTTGCACTTGGTGTGGGTAGGAGTAGCGTTCGTTTTTTTCTTATAGGTTACACTAAATGCGAACAAGTGGCTGGAATGACAAGTCGGGGAGTGCGATGAGGAAGTCTTTCAATCATAAGAGTGTATCAATTCCACATCTTTAAATCCTCAGCTGATATAAATTAGAATTGGTGGTCTCCGATTGATGATTTAGATCCGTTCGATAGATTTGTTTCACATTCTATATGATTTGTCTTGAAGGTGAAATCTCTTTCACCTTGTTCTTCGCATGGTGTGATTTGGTGTAACTTTTGTTTTATTCCTATAGGTTACACTGGATGTGAACAAGTAGTTGCAAGTAAAAAGGCGGGAAGACCTATTTTGAAGTATGTCAACCATAAGAGTAACTCAATTCCAAATCTTCGAATACACGAATACACTGTCTTACAGGATGCAGTATGGGAGTTCTCTGATTGGTTAATTCTATCAGTTTGATAAATTTTTTTACAGTATATATCATGTTTCTCGTATGTTAAGTCGTTTTAACCTTGAACTGCTCATGCTGTGGGTCGGAGTATCGTTTGTTTTATTTTTTTATTTTATCCTTAATGAATAATTAGCCATTTCTTAAGCGGCGGTAAGAATGATGAGGAAGTTTTATTTTGATAAGGATTTCCTAATTTCACATACTTCCACATCCTCGGCTTGATATGGTTTGTGTGTGGGGACTTCCAACTGTGGATATGAGCCTCTTGAGATTATTGTATTTCATTCTGATTGACGTGTTTAATTTTGAAATCGTGTTAGAAAATCCTTCAGAAGGTTAGGATTTGAGAAATTTTATTTAAACTTTTCTTCTCTTAGATATTATTGAATGAACACTTTTCCACATGTGAAGAGTATGAAAGAACGAAGAGGTTGTCTTACATTGATAAAGGTCTTATTTCGTCCTCTTCGTATCCTCTGATTTTAAGAGGTAGTGTGTTGGGTTTCCAAAAGTTGATTTTCTAGTCGTTCGAGAGATTTCTTTCATTGTTGTGAAGTGGTTTTTACCTTTAACTTCACATGGTGTGGATCGGAGTTTTTTTTGTATTCAAATTTTTTTAGTTATCATTGAACGAACACCTAGCCACAGCTAAGGAATAGTAATTTTTCGAACGTCCATGTCTCGTTCATGAAGAACAGGGTTACCTCAGCCCAAGCAGTTGTTAAATAGTAGATATAAGATTTTGAAAACTCCAAATTATTTGTGATTCTTAGGTTTCTTCCTATCGAAAGACGATAAACACACCAATTGAAAGCTATCAGAGGAGTAATATGAATTTTGGTTTTAGTAGCTTGCCTTCAAAATACTAATAAAAGACGACACATCACCGAAGTTAGGAACCTGTATGTTTGTAGAGAAAACTAATGTTGCTGCATAGTGTAGTTGTAGCGCTGCTTGTACATTTTAAATAGAGTGATATATTTCGGAATGTGATGAGTATAAAAGCAGGTTTAAAAACAGTTCTTTTAAAAAGAACATAAAAAGTGAAGAATTGTTCGCTGAAAAGAATAGTATTTCCCATCCCTACAGACAAGTATTGTGTCGTCAGCGAGCTGAAAACTTCTATTGAATTCACTTTCACTTGCCGACGTCCTAGGGCGTTATTAAAGAAATACTACAATTTAAAATGACTGTTTGTTGTAATAGGAGGATTGTTTTACCAATATATTGCTCTCCGTACGGGGTAAGCGAGTTTGCGAGCAGTGGACTGAAGAGAAATGGACGATTGGAAAATCCGGCAGTGGATCGCGAAATGTGGCGACACCACGGTATGATAGACATTTAACTCGCATGGCAGTGACGAACCATATAAGTTCTATTCGAGTGTTAGCACTGCAGTGGAGTGCTGTCACGTGTGTGGTATTGTCTGCTTCAACTGTTCGACAGCGTCTGTTGCGTAGAGGACTGCATGTAAAGATTCCTTTGCGGGGGGTACCCTTGACTCTGATCTATCTACACCTCAGGTTACAATGGAAGCATGAATACAGGCAATGACGAGCAGATTGGCAGCAGGTCGTGTATTATGACGAATCCCGCTTTATTCTGGACTATACTAATGGCCACATATGCGTTTGGGATGCGACATCGATGTCGATGTTTTCAAAACATCGATGTTTTTTTAAAGACATCGATGTTTTTAACAGCGATGTATTGGATTCAATGTTTTTGTAACATCGATGTTTATACTTATCGATGTTTTTACGCAGTCGATGTTTTATTTTTTAAATGGAAAAGTACCGTTATAAAAATTTAAAAAATAACCTTGTAGTATAATTTTAATAATCAGCAAATTGAACATACTTTTAGACCAAATGTGGTCAAGGGTGAAGGGTCTGAAAAGTACGGATGCGACACCGATGTCGTCGTTTTCAAAACATTGATGTTTTGAAAAAAATATCGACGTATTGGAGCCGATGTCGCATCGCTAGTTGCTAAACTAGTTTTAAGAAATAGGGATAAAAGTTTAAATACGCTGAATTTTATAAACATCCATGGTTTGGGGGCGATGCATTATCAACAGCGATCTTTTAATTTTGAACATCAATGATTCAAAACATTGATGTTTTGCTGTCGAAGTCGTATCAATAGTTGCTAAACCAGCTTTAAGAAATGGGGATAAAAGTTTAAATATACTGAATTTTATAAACATCCATGGTTTGGGGGCGATGCATTATCAACAGCGATCTTTTAATTTTGAACATCAATGATTCAAAACATCGATGTTTTGCTGTCGAAGTCGTATCAATAGTTGCTAAACCAGCTTTAAGAAATGGGGATAAAAGTTTAAATATACTGAATTTTATAAACATACATGGTTTGGGGGCGATGCATTATCAACAGCGATCTTTTAATTTTGAACATCAATGTTTCAAAACATCGATGTTTTGTTGTCGATGTCGCATCAATAGTTGCTAAACCAGCTTTAAGAAATGGGGATAAAAGTTTAAATACGCTGAATTTTATAAACATCCATGGTTTGGGGGCGATGCATTATCAACAGCGATCTTTTAATTTTGAACATCAATGTTTCAAAACATCGATGTTTTGTTGTCGATGTCGCATCAATAGTTGCTAAACCAGCTTTAAGAAATGGGGATAAAAGTTTAAATATACTGAATTTTATAAACATCCATGGTTTGGGGGCGATGCATTATCAACAGCGATCTTTTAATTTTGAACATCAATGTTTCGAAGCATCGATGTTTTGCTGTCGAAGTCGTATCAATAGTTGCTAAATCAGCTTTAAGAAATGGGGATAAAAGTTTAAATATACTGAATTTTAAAAACATCGATGGTTGGGGGCGATGCATTATCAACATAGATGTTTTAATTTTGAATATCGATGTTTAAAATCATCGATGTTTGCTGTGGATGTCGCATCACTAATATGCGTTAGACGGTACTGTGTTGAGCACCATCTTTTAGCATTTGTTTTTGAGAGTAATACTGGATGAACGAAAAGACTGATGGTGCGGGGCGCCATTTGTTATCATAGGCGATCATGGCTTACGAATTGAAGATACTCTCAACCGCTACATCAGTAGGTTGTTGAGGCCGAAGTCGTACCCTTCCTTCGCCACACTTCTGATGCTATATACCAACAAGACAACGGTCGGCCACGTGTTGCCCCAACGTGCAATCCTTCGTAGCACAGGAGATACCACTACTTCCTTCGCCTGTCCGTTCGCCAAACATGTCAACGATTCAACATGGATGGGACTGGTCACATGTCGACTGCTCCATTACTATTCTACAATAGTCACGGAACAGCTACACTCTACGTTTATGAGTCATGGCAACGGGTTTGGCGATTTTTTTGGCGCACTACTAAAGTCGCCAAGGAAATAATTATTTCCAAACTCTTTTAATGTCACAATTTTTTTTTCTTTTTACAACATACTTTTTAAGCATATTTCAGAACGTTTTAAAAAGTATATTTTAAAAAGTTTCACAAAAAGTAGTAAGCTTAAGTACATATCAAAACACATTTGTGAACCAGCAGAGAAACTAAGCTAAGAATGGTAAGAATACCCTGAAACTTATCAATTACACTAAATACAGTGAGCATGTTGAAAAAGGAAAAAGATTTACAAAAGAAAAAAAAGCAAGAAATAATACCTGATAAAGTCAGAATTCTCTCGTAAAAAATAATGAAAACAAAAATGGTAAAAAAAAAAAAAACTCCTAATCCTGTCGTGAAAATTATTATAGCAAAATAAAAATTCCACAGCTGTCAAAATACAAATAAAAGGACCAATGGTATCACAGAAAACGATTTAAGAGGACCAATGAAATCAAAGGATATTTTAAAAACAAAATAACCAATGGGAGGAAAGAAAAAATTTCAAACGAATCAATAAAATCAAACGATTTTAACGGATTTTGTAAGAACTTTCTAGAATATTCAAAATGAAAATTAAAAGTTTCGTTTGCCGAGGTTGCCATGTAAACCACAACAACAGCAACGAAAGATGGGTTGCCTTAATTTATATTTATAGTAACTCTCTACTAGAAGTGCGCCAAAGAATCGCCAAGCTGTAGCCATCACTCATAAACGTAGAGTGTAGCTGTACCATAGTCACTATCAATTGAACTTGGGTTTGGATCGAAGCTGCCTGGCAGGGAATAATACCCCATCCAATGCCTTTTTCATTGAATGCAACGGCGTTTGGTAGGTCTCCTTACCGCTCATGGTGGCTTCACAAAATACTAATTTTGTGCCAGTAATGGAGTTGTATTTATCAGAAACTTGAATAATTTATTTGTATCATCATTAGTAATATGTGGAATAGATTTCATTCAAATCGGATAATCGAATGCTGAAAACAAGTCAGATAAATATTATGATTGAGTATGTGACTAGTTAACGACGATTGCAAAAACTTTTAATTACAACGCCTCAGTAAACAATAGTATTACAAAAATCTTTATTTTATTTTAAATAGATGGCAGTCAGTGATATCGAAGAGAAAACTTTGTGCTGGATAGACAACTGTTTCGGATTTAATGTTGATAGTCTTGATTTTTATTAAAACTAGTAAATTCACATATTTTATTTTGTTTCACTTAAGGCTAATTGGGTGGAGTGGTAGTTCACGGTAAGACGTTTGTCGCCAACTAATTTTTGTCGCCAAATCAAGATAGCGGCCGAATTCCGTAACAGCAGATAGGGTTGCCATAACAAAACGGCAGATGTGAAGAAAATCCGCAAAAGGTGAACGTTACCATATTTGGCGACAAATCGCCTTCTTACCGTGAACGACCACTCCACCGCTAATTGTATTATCAATGGTAGTGATAAAAAATCATTTAAAAGTAAAAGTTCATGCTCATGGTGGATTTAAAATGCATAGTTATCTTGCCATTAAAATGACTACACTTCGATAGTGTAAAAATATCTGCAAATTTAATCATATGTGTTTTACAAAATCTGAATTTTTATAATGTCAAATAATTGCGCGTTGCTAAAGGAAACTGATATTTTAAGCTTTCTGAATTTTTTCGCGTTGTGGTCACACGATATAAAGGAAATAAGCAAGACGAGTACGTTATTGCGCGACCTCAGTGAGAAGGCAGATAGGCGTTGGCTAATCCACTTCTAGAAAGGTAAGTTCACCAGGGGAAATGTCTATCGTGTGCAAAATTATGTTTGGTAATCGCTATTCATGCTTATGCGTTTCGCCAACGCGCAATCATTGCTCTTGCTTCTAGCTCCAAATGATGGTCTGAAAACCTGAATCCGGAGCTACTGACGCTAATAGTAAAGACATATTGTATATAACCTGCCGTCTGACGTGTGACAAAATAGACTTGCTTAAAACCATAACCAATCTATCCTCTGTACTCAAATGCCAACTCGCCAGAATCCGATTACATTTGTTTTATACCTGTATTTATTTTGTTTCAGTTGGTATTTATTTTTTTATGATATTCACAAGATGCGCTTGTGAAAGCCAAGTAAAACATCATTTATGTTTAATAGTTAAAAATAATACTGCGGAGCTTTTAAAATACCGTATAAGAAAAAGGATTCAAAATGTATCGTTAAAAAAATATTGTTGGTGGGAAATATTAATCCCTTCACACGCACGATGGTCTGCAAATTAACATAACCGCTCACATTTTGGGTATAAAGAAAGAAGTCAAATTGTTTTATCATCTTGCGGCAGACTTACACGGGAAGAAATTGCTTCAAAAATTAAAATGAGTATGAACAAAATTCTTATGGCCCCCTCCGATTCACGACGGGTCAGCTGGACGTCTTCCTGGGTGAAATGGGAAACAAAAAAAGACCAGATTGCTCCATCAAGACTTCGCAGATGGCAGACACTTGAAGTCAATGAAGATCGAATTAGATAACAGGTATTTTTCTGTATTCGCACCTCAAGAGCCTCAGGTCTCACAGGCTATTAGACGTGGTGTGATGTATTTATGCCAGGTCAGATCAGTAAAATATTAAACAGCATAATTGAAAAGGTAAGCCTTAACCACATATTTCACCTTCAGAGTTTCGGATATTACTTCTGTTGACTGAACTGCATCATTAATTAACATGGGAGCAAGTAAATCTGTACTTTCGTATTTTGACATTTCTATAGCTCTTCTAAGAGTAACGAATGTGAATTTAAGGTTAATTTTCCTTGAACCCTGTCTTGCAGATTCCTGGTCTATGTGATGGTAGATTTTCAAATGCAGATTACTATCCCTGTTATTCACATTTGCCGATGCAAAGCACTGCCTGTAATTACTAAGGATCAAAGATAGGCAAGTTACCTTATGGGATTTTAGTTTAACTATCGTTTTTGTGTGTGAATATTCAGTTTATTTTAAGTCACTCTATATTAAAAATATGACATTTCTTTGTTTAAAATGTTGTATTTTAATTTTAAATACGACGAAAGAAACATTTTACTTTTGTCATTGTGATAAATAATTAATTGCTTGAAGGAAAAATTGTGTAACATACATGCATCGTGCAATGCAAATATATGTAAGATCGAGTTATATCCCCCCATATAGCGTGAGACATTGTAAACTTTATTTTTTATTTTTTCCAAGATATTAATAGGAAAAAGACCATATTCATGTCTCAGTGGGTGTGACCACTTTGAGACGTTAATGGCGCAGGATCGATTCCTTACAAGTATATTCATATTTCTCTCTTCAGTGTCAGTAGAAGTTTCATTGTGTGTGTCTATTACTTGATATTGCATGTCTTGTGTCTGGCGCAGCATGACCAAATATGGCCCATGTGCCATAAACCTACCAAAATACTTATTCAACTTTAGTTTGTCATTCCGAAAATCACACTACCCTACAATAATAGACAGGACGCCAGCGTATTTGTCATAAAATCCGACTACTTGTTTGGGGGTGTTTTTCGTGGTATGGCCTGGGACCTTTGCATGTTGTTCCTGGTCAATTGAACGCCGGCGCCTACATGAACATTTTGGACAATCAGGTTCTTCCTACGCTCTAGCAATTTTATGGAATGGACGAATGTTACTTCCAGGAGGACAAAGCTCCATGTCATGTTGCAGCCTCTGTCAAGCAGTGGTATCAAGATATGGATGTGAAACGTCTTCCCTGGCCTTCTCAGAGTCCCGACTTAAACCCCATAGAACATTTGTGGGACGAGTCAGAGCGACGCTTACGGATCAAGGAACCACGTCCGAATTCTACAGCAGAGCTGGCAACATTCGTGCAGCAGGACTGGACACAAATACCCATAGCTGTGTATCAAAACCTCGTTAAAAGTAGGCCCAGAAGAGTTGCAAGTGTAATTGCAGCGCGTGAGGGACCATCCCCTATTAAAACATGTATTATTTCCCTTATACCATCACATCTTGCTGTCCAGTCCATTTTAGCTGGGTAGTGTATGTAGAACTATTGACTACATGTATTAAATGCTAGCAAATAACCTTTATAGCATAGTTTCCCAAAGAAGGCGTTACACAGCCGCTGTGGACCTTGAAGGAATTTTGTGGGCAATGTTGGACGACCCAGAGGAAATTGGGTCATCGTTGAGCTAGAGTAGATAGTAAGATGTAATACAAATTGTCGGCTAAAATGTTTTCTGTAAATACTTATTCATTTGACTATACACTTACTACAGTGACGTGTTGTAAGTGATTTATTTATATAACTATGGGGCTTCGCCCCCTGCTCGCTATCGTTCGTTAACCCCTGATGATTACGCAATCGTATTTAGTACGCTTCGCGAACTATACTTTTCAACAATGAGAGGGGAGGGAAATGCTTCACAATCCATCTGCATTTGGATGGCTGCTGGATTGATTCCGGACCTCTACTATGACGTTAATTGAATGTTCCCTTCCCTTTCCATTACGATATTTATACCATGCGCCCGAGTAACGGAAAATTGCCTTTCTTTGCGAGATTAGCGGATCCGTATATAAGCCGACACCCGCACTTTAGCTTTAGAAAACGTTCCAAAAATTCTCGGCTTATACACGGAAATATACGGTAAATAAAAACAAAATGTTTTAAAGATGTGAAGAACAAAACATCTCATTTCCACATAAAAAAGGAAATTGTTAAATAAATAACATGTTGTTAAAATTCAGAGGAAATCTCATCATAATTTTAAATGTTTCAGCTGATCCGTGTTGTAATAGAACATTTTAAGATTTTCATATTCGACTATTGTTATGGGAACGGCGACCGAATGTGCAGGTTCATCTGAAAACATTGCAAATTTTCTAGCGCGTACTTTCAAATTTTATGAATGGATAAATAACTGTGTTTTTCGTCTTCGCGTGTTTCAAATTCATCAGCTCATTGAACCACAAGACTCGCTATCTACCAATCACAAAGCGAATAAACCTGAAAAAAGAGGAACCGACTGCAAATAATTGACTTTGTTTCAGGACGATGCTGACGAAAATAGAGACTAATGTAGACAAATGGGTAGCACAGCATCCAACTCCACCTTTCCCATTAATTATTATTTTTAATTTAACTGATTTGGTTGGACGATAATAGTGAGAGAACTTGTGTGCTTTTGTGTTCAATCTATTTGTTTCATTTTAATAATTTCAGTTCCAATTTGTTATATTTCCAAACTAGCTTTTTAAAATTCTAAAATTAGACAAAACAAAATAATTATTTTAGCGAAGTTCCAAAAGTATATACACAGCTCTACTGACAATTTATTATTGTATATTTGAAATAGTTTTCCAGAAAAAAGCCAAAAAATGTCTTCGAAAAGGGGGCGTTGATTCAAAACTTTTTTGGGAAGTTAGGGTCTATAGAAATATATGTTACTTTTGAAATTTGACAGACTTTCATTTGTAAGGGTTCTTTGAATATACACTCATGTCTATAAATTAAGGATAATTCAGAATCACACGGAAATCGAACTCTAAAGTAAAAATTTCACCTGTAGAATTATCGCACACATATTTAAGAATAATATCCAAATTACAGGAAGCCATCAGATGACGCCGTTAGTACGTCACAATGACGAGAGTGTAAGAGAGGAGGTGTATACAGGGTGACCTGTAAAGTCCTTTTAAGCCCTTTAATTTTAAAACCTCGTAGAGTCAAGGTAGGGACGTGTACCTACAGTAAAGTGACCATGCTGAATTTATCGACATTTTTTGTAATTCCTTCAGTGAGTAAACATCGTAGTTTTTATGAATGGTATCATGCATACACCATCTGTTTTGTTCTTTATTTTTTGTTTAATAAATGTGCTTTATGAATAAGTCACGTTTGTTTTGTTTCTGAACCTTTATTTGTCAGAGCTGGCATTATCCTTAATTTATGGACATGAGTGTATTTGAACTTTTTCTCTTAGGAAAACATAACCACGTGATCTTTTGTTTCCCAATAAAATTTCAAAATTCATTAAAATTCAAAAACTTCTATTTTTTTACAACATTCATTTTATTTAATTCTTATTTGAATCACGTAATTGCATCGTTCTGTTTTCTTATTTACACAATACACAGGAAAGACAAAAACATGAGTAAGAATTTTACTTAGAGATAGAGATTTATAGAGAAAATGATTTCAAATAAATGAGTAGCTACAAAGTGAGTCTTTATTAAGCTACTTCCACAATAACACAAGGCTGTGATTTTTGCTGATATGAAGTGGTTTCTTCAAATAAACAGAAATGTTGAAATAAACTGCTGAAAAGGATATGATTTGCTTTGTAATTGGAATTCTTGAGCGCTTACAAGGTCTGATACATTTCTTCGGGATGTCCTGAAAATAAAAAATATTTCCTACTATAATTTGAATTGTAAAACAATAGAACAATGTAGTATTGCATGCACACTCAAATAAGTTAGAGTAAAGCAGTACTTTTTACATTGGATAGTTTCATATAATCTGAAATGTTTTTTCATGTTACGACATGTGTACATTTTTTTAATATGAATTTCATAGATCTATTGATTTTGTTTGAATGTAAATTTGCTTCATAGAAGAAGTTTAGTGCTTTAAGTGACAATCTGGCTTATACTCAAGTTATATCAGATTCTTATTGGTTTCCTTAAGTTTCTTTAGTTAGTCTACATATCCGCCAACACGTTTTTAAAATATTCCTGGTTTGTAACACATTCTTTCGTATTATATATGTGATCCCATGTAAGTGCCAGTATCTTATACTTTCATGGGATCACTTAGTTTGGTTAGGTAGTTCCATCAACCAACATAATTTTTAATCAAAACCAAAGAAAAATCACGATTTGTTTTTATATCTATTCCAAATTCTTTGATCCATAAAAATAACCTCAAGCAAATATCACATTTCCTCACCTTTAGTTAGTGGTGTAACTAAAAGTGACCTGACCCTTACTGACCCGAGCTCAGGTATTGATGCCGCCATCCTACCGCAGTTCAAAATTACGAAACGTTAAGGAATCTTTCTTTTCGGGATTTATCTAGGATCGTCGCCAATAGCCCGTTCTATTGCTCCAATGCGACGTAAATTCAACTACTTAACTACCATGTAATTTCCTAAATGCTCTTTAATCAAATGCACATGACTTTATTATTATTATTATTTTCCAATAGCGGGCACAATGCATAATACACTTGGTACCATGCACTTGATACCATCCTTTGCCAACAAGGCCGGAAGTGTTAATGGTCACTACTGCCAATGGCGGTCACTAAGAACTTGTCCTTTGGCCACTAAAAGGTCGGAAATGATGGTCACTTGTGAAGGAGCACTCAGTGGGTGGACCATCATTGCCCCTAACAAAGGACAGCACTATTTACATCCATGCCCTCACCCCGGATTCGAACACCAAGAACCTTCCAATCCAAAGGCCAACACCTTGACCGGTTGGTCGGCGACTTTTCTATTATTTGTTTGATTGATCGATGTAAATTGAAAGGCAGAGTTTGGCAATATGTGTTTGGAATGGAAACTATTCTGAAATTGTTATAACCAGGATAAAAAATTTATTAAAATGACCTCTAAATAACCAAAATATGAATTGATGTATTTTCGATCAGGAAATTTTTTTTCATATTGTTTGTATGTAACATGTATTTTCAACAGCTATACTATGGTAGAAAACGTGCTTACGTACAAATTCGCTGATTTAGAATTATATCCACAAACATCTTCAAAATGACGAAGATTTTCGAGACAATTTATGGAAGTATCTCGAAAACTGATCTAAATAATCGAAAATACCGATTAATGACTTTTACAAAAATGACCTTTAAAACCAACATTTCTAGAATCAGGTGATTGCTAATGAAGTTTTTCTCAATGAGAAGTGTTTACAAAGTTCTAACAAAAATGACATGTCCATAAAATTTGGGCTTTTATTTTAACGATGTTTGACTTTGCATGATGTTCCAGACGTTTTTCTAACTGTTAATTTTCTTGAATGATCTACGGAAAATTATTTTGATATTTAAAATTATTATTTTTAACTATAAATTAAAAATGCCAGAAGTTCGTTATCCATAGTTTAGTTAGGTACAAATATCGTATAGCTGAAAAAGAAATGGCATATCATACCATTTTGATCAATGACTTTTTCCACCAAAAGCTTGGCCAAAGCTGGACTCCTGGCGACCTGATCGGCTAGCCAACTGGAGGACATTGGTCTGAAAAAAAGAACGATTAATATCTAGAAAAGCATTGCAACACATTAATTACACGCCAAATTTGATTCGATCGATCGAATTTGATATAAAGCACGACATGTAGTTGCTTTCCTTTTCAAGCTCTTTTGTCAGTAAAAGTTTGTGATTATTAGTTTTAAATATTTTGAAATTTTCTAAAATGCCAAGGATTTAACTTCTATAATGTACTTATGTGAGCTAGAAATATGTAATGTTATTGATTAGAAATATATAAAATTTTTAACTATAACACATAATATCAAGTTTTAAGTGTTAGCAGACTAGAGTGGTATCATTTTTTGAAAATTAATTTGTAGATTAGAGAATATTCTTACTTCGATATCTAGATATGTGACTAAAATTAAACATTTAAAACATTAGTAAAACATTTTTAAGCTACTAATTTATTGTTTATACATTAAATTTAATACAAATGCAGCGCCTTATTTACAAGAATTTTTGGTTTAATATGACAAAATTGTCATATGGAATGCTCATTTTCAAAATTTATTAGAAATGTAATGTCATTGTGATTTCCTTAGTATTGATGGAACATATTAAAAATTTCATGTAGTCATGTGTAAAAGAATTGAAGTCTCGTTTGGTTAGAAGCATCCCAATCAATTTCTTGAACAGTAGAGAGCTTATTTTACACAACTGAAAAGAGGAAATAAAATTTCTCGCAGCTTTAATAGCTTATGAAAAATTATGCATTCTATTCTCCATTTAATACACTTATTTTTACTAGTTCCTGTTAGTGTCGCCATCTATGGTTAATCCAACTATACGAATGCTTATACTAATGACAATTATTCTTCCCGTGACCTATAAAAAATCAACAAGGTCTTGTAACGGTCAAATATATAGCGATTGTGGGAATATTTAAATGTAATTTAAACTATTCTTTATGATAGAATCAGAAAATTTTGTTTCTTTCTCAATCCCTAATTAAATATTTTCATTGCTATTCTAGAAATTAAAAATAAATAAACTCCAAAAAACCAGCAAAGATGTTTTCTCTCCTAGCTTAAGTGGATTAAATTGTCGCTCTTAATTTTCAGTAACCTGGATCAGTTAATCCACTTTATTCCTTCGTTGGTTTAATTTATTTTGTAAACAGGAGATGGAAATTGATGTTGAAGTGAATGAACGCTTTGAGAACATTTTTATTTTCGCTTGTTTATCAATGTAATCAAGCATTTCAAACAAAAAAATAATTACTAGTTTCAACTTTTGAAATTTAATAGTTGTGAATTCTCTTGAATGTGCATACTCTCCAACATTGGTAACCCAGTCATCAGTAGCACTTCTTACCGACATATTACATACGACACAGTACAAATAAAATAATGATTAATTATTAAAAATAATAAAAAGTTACTAAATAATAAAATAATTAACAATTAAAATCAAACAATTATTTAATTAATTGAAACAAATATTTTTAAACAATATTCAAAATTAATGACTAAATATATAAATTAATGAATCTTATTTTAAAAGTCACACAAACAAGTAACAAAACAACGTGGCTTTTTTATTCTCTAGTCCAAGTTTCTAACTTCGGGATCGTTGAAGAGAGTGAAAATTTCAAGGGATTTCAAATTAGCGTAAAATTCTACGACAGATCGATACCTAGAACATATTTATTATTCAATTATTACCTTTTGATTATTTAATTATTATTATTTTATTAAATAATTAATTTTTTTAAAGAGAATCACAGTTAAGGTATCGATCTGGTGTAAAATTTTCCTGATTTCAAATCCGTTGAAATTTTTAATCTATCTTTAACGATCCCGCTTTTACAAAAACGAACTAAACAATGTTTAACTCGTTTAAAACTCGTTAACTCGAACTAAACAATGTTAACAACAGTACAAATTTTTTATTTGTTTTGCTTCACTCCACTCGAATCATTTGATGAAAATCATCAAATGAAATGTTGCCACTAAAAGAGAAAAAACGTTCACCAACTGTTTGAGACCGCTCTGATGATCGTCATGCAAATGGCGGCTCCGCTCATATTCGTTACGCTCACTAAAAACGCTCTCAAGGAAACCAACACCATCTGTTTGTATAAATAACGTTTTAGTGACGTCATCCACAGCTACATTAAGGCTGCTAGATAACGGCTCCGCTTTCTTAGGAAACCGTAGCTTTACCGTCCTAGCGGAGGCCTATCGGAAGCATCTTTCGAAGACGTCATTTCCGCAATGCAATCGCTTACGTCATTCCGGTGGGGCGAAATGAAGGAAGAATGCTTTCTCACATAGCAGATGGGGAAGGGAAAGTGAATGCAGAATTGGGGAAGAGTAATTTCGGCGTTTTTTGTACGAGATCCGTAGTTTTTCACTACACGTCCGTACCTCCGTAGTTTTCACCTAATTTCAGTAGCAACTACGGAAATTCCGTAACAGTTGGAGAATCTGAATTTGACAACATTATTAGTTGGACGGTTAGGTATTTTCATGGCAGATGATCCATACTTGGCCAAACTGCTCTGAAAGCAGTACAGAAAACTTTAAGTAACGGCTATACACACGTAATGAGTTTTACTAACACAGAAGTCAAAAATGCACCCAGTACATTGGACCTCTATGGCCCCAAGAATAATAATGGGAGAGATCTGTATGTAAAACTGATCAAGTTAACCATCCCACAACGATTGTGTTGCTGCTTGATGCATTCCTTATCAATATGGATATCATTAATACCTCCACCGGAAAAACAGATTATGGATCATAAATATAACCGTTCAATTGCCAATTGGTGAGAGCGCGACTGACTCGGCAATATCCCAGGTCATCATGGGAGGTGCTACTACATCGCAACCATCGGTGGATATCATTGCAACCAGAACACTCGTGCTTGTTTATAATGTCTGCTCCAGTTTTTATCATCTATTTGTCTGCGACTTTTTAATGTTGAAAAGAGGTATGACTGAAACAAACAACGGATCATTAATAACGTAGATAGGAGCTTTGGTATTACGAGGGTTGGTTGATAAGTAATGTTTGTTACCGTGTGGCATCACTAGTATTTGGGAAGAGAAACATCTACCCATGCGTTCGTTAGCCGAAAATGTGAAATGCACATGAGCTTAGTTTCTATTCACTGTTGGACAGATTTCAATAATAGCGATTGCTATCCATGAGTACTACTTCCGAGCTACGTATATAGCAGTGATCAGTAATAGAGGTTTGCAGTAAAAAATTGAGCGTCTGCAAAATGTACATATGTATAAAAGCAATTTATAGCCCAATTGCAGTAGAGAAACGATGGAAACAATGGTAATACTGAAATTCACGCTTTTCCTAATTGTTCCCCACATTTAAAGGACTTTGAAATGTCAAATTTTTTTCATCCTATGCAGAAATTGAAGTTGCTGTAAAAGTGAAACCCAAACCGTCTCCACAGCGTGCTTGGCAAAATGTGTTGTAAATGGCGACAGTAGAAAGGAGGAAGTTAGAATGTTGAGAGAAATACATTTTTTATACAACCTTTTCTTTTCTCGGTAGTTTTTAAAGTTTTTATTTTTTATTTCAAATAGCTCAATAATTGTCACCCTGTATACGTAGAAAACATCATTTTGTGTTGTCCGGTTCAGGCTCCTCTCTGACGACGCCCTGATCCCCCAACACCTACATTTTTAAGAAATTCCTTTGGGTTTTTATTTTGAATTTCCTTTTGTTTCAGAAATTATATATATCTATATGAATGTGATTTGACTCTCCAACTGGTTTCAATGAGATAACTCCTCCAAAAAGATCTGATAAATTTTGCTAATGCGGAGGCATATCGTTATCAATATTTTACGATAAAAAGTCATTTTTTTACGATAAAAAGATCACGATGATGGTTAGCTTTTTTTCTAGGAACGAGATCTATCGTCCATCACGATCTGGTTAGTTTTGCAGGTAACAAGATACTTCGTCGAGACAAATACAGGAGTTAACACATGACCCTAGAAATGTCTGAGCTCGAAGCGGTGCTTGAGATTGAGATGCCCGAGTCAGAGAGCACAGTCACCTGTTGATGTCGGCGTGGAGGCCGAAGTCGTCGAGGGCGTCACCCTGCATCCTCTTGCCGAAGCCCCGTGCGGTGGAGAGGGCGGCGTTGCGGAAACCACGCTTCTGTCGGGATGGGGCTGGGTTGCTGCAGACGCACACCAGCACGCAGGCCATCACCAGAGATACGAATACCAAGCTCAGGCGACTCATGATGGTTCCTGGAAATGAAATACGTTCAGTTATGAGAAAGATTTCCCGTGCAAATCAACGAACAACAGAAAGACACGGTTCTTACATAGAATTAACATAATGCGGATTACGTAATGGAGGAACGTTCTACTCCATAACATTAGCATCACCTACATTTATCTGTTCAGAAACCGACTCTCATACGTGTTGCTTTAAGACTTCCTGCACGAACTTTTACCTTCCAGCCTTCGACGAAATATCTTTTTCATCAAGATCTGACTGATTTTTCTGATGACAAATTACCTTGTCGAGATAAAACTACCCTAATACTCAAAGTATTAAAAAACTAAAACTCCTCTGCTTTGACTTTTCTGGAAGTCTACTCAAGGAAAAATTATCCAGAACCTTCACATTTGGATAATTCTTCCCTCACATGGCTGGTATAATAGGAAAAAACCTGGTGGCGCATTGTCCTTCCAAGGTGACAGAGCTCGGCAAACCACTATTTCTAGACTCATCACTGGACATACTAGGTGTCTTAGATATGTGCAGAGTCACAAGACCGTCTCTATCTGCCCTAAACGCAACTCTGCGCTGGCCTGCCCCTCTCAACTCTTGAACTGCATCGGGGTGTCTAGAGAGGATCCCCTCCAGATTTGTTACTTTCTGCATATCCACGGACTCATGGTCTTGGTCTAGCCTCTGGATAGACCTAGGGGATTGGAAACAACAACATTAAAAACTAATTGTTCCTTGCCCAGAACTGGTGATAGTTTTCAACAGGATTTGGTATCAGAGGCTGGTTAGCTCAGTGCAGTTTTCGAGGTGAAGATAAATCACCAGGAGGGTTAAAGGGCTGCAGAAAAGTTTTGAGCAATGTTGCTTCACCTGTAACACACTTCCTGACAAAAAACAAACACACCTACAGGTTGGAAGAATCACAGGAAAGCTTATATAAAGTAGCTACAAAGCATGTAAGGGAGCGTGCAGGTTGCAGAATAGATAGATAGGTGTCAGCCTCTCTAAGGGTTAAGGGGACCAGTGCGCAAAAATATTTCAAAATTTCGATTATTTTTTTATAAATTTAAATACATGTTTGTTCAATTCTGTTTAAAAGGATATATTATTTATGGAGATATGCTAAATATTTTAATAATTTTTTGAAAATTACCTTTTTGTACCTGAAGTAAGGTCAATTTAATGTTTTAAACTTCAATGTCTCAAAATGTGTATTTTTTCCATACTAGGAGGCTCCGCTCCCTGCTCGCTATCGCTCGTCAAAACACGATAATTGCTACGCAATCATATTTATTTCGCTTCGCAAACTATGCTTATCAACAATGAGGGGAAGGGGATTGCTTCACAATCCATCTCCATCTGGATCGCTGTTGGACTGATCCCGGACCTCTAGTACGACGTTAATTGAAAGTTCCCTTCCCGTTGCGATATTTATAGCATGAGTGCGAGCAACTGAAAATTGCCTACTTTTTTTGCGAGATTAGCGGATCCGTATATAAGCCGACCCCCATACTTTAGCTTTAGAAAACGTTCAAAAAATTATCGGCTTATACATGGAAATATACGGTAAATAAAAACAAAATGTTTAAAAAATGTCAATAACAAAACCTCTCATTTCCATATAAAAAAGGAAATTGTTAAATAAATAACATATTGTTAAAATTCAGAGAAAATTTCATCATAATTTTAAATGTTTTAGCTGATCCGTGTTGTAATAGTACTTTTTAAGATTTTCATATTCGACTGTTGCTATGGAAACGGCACCAAATTTGCCGGTTCTTCTGAAAACATTGCAAACTTTTTAGTGCGTGCTCTCAAATTTTATAAATTATAATCCATTAATAAATATAATTGTGTTTATCGTCTGCGCGTGCTTCAAATTCATTAGCCCGTTGAAGCACAAGACTCACCATCACGTGACTCGCTATCAACCAATCACAAAGCGAATAAACCTGAAAAAGACCGAAAATTTTTCTTTTATAATAGAAAGAAAAGGAACATTTTTTCAAAGTCTATTCAAGCAAATATAAAAGAAATAGGTTTACAAATGTAACATACCCTATAACATATTTTAACACAGGCATTTTATCTATCTGCTCAGTGAAGTTCTTTTTAACTGCCAAAAATGATAAAAATTGGTAATTTTTCAAAAAGAATAGAAGTTTAAGGAAAAAATAACCTCTCAAAACTTTAAATTTTAAGTTTAAAAAATTCCCCGTGTTTAAGTGTTTAAAAGTGTTTTCATAACCTGTATAACAAATTCAAATCAATAAACATTAAAGATTCTGAGAAAATGTTCCTTAAAATTCGACCATTTTAACATTATGGAGATGGGATTACACTGGTCCCCTTAAACCCATGAATACATATAGGTATGAGTATCCGCAATCGCCACCCAGATGTGCTAGAGGAATTAAGATTCAGAGTAAGATAGACATGACTTTTTATCCGACTCTCTTAAAGCAAATCTCCATTATAGCTTCAAGGCGGGGCTGGATTTTATGGCGCAAGTAAGTTTCAAACTTGCAAACCTCCGGTTACTAATCCGCGAATTTACCAGGTGGTTCACCGCATCCCCAATTATTTTATGAGAGTCAAGTCAACTGTTGACACGTGATGAGAAAGTGACTCAGATTTTCCGATAAAATCCGAAAACGAATTTTGACGCTACATATACAAATATGTTCCGTTCTGAGTGAGTTTGAAAATAGTGAAATGTGAGAGATCGTATTCTCGTCATCTCCAGCACAACTTTTTCAAAATATATCTAAAAATGTATCTCAATCTCCGATGAAAAACGTGTCTGGATTTGAAAAGTTTTCCACTTTTTGAACGTGATTAGATTAGAGACGGATATCGAAGGACTGAAATTGTGAAATAGGTCTGGAAATTTTTTTCTCACGTCACAAAATCAACATATTTAAAAACATCGCTCACTTGTAAACTTCAGTTTGCAGCATTCTCCATTTAACCAAATCACATTATCCGCTATAGGGATTAAAGTATTTCAATTAATAAGATTTTTTAATTATTAGTCGATTATATGAAATGAATCTTTTCCCTCAAACCTCTAAACCTCTGAATGCCTGGAGAATTTTGAGTAGTGAAGTATTACTTACACAAATGAAATATGTTTATGCTTTATCTATAATCTGACACTGCACATTAGAACGCTGGAATCTACTACAGAAGCTCTGTAGTAGATTCCAGCACAATGGTGTATCGATGGGAGTGGAAACATTGTTTGGAATAATGCACTTGTTCAAATTCAAAATATAAACGCATCTCATTTAATTCCAACACAATATACCCCAAGAAAAAATAAAAGAATTTTTAAAGATGAAAGAAAAAAATTAAAAGAAACTCGAGTACATCTTTGTTTATTAAGCATAAATATATCCTAGATGCACCCCAAAAGACAGAAACTTGCAATAACCCTGCTTCTGACTGGTCTAGATAGTTTGACTACCTACTAAAAATGCTGCAGACCATTCTGTCCCCTTTGTTCTAATTTATAAAAAATGGTCATTAGGGTGGGCCGAAAACATTTCATCCCGATTCAAAAAGATCAAAATTCGGGCATTTTTATAAAATATAAAAATGTTTACAATTACGTTCTAATAGTGCGCAAAAAATAAGCTAATACATTCAATTTAAATTGTAAAAAAAAAAATTGTTTAGATCAGTACATATCTTCTGCCTCCCCAACGGGGGCCAAATAGCAGAAGAAACTGAAAATATGACATTTTTGCAAAATATCGACTTATGCAATTACGGTAAAAACTGGTGACCAGTTCTTTCTGCTATTTGACTCCCATTGGGGAGGAAGAAGATATGTACTGATCTAAACAATTTGTTTTACTGTTTTTATTGAATGTATTAGCTTACTTTTGCGCACTATAACAACGTAATTGTAAACATTTTTATTTTTTATAAAAATGCCCGAATTTTTATCTTTTTGAAGGGTTTGAACCCCTTGGGAGGCAAAATATATCAATAAATCGGGATAAAATGTTTTACACATTAGTTTTACTGCATGAGCCAACTTTTTCGCACTATTAGAATGTGATAGCAAGAATAAAAAAGCCTTTTTTCGGCCTACCCTAATGGACATGAACAACAATTTTGTACTGCTCTCTCTATTCGGGGCCTATGAGGCTGATAATAGGAGTCGAGAGATCGGATGAGTAGATAATTTTTTTTTCCTTCGTTCTTGATCTAGCTTTTTAAAAATCCATTTTTTATGCAAAATTTTGTTGCTATCCTTTGTACTGGGTATTTTGTGTATCTGCCTATAATTGGAAATTAAAAATGTTTAGAACATTTACATTTATGATTAATAACCATATTTTATGGGGGAAATGTCCATGGAAAATATTTGTTAGTCAAGAATATCAAAACTGGTTAGAAGTTTTGGTAGTAAACTGCAGATTGCATAACAATTACATGCGCGGTATTGTGATAATTTTTTTTTTTTCGGTGTAGGATAAAAACTTTATGGGGTAAAGACCTATTTTCTCATACGAATGTTTTTCTACATAACAAAATTTCAGTATTTATAGTATTTTAAGGGGACGTGAGACAATGAACCAATTATGAAGCATTTGCGGTAACTGAATATTTTCTGAAAAAATAATATTGCCTTATCTTGATCATTTTCTGCAAATCACGTTTATTGTTTTTTATTCGCAACGTAAAGCTGCTAACACCATGGTTATTGGAATATTTTTTATAAAAGTTTTTTTGTTGCTGATCTAGTAAATCACCGGGAAGCAATAAAAATTTGGCAACTTTTGTATGCAAAAGTAATTTTATTAGGATTTGGAGAAAGCAAGGTATTTTTTATTTCTGATTCGCAATGTCAGCCCTATTAAAAAGACCCAAACGTGTTTAACTCAGTTATAGTAAAATCCTATTTAAATTAATTAAATTTTGTATTTGTCTGGAAAAGTTGTATTGTTATTGCTCTCCAAACACTGAAAAGTAACGAATACCATTGTAAGATTAAATATTTTTTACGACCGGTGCTTCAAGTTCCTCTTTGTTCTTAAAACGTGTAAACATCCCAAACACTATAATAATCAGTGCAGCTTCTTTTACAAAATGCAATCATCTATATGAAACATCTTAACATTCCACACCTTCTGTAAATGCTGTTTTGCTGCTGAAATTGAATTATGGCTGAAAAGTCAATAAAACGTCTCTTGCCACGAAACTTTATATGTTTAATTTGCTTTAAATCCATATGACACTTAAATTAAGAAATAAATTGCTTTAAAGCAACATGTTATTGCAAAACGTTTTCCCGAATACTTGTAGACTTCTTCAGTAACGAAAGAGATCTGACCGAAAGACTGCTTCAGAAAATACAAAATACGAACACATTTTATACAATAATCATTACCCAAATAAAAATTATAATGAATACAAATTTCTTAACATTTTATTTAGGTTAACTTCAGTACAAACTCATATCTTTGAGTTTGTTGATGATTAAAAGCTAAAACATATCGGTCAGAAATAGTTATTATTTCGATTCCTGATCAATACAAAAACGAATTCGATAAAGTACGAGCCGTTTGATATTTTCTTAATGATCAAAGAATGCAAAAATGATCAGAATTTTTCGGAACATTTCTGCGAGTGTCATTTTTATTTCAGATGTCTCATTAGGAGCTTATTTAGTTTTCAATTAATGAGATTGTCCTGTGGCCTTCTATTTTAGGTACTCTGTCGGTCTTTTCAACTAATTAAATTCCAGAAAGTGCTTTTTGCTCCCAGAGATCGTTAGTTTGCTGTAGAACGACTTAAAAAAATGGCGGAAACTAAAGGCATAGATAGGCGTGTCTTCGCTTCTGATACGGAAAAAGGCTTAATGATTTTGTTCACTGATTATCCTAATCCTCGCTGAGAACTTTACCATTTCTTTTCCAAGAGATTCGAGTGGAGGTAAAAGTTCTATTTCTGAGCGGCAGTATCGCAGAAATGATACAAAATCGCCCATAAAAGTATGACTAATGTCCGCTCTGGGAGCATCAGGCGGGAAAAGATCTATGCCTGTGGGTTTATTTCATTGGATAAATATCTCAGATAGCATAAAGAATTGTTCATTGATACAATTTAGGGTGAGCTTATTTAGGCATTTAAGTAATAATAATGACGGCTTATACTATTAGAGACCATTGCTTGCCATTATGAATACTGGGTTATTTTGTGGTTCTTTTGTTTCTTAATTTCACTAATACGTAATTATTAAACAACGTAACTTTTCCAGCCTCGTTAAGTTTATTGTAATAGTTTTAATGCCAATGATTACATTGGGCCCACATTGACAGACTATAATAATGTATCAATATTTCTAAATTAGTATGACCTTTAAATAAACTAATCAACTTTAATCGTATGTTTTGAAATGACCTTTAAATATCTGAATATAAAATTTTAGATGGGTATTTTAACACGCGTACAAGCAAAATATTTGAAATGCATAAATCCTCTGAGAATTTTAACGCAAAAATCCATTATGTAACATTCATGATGTCTAAGTAGTTTTGACATTCTTGACAAAGTTTCTTTGCTATGATTCTTTCAAACATTATGGGCGGTTGTTTAGTCAGTATGTATGTTGTGGGATAAAAGGAATGATACACTTCTTAGATATCATATTATTCTTAGTCAAAATGTTCCAAATTATATCTGTGATTGTATTTTTACATTACCTATTCTTATATCATGAAATTTTCTCAGTAAATATATGTATAATTTAGTTTGTTTACAAGATATAATTCAAAACTCCGAAATGTCATAACTTTGTCATTACTGTTTGCGGCAATGTTTTGGACTATAACGCTGCGAAGCGTTTTTAATGCTGATGAAGTCAAAGGTAATGTACACCTTACAGATTACTTCATAGTAATTTTTACTGGTCAAAGCGTTCTGTGTCAGTTTCATTGACTGTCTCGTTCCATTTTTGTTGTAAAACTATGATAGGAATTTTCAGAATTGTTAATTGCAGGTGGCGCATGTATTTCTGCAGTGGAACGTGTTTAATGTACTAATTCCGAATGTGACGTCGTTTGACTCGGTTTTCGAACATGAATTCAGCAGTTCCTCAGTAAAAAGTAGAAAGAAGGATCTTCCAATCTGTAAATGATAGTTGATTGGTTCACATTTTGATTTTTGATACATAAACAAGTATTTAATACTTAGATTTCGTTTATATTATCTATATATATATATATATATATATATATATATATATATAAAATTCAAATACCACTCACTCACTGATTCACTGACTGACTCATCACTGTATCTCAAGAACTACAAGTCTTAGGAAGCTGAAATTTTGCAGGGTGATTCGTCTTATACCGTAGGGGTGCACTAAGAAAGCATTTTGAAAAATTCGAATCCTAAGAGACCTAAAATTGACCTAAGGCCTATGCCAAAATCAATTTGAAATCGCCATAGAAATAACATTGAGTATAAAACGATTGCTGCACGCATCTCAGATTGCTTTATCAGTGTTGATCGAAAAACAATTTTCTTAAAATAAATTAAATTATAATGTTCATGTTTGAACTGAATTTTTACTTCTTCCCATGTTGAAAATAATATTTATAAATATTTGATTGATGAAGAAAGAATATTTAGAACAGTTAATTTCATATTCACTGAAATTTTATAATGGACCACGAAAAGTCCAAACGATAAACTCATTGACCATAAAAGCGTAATTTTGCTACTCGGTATCTAACAACCTCAGAAAAAATGTTTAATTTTTTAATTTGATTTATAATTCTTTTTTGGGGTATTTGAATTGAAAACGAGATGGTTGCGATCATATTTAAGGATTACCAAGTATTATAAATATGTGTCCTTTTTTGCTTATAAATCATTGTCTTCATCAATATTGTTCAAGTTAATTTGTCGAATTGTTTTACTTTAGAATATATTCAGGAAGTCGAAATTCAACACCCTAGAACAGATATTTTTTTCAGAACACTGCCTTTTTTAAGGATCGGAATTTTGTTTCTGTTTGCATTATGTGTTCCGGTATATTACCTATACCAGAAATATTATTTAGGAGTTGGATTTTATTTATTTTTTTCCTGCGAAATATCACTAGACATGGATACTTTCGTGGTGATATTGTATATTTTCACCAACTTTCTTTAAATCTTTGGTTTAATACGTAATAGTGTGTAGATAAAAAACACAAAATTTACGAATCAAAATATTTTTTAAGTGGGTAATTTGTTACTTTAAAATGACATGAGAAATTTCAAAAATAACTTTAAAACAAGATGGGTTACGTTACATTAAAACTTCTAGTCATACTTTGTAGTTCAAAATATATTTCAAAATTTTGATATAGCTTTTCATTGAAAGACGATTAAAATAAATTAAATTTTATTTGTTTTTCGTGTTTCATGGGTGTTATTGAAAGCTGTACTCCACAGTCAAGTAACTACATATATCACTCTAAATATATACGTGCTTTCCACTTAGAAACCAAATTTCTGATCTTAAAAAGTACCATTTGTGTTCAATTTGAAACTGTATGTGTGTTGGAGAAAAGGGAATTTGTTGATATTGGAATAATATCATACTAAGTAATTTTGAAAAATTGAAATTTTATGTCTTAAGAGACAGAGGTCAAGGTTGCTTACTCGATTTATTGAAGCTGTTCTTACGCAACATAGATGCATATGAATCGTTCGTTGAAAATGATTTTCTTTTTGTAAAAGAGGTGTAAAATCAACCTTCTGTTTATTAAAATATGTTATCGATTGGGTTTAATTTATCTACTTTGATGACATGTATTTCTAACAAAAGCTATGTTATTCCACATGCCACTGAATAGAATTTTCTGTAAAAAAGTGTCCCGTTTTTTTTTTTCAAATTAAATTATTCACGAATGCTGTAAATTTTTAGCCCCTTTGGACATATAGAACGCGTGTTAATATGAAACCTATCATATCCGAAGGGTTCTAAAATATAAGTGTACCAAATGTGTGGATTGATCGAAAGGAGGATTAGTGTAGAGAACAGACAAACGTCAACTCTGCTTTATATATCTAACAGAAATTCCGTTATTCCACCTACCGCTGAATGGAATTTTCAAGTAAAATTGCGTGTGCTTGAAACTATATAAATTAGTAACGAATGCTGTAACAATTTAATTTACCATCTTCTCGTATTGATGATGAAATTTGAAAATATCGCATACTAGGTGAAAGAAGGGCACAGTGAAAACATATTCATAGGAAAACTAAATGCAAGACTATCCCCCGAAAATTCGCCATTTTTACTGAAATTGAATGCACGGGAATATTCGTACTCACTCGAAAACTTAAAATCAACTTCAGCAGAAATGTGACAAATATGAATTGGATTATATGGTTGGACACACAACATATATGCATATTTGCGTCCGAAGTAAATTGTAGAAGCAATGGAAAAGTTAAATTGGTATTAAATTTTTTTTCCCGTACACTTAAATGATGCTAAGATTCTTTTATGAAAAAAAATTGATGATGACTTTTCAATCAACATATTATTAATTCAACTCGAGCAAAGCCGGGTCTTTCTGCTAGTTTTTTATAAAGCGCAAAGAGACCAAACAAATGACTCCTCAAACGTCATGTTTGTACATAAGAGCCTGGAATCAGACTATATTATGCAAGCGGCTAGACGCCTCAAGTTTGAGTCGCTCTCGCCGAGCCCGTTGACACTCATCTTCTGATGTCTGGATATTCTTGGATTCTCCATCTTTCGATCTTTCGTCCTTTTGACGTTTCTATAAATTTTCTTGTGTTTACTATGCATGTATTTGGACATTTTGAAAATTTTGCGAAAATTCCACATTTTGAAGTTCGATATGTAAACAAATTTTAATTTTTTTTTACTAAAAAATTTAAAATTTATTTTATTTATAAAGTGCAGAGACACGAAAGAAAAAACCCACCAAACATTGTGCTCACACAAAGAAGCCGGAGCTAGACTAAATTAATGTGAGTGGCAGTGTCTATTAAGATGATTCAATTTTGCGCTGCGAAAGATCAATGAACATTTATAACATTCTTTGTTCAATGCTTCTTAGACCGCGATGTCGTTCATCTATGTATCATTTTTTCAAGTTATTAAATTTGTCGTTGCTTACTTTTTTTGTAAAATTCTAAAATTGAGCCTGGTATCCCGGAATCTCTAAAAGTTAGTCAGTATTCTACATAAAAATCATCAAACGACTATATGTTACATTTTAAGGTAACCTCGATATTTATCATGTGATAATATAGGTATCAGAAGTCAAATATTAACATTCTGTCTTTTTTTCTTGCACTGAAAATTCCTCAAGAAATTAGAATTTGAATCCTTGATGCTTAAAAAACGATAATTTTATGACAATCAACACATGAAATTTGTTTCTAATACACTAATTTTTGGTCAATTTTCGAAATTTTAAGAAATATAAAATTTTATTATGCGGGATTTAATGTTCCTTCAATCGAAAATCTCGATAACAAAATCACGATTAATAACTTTGCGATAACATCTCGATTACAGGTTTCTGATACAACAAATTATTTGGGTTAGTAAAGCATTTTGAAAGCAGAAATTTCTTTTTACTTAAACTGAAAAATGTTTAGCGACAATAGTAATTACCACGGCAGCCGTTCTTCTAATTGCAACATACAACAAATTTCATCCCATTAATATGATTTAAAGTAGACTCTCTCTTACACACACTTGCTTATGTCTATGTGGGATTTGCCAATATTGGAGGATACATAGTTCCAAATGGATGCTAATCCTCATTATTTTAAGAATCGTGTCGTGTGTGTATCTCTTCTGACTTGAAGTGCATGTAAGTGTCTTTAAAATCTCATTCAGAAGTGTTAACTCTCTTAACAGGTCCAACCGTTTGCAAACTGTTTCTGCAAATTGATTGAGCACCGATTGTTAAGTGGTTGGAAAATACGTTGCCATGGTGACAGCACGAACCATTGTGCCACGCATTCCAATAAAGGAGGATACTCGCTTTTACAATTGAAGGAAGGTGTCTAAGCTTTGTTTCAGGTTAAGAATACACCATCGGGTCTTTGTAAAGAGGCTTCTCTTTCCATATGTTCTGTGTTCATTCCATTTGCTGTTATTTCTTCATATCAACTTTATGGCAACCTGTTTTAATTGTGAACATTATATTATCATTGTTTTGGAATTTGAAAAAAGGAATTTATTTTCAGCGATATTTTGCTAACTACTTTTATCCATGAATGAACGTAAAAATAGGTACTGAACTGATTTATCGTTTGGCATAATATTAAATCTTTTAAGTTTAATTTGAAAATATTATTACAAACGGTGCAATTTTATGAAGATTGTTAATCAAAAAAATTGTAAATATTACTTTGCAATGATTCTTGAATTAAATTTCTGATAAGAATTCCTAGTAAAAACTTTATAAGAAGGACAATGTTATGTTAACAAAAATAGAACATTCATTTAATAAAAAAAAGATTTATATAAAAAAAAAAATTAAAAAAAAAAGAGTGAATGAAATTTCTTTACTTGTGCACAGAATATAAACATACTGAACTAAGTTCCCTTAAAATCGGACGTTCATGTATAGATTATTGACTTGACAACAAGGAGACAAACGCAATATTTTTAGTTTCTGCAAGCTTATAATTGGGGAATAAAATATTCACCCGATGAATATTTAAACGCGAGTTCAAGTAAACAAAAACGTCTTTCGTAAATTTCTTCTAAAAGAGCAGAAGCTGCCGCCATTTTTTTCTAAAATTCCAGACATAACTCGGCAGGTCACCTACCCCTACTGAAGAGAAACGTAACGCATGCTATTACTTCCTTCGCTTCTATGCAAGGCCACAACTTTTTAGAGAGATATAAGGGCATAAATTTCTACTTTGTATGCGAGACTGGTTTCTGTTTTATTTATTCTTTGTCGTCTTCGTAGACTCCCCCATAAAGAGACTTGACACTATCTGAGGGAAGTTTTTCTTCTATCGTTTGCATTTTCATTGCATCCTGGCACCCCAGTCCTCTTTTAGAGGTCGTATTGACCAGTGTTTCCGTTATGAATTCTTTTGCTTTTATGTTTTAAACGACAACTTTTCAATCCAATAAAAACTTTTTGTTGTGGCCTGATAAGGACTTGGTTCAGAATTTTCAGACTGGAGTCGGCTATTGATTTAAATGATACAAGTAAAAAAAGTCAAGTAAATGAAACGAACTTGACTAGTCCACAACCCTATACTGAATCGGGTAATGGATTATCGTATTTAAAGGTATTTAAAATAATATTTTTGAGTATGAGATTGGTGTAATTTAATAATCCATAACTTCATGTACAAAGGGTCGAGGAAAAGTGAATACAATAGCAAGGCGAATCGCAAACTGACTTTTGGATATTACACGCAGTACAAAGGTTGTGGTGAACATGGCCACTACTTCAAAAATTCAAATGCTATGCAATATTATATATGACAGTATAACAAATCTCCATTATGAATAATATGTTGATAAACAAAGTTGAACTGAATATCTAAAGTATTGATTAATGGTGACTGGAGGAGCTGATTATGAACACACTCACTTTCATTAACAATCCTGAGTGGCAATAATCGACACGCTGGATAATTCACAGTCAACAATTTAATTGACAATGCGATGTTGGCAATTTCCAACAACTATCTGAAGCCCTGTGATAGACAGTGCTCTTCTATTTGTATCAAGGCTTTACTCTTCGTTGTTTTTCAGACTTTTCATCATACTCGGGTGTTAAAGGTAGCATATAAGAGTCAAACGGATGGAAACATTCATTGCATTACCACTCATACGGAAGTTCATTTGTGATCTTTACAGCTATCATGGTCCCACGCAATTATCTTCGATCTGTCCACTTGTAGTAGCAATTTATCGAATTCAGTCATTGCTAAATTCTGAATGGGATTGAATAATGTAGTTAACATAGCGACAATTACAAAAATTAAACTACAGCACAATAGTAAACATTGCAGTCTAATCTATCTCCACCAGTCATTTTGACTGAAAAAGTTGCACTTCCTTTCACACGCAAATTCATAAATGAGCATTTTCGACTATCCTAAAAGCACAAAATTTATGAATTGTCTTCTTTTCATTTATCTTTTCCAGTATGGAACCATTTAGATTCTAATTTCCTTATGAAAGAATTTTTCTATTGCTCATCTTCCTAAAAACAGCATTTTGTGCTGAAAAATCCCAACGCTCAAATTTATCCCGTATTACCAAACCTTACCACTTAAAATTGTTCTTTCAACCACGTTACTTGTCGCAGTTAGAACAGTGAAAATCATTTAACAACACTTCTCTTTAACAATACTTTTTTCCCTGGAGCTTTCAAATGTGACAATAACAACTTTGGAAACTGAATCCTCATTATCAAAATCGCTATTAAAATTCAAATTGTTCTCCGGCGAACACCTTGACTTTTGGAATTGACGGGTTCTTTTTTATCTCGTTTTATTAAAGTGAAATTGAAGTGAAAATGTCCCTATCACGTCTTTCTCAAAATGATTGCTTAAGATGTCCTTTTTAAACGTTGTAGGATTTTAATAATTAATTTGTGATTTCCTTATTTCTTTTCGTCGTTTAACGTCTCTAAACTGCAAATAATGCCGTTTTTAAGTTGTAAAATTTGTAAGAGCTACAGTGCATTTAAAACAATGATTCCGATTTCTTCTTCTCCTTGATAACTTTTTCTTTAAAATGAAATTCAGTAGTACACGCTAATATATAAATACTGTTATTTAGTTTTGGAATTACAAACAGAAATAAAAGTGTCGCCATTTCGATTGAAGAACAACAAGTGTTTTTAAAAACTGCACACGTACTTTCACAGTAGAAAATAAGAAGTTACAATGAACATTAACACATTTTCAAATTGGGGAATATTTAAAAAATAACACTGCAAATGTTTTATGATTTGGTTCGTTCGCAGAACATAGTTTTTGAAATAAAATTAAATTTACTATAAGTTATAGGAAAAAGTGTGAACCCTCTTACAGGTTGCTCGATATTATTTTTATGAAGCTTAAGCTTAATATTTGAAAATGGCTACAAAAACTGAAACTTCCTCGTCTTCCCTTTTTCCACATTACCCATTTTTTCGCACCCCTAATTACCTTTGTGCTAAAAACATTGCGCTTTGTGACCTAGTCTGTAATTGCTGTTTTGCTGCTGAAATATCGAAAAGAGACAAGTTTAAGAGACAAGTTGTTTTTCGCATATATACTACCCTACAATAACGAACCGGACTGAAAAATATGATGGTATAAGGGAAAGGATACATACTTTAATAGAGTAAGATCCCCCACGTGCTGCGATTACACTAGCAACCCTTCTGGGCATACTTCCAACAAAGTTTTAATACACCGTTATTGGTATTTGTGCCCATTCCTGCTGCAAGAATGTCGCCAGTTCCGGAGGAGATCTCGGACGTGGTTCCCTGGCCCGTAAGCGTCGCTCTCACTTGTCCTACAAATGTTCCATAGGGTTTGGGTCGGGACTCTAAGCAGACCAGGGAAGATGTTTTACATCCATATCTTGATACCACTGCTTGACAAAGGCTGTAAATGACATGAAGCGTTGTAGACCTGGAAATAACATTCGTCCATTCCATAAAATTGCCTGAGCGTAGAAAGAACCTTATTGTCCAAAATGTTCCTTTAGGTGTTGGCGTTCAATTGACCAGGAACAATATGCAAAGATCCCAGGCCATACCACGAAAAAAATCTCCAAACAAGTAGTCGGATTTTATGCAAATCCGCTGGCGTCCGGTCCATTATTGTAAGGTAGAGTATATACTACTGTATAATATAGTAATCAAAGCAGTTTAACTCTCAACTAAATACGTATCGCTATCAAAATTATACATTTTATGATCCGAAATAAAAAGGATTGGACAAGGGTAGGTGCATCAACCTATATTAATATCTATATCTCTTATCTAGGATTGAATATTAAGAAAAGTTCAATTTTGATCTGTAAAGGGGTTTAAACTGATGTTACAGTTATGATTTTAATTACCTTTGTATATCTTTACAATTTATGCTTCGTATTTAAGACAGCAAAAGCACTTTAGGACTTAATGACTTGAAATTTAAATCGAAAACTGTGTGAACATTGTTTGTCTGAAGAAAACTACTTTTCTAAATGAGTCGTATATCTTAGTAAAAGAATAACTAGAGATTTAATAAAAATATCTCTTCTGTAGACGTTTTTCTGCTATAGACAAATATGGCTGAGAATTACTATATACGTGATGCGATTTTTTTTTCCAATACCTATCTAGAATAATGTTCAAATTTTGTTTTAAGATAATTTATAAGCATATTTTACATAGTATAATAAAGAATAATAAATAACGAGAAGGCAAATTTTAATAAAAAGGGTTGGCTTAATTTCATCAGTCTAGTTTTAGAAGAAAACGTTGATTCATATCATACTTACGAAACAATCTGACTATCATAACGTACTCGAAATAAATTGAAGATTGTCTTTTAATACATTGCTAAAATTTATTCTATTCTTCTCACAGCTTCTTGTACCCCAAGCCCATATATATTTTCTTATTAAAACTCACGTTTTATTGGTTTTGTGGTTTTCAACAGATTTATTGTTAGGCCCCAATCCATATTTTGTATGGAATATCAAATATGGATTACGTACATGTATCCTATTATTATCAATCGGACAATTACTAACGAAAATACCCTATAAGTCACAATAATGCTTCATCTCATTGTTGGGAATTTTCCAGCCTTTACTAGAAGTACGAGACAATTTATGTTTTCCAAGTTAATTAATGTAGAAATATAAATTTTCACCAAATTCCAGTTAGTTTCAAAATCAATTTAAAAAGATCCAAACACTTCGTAGAGTGGACGTTAATCAATGTCCATTATAGCAGACACGAATTCCAAAAACTGAATTATACAGCTAAAGGCAAGACAGGTAACTCAATTTAGGTGTCTGACAAAAGTGTTGCGTGTTCAAAGCGATATCCAAATGGCTACCAACTTCGAATTAAGGATGAAAAAGTTGCTAATAGCTTCGGAAGTATTCTGAGAGGACGCCCATCGTATACTTATACTTTTATTTATATTTCCCCTATTGAAACCAATCTCGACACTTCGATAGAAAGGAATGCCTCTCTTTTCAGAGGTAGAAGACAAAGACTTCCCCAGTTGATTCGATTACGGAATTTTTATATTCGAAACGCGTACGCCATTTTTGTCTCGACTTCGTTCTTTCTCTCGCTATTCATTCGATGTGTGTGCGAGGGAAATTCCCCCGATTTTTCACAAAATAGATAAAAATCTGACATGACTTGCGTGGATCAGCTTGCTTTTCATTGTGCTCTCGGCAAGAGTTGTCCTTAGAAGATGTTTTTCGAATATTTTTATTGTGTTAGGATATTGGTAAATATGCTAAATTTAGGAGCGGAGCATGCAGCGAATTTCTTTACGTCCACAAAGAAGCCCTGTGGAAATATGTTTGTGTGTGGTGAGTGGATTTTTCTGAGTGGATATATTTTTGTGGCGGTGACTATTTTATGGCAGAAGCTTGATCTTTTTTAAAATAATAGTATATTTTTGTCACGAATATTTTTTTGTGATAAATCATTCTTCAATAATAAATCATTCACTACATAACGACATAAACTTTGGTTTGTCGTAATATGGTCAGTTTCTACAACATTAACCTTCAGAGCATCAAGAGATTTCGAGAAAAGTAGTTTTAATTTAAACCTACAGTATATATTCACATTAGATGACTAAATAGCCACATCTATGCGTTGAAATGATGAATAATTGTATGTAAAATAATTCTTGAATGGGTTACATTGATCACGAACTATAAAATTGACTAGGAATAATGAAAGGAAAACTTCAAACTACTGGTAGAATAATGTGTGTAGGACTCTTTGTGGGTGGAAGATATGATAAGTCATAGCTCGGATTCTTAGATGCAGATTCAGAAACACTACTATGTACACACCGACATTAGAACCCAACCAAAATATGAAGATGTGTGGCTCTTTCTGAACCAAATTTTAATAAACCTATGTGATGCTGAATCTATGTGAGTTTAAAACCTATGTGATGATAACACAGTTTTCAAATAAAAAGGAACAAATCCTTAATAACATGTTTTTACTTTTACATCATTTGTTGAAATTGCATGTCAATGTCTCTCAAAATTCTAGAGTACTTTGTTTTATAAATAAAATATTTACCGAGAACAATAAAATCAAGATGCTATCTCTGCATTCTCTTACTTTCAATGTTACATATGAAAAATAAAATAAAATAGAATTTAATGTGTATGTAGAAAATAAAAGATAAAAAGTAAATGCAGAATTGAATAATGTAAGAATTGAAATTTTAAATTTAAAAATTTACAGTTTAAAGCTTTTCTATATTTCTTAATCCTGTTTTTCTTTGATTGTTTGATACAAGCACTATCATCCATCAATCAGAGTAAATTTGTTTCTCGAAACAGCAACAAACATGTCATATTTATGTCAACAACACGTAAGAAATTACATATTTTGGAAATTCTTCATAATTCTTCCTTTAGCAGTTTTAAAAGAAAATTTTGTCAGAAAAATTTCTCTCTCTCTCTCTCTCTATAAAAATTAAATATAACTTCTTTCAGGCACCAAAAGTCACACCTCTCATTTGATTTGCGGCGAACCCAATATTCAGAAATTTTCACACCAGCATCTCATTTCCTTTTCAAAAACGAGAATTTTTTCTCATTTCAATTGACATCAAAAGCGAATTCCGCAAACGAAAAAAACCCAACCAACGACATTGGGATCTTGCTCCGAGTAACAACTTAAAAAAATGTTTTTAAAACTTCGATTGGATCATTAAATGCAAGAAAGAGAACGTAGCGTAATTTTACAGCAACGTCATAATTACTAGCACTAATGTGAACACGTTCTCGAAACGAAAAAAATTTGCACCTCCGTCTGGAAGGAGGAAGTAATAGAATAATAACGAAAAAAAAAAAGAACGTCTTTGAACGTTCTTTTGACGCTTTCACCCCTCTTCATTAAGAGTTCTCGGATCCACTTCTTTCCTTTCAAAGCGTTAAATATTAAAGATGTCATACGAAAAGAACTTCTTGCACTCCGGAACTATAAAAAATGAGTTAAAAAACCCTTCAATTTTTGGAATCCGTTAGTGGTGTTCGGGCAAAAAAACAACCCTTTTCGAGTAAGACGAAGAAATTTTATCATCTTGTTTCAACCCATCAAGATTTTTTCAGGTGCATAAGAAAAACTGATTTTCGTTTCGGTGGCTGTTCATATTATTACGAATGTCTTCATATGTCTGTATCAATAATATTACTCGTAAGTGAAGATAGAAATAGTTTTTAACAACTCGTTCTTCTGGAGTTTAGTTAAGAAGGTTTTATTGACGCACCTTTCACTCTTTTTCCAGTTGTGGTTTTAAAACGAACGCTTATATTCGGGTATGTTTCTTAGCGGAAAATGTTAGTGGGACTTTTTTTCTACGAGGCAGTTTGGAAGTGAAAGAAACGCGATACCTTGTTAGATTAGAAATTCACATTCACTTTGTATTCTGTATCGAATTTATTCTATTCTGCATAAAATTAATTCCATTCTGTATAAAAGTTATTCGATTGTTATATTCTGTATATAATCCTTTCTATTCATTTATTCTCTACAGAATTCATTCTATTATAATTTTCTCTATAGACAAATTACATTCTTCTATTACTTATAGAATTCATTCTATTGTACATTCTATTATGTATTGATTTCTTCCATCTATTCTGTAATGAATTCGTTCTTCCATCTATTCTGTAATGAATTCGTTCTTTCATTCTGTATTGAATTCTTTCTTCTATTCTGTATTGAGTTCTTCCTTCTATTCTGTATTGATTTATTCTTTCTATTCAGTATCGAATTCTTCCTTCTATTCTGTATTGAATTCTTCCTTATATTCTGCATAGAATTCCTTCTACTATACACATAATTAATTCTATTCTGTATTGAATTCATTCCATTCAGCATTGAATACTTACTTGTATTCTGTATAGAATTCATTATGTTTCTAATATTTTAAGAAAAAGAAAATTAATTAAATATACAATTAATTTTGCATTCTATATATTGAATTAACATTCTGCAGTATTTATTTTGAATTCTATTTTTATATAGAATTCATTCCACATTTTACTATGTATAGAATATTTTTTATAATGCCCAACAAATGAAGTCTCGACCTAACTACAAGGAATATAATACTTCGGTACTAAAAGGAATAGACTTTACGGTTACTCGTGATAGTCTAGTGGGTGAGAAGTCGCAACTCCTAACAAGGACATTCAATGTCATTCATGAGCGTAAATGCAAGTCCCATGATCTAAATTTACCAGTATTGTGGCAAATTTTAATAATAAATTCTGCAGATATGGAAAACTCTTTATTCATACCGCACAGTATTTAGACTGCTATACAAATCGGATTAAAATGATAACATTAGTCCTTGAGTAGTTATAATGTAATATATTTTGAATTATTATAAAAAGGGTGCACAATCTCATAGGTTATAATATCTGAAACATTTTAGTTGCTGTTGAGGGTTTAGAAATAAGGAAATCTTATTTTCCTCCTTTTTCCTGTTTATGAGGTGGAGTTTGGAGGAAGGTAATTAGTTCGGTTTTCAGATGGTTGTGTTAATCTGAAAACGTATGACTGTTGAATAAATGGTAATTTACCTGGAGTTTTAAATGTATTTGAAATATAATTCTGGGGTTTTTAAAATTACTAGTACACATTTTAAGGGAAGGTTGGGAACGCAAAATTAAGTGTGCGGACAAAATGATAAAAATTCCTAAGGGGTTCAATGGATTGGTCAGGGTGAACTCTGCAAGATCACCATGATCATCCTATTTATCATGCATTGATTTTTTAATCTGTGTATACCTTAAATGTATCGTATGCGAGACCCTAATAACTCTGAAGATGAATCCATTTTGAAATAGAAAATTACATTTTTTTATCAATACATTTTGGTAAATAAAACTCTTGAAGTTGAAACTACAAATTCTTTGAGAAAGCGAAATTTGAAAAATGTAAATAATCAGTATGGTGTAAGGCACTTTAAAAACACGAACACTTGAATTCCTTGTTTTATAATTTTTTGAGTTATTTTTTTATATTTAAACTTCTCACAAAATTCTAGAATGATTTCTTCAGACAACAACTAGACCATTTCAGTTCTTGCTTTATAGAGAACAAAACCAAAATGCCGCCGCGTTATCTTACTTTTAATGTTACAGAATAGAGTGAATATGTGGGAATGAAATGTAGAAATAAATAAATAAAGAATTGAACAAAATAAATAATTAAATTAAATTAAAATAATCCTAAAATTTAAAATTTTAGAACTTAAAGCTTATAAATTTTTTTGTAATCCAGTGTTGTTTTTTAATTATTCGAAACAAGCTTCTACGTCATTATAATCAACTGATCAGAATAAGAGTAAAAGTTGCAACACGAAAGAACAACCAATAACACGGTTCTATAATTCCAACCGCGTTTATGTAATACCAATCGCGTTTATATAATACCAATACGCGTTACGTGGATGTAAAAATTTTATGGAATAAACGTATAATAACGTATAATAAAGGTATAATAAACGAATAATAATTATAAATAAATAAATATTCCTATTTCATACATTTTGGAAATTTGCCATTATGTTTTCCTCAGTAGTTTCAAAAGAAAGTTCTTGAAAACCAAGATTGATCGTCAAATTTGTGTCTACTTTTGGTACAGGGTATGATATCAGTGTCGAAAGTCTTGTGATATACCTTGGGTTTGAAAACAACATTTGATGAAATGCTTAAAGAAGCAACACCAAAGTTTAAAATTTTATTTTTCCACTCAAGTTCTTTAAAATTTAACGGATTTAGATTCATTTAAAATTTTTTTATACCATTTTGAAATCAACGACAGAGGTTGTTCTCTGATTACTTTTTCTTTTATTAGCACTTCACCTTTATAAAATTTAACCAAGGACAATTTCTAAACTGTATAATTTTGATAAATGTATTAGTTTTTTATCGTATGCATTCTTTCATATTTTCTTTTTATGAGAGAAAACTGTTTTTTTCATCTTTTCTGCAGATAGCAAATATTTTTCGCTAATAGACTTTCCTCGATTAAAACAAATAACTCATTCGATTAAAGTATAGCGATAAGGAAAAACTCTTTCGCTAATTTTAATTTATAAATAATGCAGTGTAACGGTAACTTTCACCCAGCGTTTGCCCAAGTTTGATAAAGTAATTGAAAGGACCGAATTGTTTACCTGGCTGTCAACTCCAGGCTTCTCTCGTCTGTTGCCACCCCAGAATTTCAATCTTTTCTAATGAATAGCTTTTGATTGAGTTTCTTGCCCTCATAGAAACCGGTCTTTGTGGCCGTCAAGGAATTTTTAATTCAGGCCCAGATGTCGGAGAGTAAAAGTAAATAATGTTTTTGAATCATGACGCATTTATGGGACGCAATGAGCCTCATTAAAATTTCTTAGGTTGGCAAGATGAAAAGAAACTACGAGAAAAAATATTAATTACAAACTGGATCATGTATGAATAGCACGAAAATAATTTCTGGTGGTTAACATTAATTTATTTTTCAAAACTTCAGGCTTTAGTAACAGCTAAAAATAAGATCGCTTTTTTTAGCAGTGCTAAAATGTTTTATTCCTGTTTCTAGACTCTACTATATCATCAGGGCTGCAGTAGCCCATTTGGTTGAGTCTCAGACTAGCAACAAGAGAGTTGGGATTTTTAAACTCAATCCAACTGAAGACCATCATTTATGTAGAGGTTGCTGCATGTTAAATCTCTCGTGGCCTTAAATGTTCTCGTATTGGCATGATATGAAAGTTTGTAGAGTGACGTCTCAGCTCAGGTGTTGACCTCGTCAGTCAAAGTTATTGGGTATTGTCCTCTGATATTTCCCTTTGGAAATGATTCCGAACCATCATCAATAGCCCTCTGTGTTGCTCCAGTGAGCTTAAATTTCATTTACTATATCATCTTAGATGATATCTTCCAAAAAGTACATTTCGCCTTAAACTGCTAACCCAAAAGTTGTCTTTTTCATACATAATAAACCAATCACACTTTTATTTTTCTAGTTATAGAACATTCAAAGAACTAATTGGCCTCAAATTTTATTTTGAAGCTGAGGTATTTTACTCTATATATAGACTGTCAATTAAATTGCTCCAGTTACTTTGTGTCACGGGTAACAGAACATGCAAGTACAAACAATATAACAAAATAAAGTAAAATTATACGACAGCGGTATGAATTGTATGGTACAACATATACAACCTTATAGAGAAAGCAGTTAAGTCTCAGCTTCCGAACATAAGTAATGTAAAATTACTAAACTGCACTATATCTGAGAAACACATCAAGAGTTAGGGTAGACTATTGATCTTCTAAAAAATCAGGCTACTGGTTAATTTTTCAATAATATTTTAAACAAAAAGTTTCTTGAGAAATAAATATATTACGAGTATGTATATTCTATGAGGGTACATGAATATTTATTATTCTGAGTAGACTGGAATATCGAACTATGTTGGGTCCCAAATTGTAAAAATAGTTAAAAATGAAGACAGTTCTGTATTGCAGGAAAGAAATATTGTACGATTACTTAGATCGCTAGAAAAGAGTGGATTTTCATAACCTAGCATATTAAATGGAATATGTTTGAAATCATACATTTCATCTTTATTCAACAAATGATATACAAATTAAAACTTTTATTTATATTAAAGTTGTATCTCGTCTGATTTTCTGCTCTGAAAATCAGTTTTAACTATGGAAATCCAAAAATGATGTGTATAATATAGTTTTAGTGAATACAAATGCAAAAAAGGTGACGATTACTGAAATTGAGATACCAATGGAAACCATAACTGCTTGATAAATTTTACTATCGTCTTAACATTACGACTGGTTGTCACTTTCAATTTCTCCCTGACATCTCGGAAAGAATTAATCTGAAATTAATTTTGTTCCAGAGTACACTTTTCGAACTATTGACCGCATTTCGTCTCTTGTCATGAAATTTGATGCCTGGAAGTTATTTGCATAATTAATAAAAGCTTCTAACAAATACACGGATCGAACACCATGGTAACTTTGTCCTTCCATCCAGATCGTGGTTTGATAGATGAAGTTCAGGAAAATGAACTATTAACAACTACTATGTTATACATTCTTTTATTTAAATACAAACAACATATTTTTAAAGACGATTAACTTTTGATATTCTTTCAGTTTAAAAGCACTGTATGACATCAGGTTCGGTTTCAAATGGCCCTTCTCTCAGAATAGAATCGTTTAGAATGATTTTATTGGTCAAAAAGTTTAAAACTCGTTTGAAATCATGAAGATTGTAGGTTGTAGGATGGAATTTTACATGTGATATTCTTAGAGGGTTAAGATACTTAACTTTTGAAATATAATCGTGACAGTAGAGAAGTAAATGTAGTAGGGATGTAAGTGTTGCGTAACTATAAAGAATACACGTAAAACTAATTGCATGACGTGCAGAAGTAATTAGAGGACTTTACTTTCTGAAATGACTAAAACACAGTGATAACCACGAGGCTTCCGATGCGATTTAGAGAGTAAATTTTCGTAAAACAGTCACTAATAAAATAATTTCCTTTATGCTCACCAAATCAGGAAATAACCAATCTAATGCAAACACTCAAATTCTCGATTGTAATTCGGGAACTCATTTTTAGAAATTAATACGCGTTTCTCTGAGAACACTTAAGATATAAAAATATAGCAATTAGCGGAACGTAAATTGGGACTAGTTATTCAATCTGCATTCGAAGACTTGAAGATTAAGAAAGAAACGATTTCAGTCAATTTTCCGTTGTAATTGTTTCCTCGTCTTGCTTGGGATATCACTCTTATAATTTCAGAATGATTACTGATTTGATTATCAGATTGGTTGGTTGTACTTTTATGACGCACGGGCCATATATGGCATAGATGCGTCAAACACAAGACGGAGGATGTTAGGTAACTGGGCACACACACAAGGAAATATTTGTGAACGCAGAAGAGAGGAATTCTTCCCTTTGTTACTTTGGGTCTGTATGAAAGAGTGTTGTAACGTCCATTGCTACAATTTGGGGCCAGGAGTCAACACCCGCTGACAGTCGGTCTTAAATCAGTCAACGCATTTATCTGAAAGATCCGTTCAATGTCCAGATGATTTTATGGCATATTCAGTAGCCCCTGATTTGATTAAACGTACTTTGGTGTCCACTAGAGGAACGTGAGGCTTCGCAGCCTCGAAAGGAACTGAGGTTTTTCGGCACGTGGTCACTTTCCATTTTGAGGTGATCCTCGTAACATCTTAATCTTTTTACAGCTCCTCATCCAAGACATTCAAATCCTATAGATTAAATTCTATCGATCATAATTTAACATATTAATGTAAGTAGCGTAAATAACGTCAAATAAATAATTCCGGTATCTAATCCAGGGTAAATTTCAGTAATAGAACCCTCGCCACTTGCAATTCACAGATTGCTAGTCCAGAAAGCAAACCCCCTGAGTCACGGTAGCCCATTGTTTATTGTATGTCAGTAAAACGAATCTTGGAAATTACTTAATAAAATTCATTTCACTTTTGAAAGTGCATTATTATGGTAGACGAGCTTTAGACAGAAAAGTTGATTTAAATTCGGGCATCGGAGGTTCTTGGGAGAGCTCCTGTATTCTCAAGTCATTACATTTCATTAAGCTATTAGGGGTATACATGAATTTAAAATCAATTCGAAACTTTTAAAGAAGTCAGCGAATTAAAAACCAATTCTGGAAAATAGTTTTTTTTCACATTAAGGGTGTTGCTGCAATGATAGGGATTATGATAGGATTAGGATCGTATAACTTGATGCCTTAAATGGAACTTCGTATTCTTCATTAGAGTTCACGTATTTTGTAGAATTTCGAGCTAGAGAGGTAGTAGCTATAAAAAATTTAAAAAATATATTGATTACAGAAATCTATGAACTTAATGTCTACTAATTCGCCCCCTGCTCGATTTAAAATTCCTTTCAAATTAAAAACTAATAGTAATAAGATGTAGATATGACAGTTTTTAAAAAAAGTAACGAAAATGTCCCGATTTCTCCCGAATTTCAAAAAAAATTTATCAGGAACCAAATTGAAATTTCTAACATAACTCGATAAGCTGCAAAAATTCACGTTTAGAGGTACTCTTTAAAAAGAACTCAAGGATGAAGACTGAAAATTTGTACGATGTTTGCTCACTCGCGGTAGAAATTTCGCTTTTTCAACTTTTACACTTAATAAACTCTTCACTAATAGCCTCATCGGAAAAAATCTTCAAAATTGTCCAGGGAACACAATAAAGAACAAGTCATGCTAATTTCGTAATTTTTTTATCCGTACTTTATCGGGAATCCATATATGAATCGAGCTAAACAACACAGTTTTTAATACTGCGGCGGTGGTGATCGCGGCGGTAACTTTTTTTTAATATGGAGAGATTATGCAATGGGTATTCGAAACTTTTTCACACAGAAAACCTATAAACTTGGAACGTTTGTTATTGTGATATTTCGATTGGTTGCATTGGAAAATATTCCAAAAACTTGTTTTCTTTGATGTCTGAAACTGTGTTTTAGTGATTGTCCTGGAACACATTTCAAAGCTATTGATTTAAAATTCATTTCGTTAGACACTAACGACCCGAAATTGTTACACTGTTAATCCTGTCATTCAGAGGTTATTCGCGAACTTTTTATAAAGCTGTTAACAAAAGGACAGTAGCGAAAACAAACTTCGGTGCACAATACGGTACCAGTTAAAGCTAGTTATGGAAAAAAAGTTATACCATATACCTAATGCTCAATATTCTTTAATGCCCAACTACTGACCTTTTCGTCACTATCAAGAGCTAACTGACTGTAGAACTTGTATGGCGAATTTGTGATTCTACCGTTTCTCCTAACAGGAAAAATCGCCAACATCAATGGACAAATAAAGTGGGATTCGAGCTAGATTTACCAGAAGGCAAACAAGGCTATGATGACTGATGAAGCTATGCAGGCTGCTGGGTTTTAATACGTCATACAGAAAATGACTTTTAAAAATATTCCGTGTCAAATACAATATATACCATCATTCGTCGACGTTTATCTAAGTAGATTAGATTCAATAAACGAAAGTGGCGCACCAGAATCACTTACGAATGATTAAGCATTTAAATTCACCAATCAGATACTACCCATTCTTCAAACAAGAGATATAATTGGAGGGCGCTTAGCTCTATCAACGTCTGCACGGCTACTCACTTGAGTGTGGGGCTAGACACCCCATTAGAATTATTATTTCACTCAAAGAGACGCGTTGTCTGTGTGTTTAGTCCGAGGAAGGTGCCAATTATTTTAAAAGGTCCACGAAACGAACAGACTCCATGGAAGAGACAGAGAAGTGAAAGAATAAAACTATCGGTATTTATGGTTTCGTATACGTGAGTTTACGAGGAGGGAGCAGTAAGAGCGATTTATTTCGAATGTTTTAGGAATATTTTAAATGGTGGGGTGGAGGTTCCATTTGGCAAGATGAATTGGAAGTGATTTGGGTGTTTATTGTTGTGTGGGGGGAAGAATTGATTTTATTTATGAGCGCTTGACTGATTTCGATTTCTAAAAGGGCATGTAATGGCTGTCTTTGTAGTCTACATAAGTTTCTTATTTTATATTGCATATCGGTACTTTTTTTAATACATTTTAAGGTCATCTTATATAATTTTCGATGAGCTTAAGGAAATATGTCAGAGATTCAGGTAATACATTATTATCTCATTCGATTGGTAATTTTATTCACTTGATAGGCATCTTTTTACACCACAAGATTTACCACATCAGAGTTCACTAGGTCTAGTTCTTAGGATGGTGTAGATATAATAAGACCTTGGTGAGTACATTCCGGAGAGAGGAAAAGAGTATTTACCTTCTATTAATTTTTAATATTCTGAGGTACACAAGATTTCGTAGTAGTATTCATTGATTTTTTCACACAACACACACTCACAGATGATTAAATAACAGTCTGCTCTTGAAAGCTATCCGAAAATTTGATTTTTATTGCGCACGGGCAAATGATCCGAGAATTATTTTATTACTAGCCACTATTAATCTGGTGTAAAGTTTTCAGCAGATTTCAAATCTGTTGAAGATATATTCAATTTAAAAATTATTTATTTAAAGAAAATCATGTTTATGGTATCAATCTAAAGTGAAATTTTCCGCAGATTTCAAATCCGCTGAAATTTGTAATCGATCTTTAGCCCCGATTCCGATTTTACGAAAAAAACTTAACAATCCCAGTCAATATGTTTTTTATTTTTTGCTCTCATTCGAGGAAATGAAATGGGACAGGAAATGTAATTTGTTTCTTTTTTTTTAAAGCGAAGGGCAGAAGATGCAATCTGTTATTTTTTTTTTTTTGGAAAGAGAAAGTTTACGTGACGTACCAATCTCTTGCGAAAATATAAAAGATATATTCAATTTAAAAATTATTTAAAGAAAATCCTAGAAATCCTCAGGTTTCAAATACGTTGAAATTTTTACTCTATCTTTAACGGTCTGGGAGATAGAAAAAAGAACTACAAAACTAAAGTCAAAACTTTTTTTTTACCGTCTTCTGTAAAATCATTCCTCTGCGCAAAATGAAAACGGAAACGGGAAAAATAAATTTAGAATCTGTCATATCTTTATGCGGTTGCCATTCCAAAGAAAACAATAATAAATAAATTTCATTAAATTAATTTTAAAATGTTCTAGATTGAATTTTAAAATTCGCCGCGGCCCAAAAATTGCTAAAAATTTCGAACTACAAGTGTGCTAAATCTCATTGCTGTAAGTGCCATAAAATCATCGTCAGGATTTTGCGACCACGAAAAAAATAAACAGACAAACACTTTTATAATATTAGAGATAATATTTTTTATGCAAGTGCAAATGATCCAAGAATTATTGTAGTACGTTTTTTTATTGTTCCAGCGCAAACGATAATTTAAATGTGATTAAAAAATTAATTTGTATTGTCTTTAGTTTTCTAAATGAATGTTAATTTTTCAACTAGCGTTCGTTTCCATGTATGCAACCAAAATGCCTATCTACAAATATATTTTACAACCATTCCGATCATACAAAATGTGAATAGATATACTTTTTTTACTCTCCAAGGAAAATAAGGATCAGGATCACTTGTTCTATTGATTGAAAAAATCCCGAGATTCTATAGGTTAAAACTGGCTAGAAGTCATACAAGGGAGAGCGCAGATTTCAAAACGGATATATGCGTGTGAACAGCTTATAATGTAAAGTGTTACATTATACTGTAAATTGTAGAATTTTGTCTGAGGAATGCGTTCGAGCATATGACGCCAATTGGCACAAATTAATTATTAAATCCGGCACATTAATACAACCGGCGTTGACTATCGGCAATCTTTTCGTTTGGTGCAAAAGTGTTTGATTTCTGGATTACTTGCGGCCATGATACGTAGACATACCGCTTTGAAATCACAGGTTTCAATCTTCACGTGGAATGCTTCTCAAATGATATTAAGCTCGGGGTGGGGAATGCCCTTTCCAGAGATTTCGTAAGTGGGCGGAATCTGAGTCAGCGCATTTCAATTTGCAAAGGAATGCCCATTGTGCCCCTAGGGCTTCTGATAATTGCGGGGAGTCCCCGACGACTCGTAATCGCTATGACCCACTTGGACCTTTCCACATGATTGACATCAACTGCCATTTCCAACTTTGGCAAACTTGCGATTAAAAACCGCAATATGATTGTAAGAGAAACTCTGATGTATCAGACTCCACAAGTCTTCGAACGTAGAAGGAACATTTGGTATTATTATATTTTGTATAATGCCTAAATGTCCACATCAATTATTTGGAAGAATTCTTGAAAAGATTATATTGGTCAGGAAGATCAAAACTAAGCTTAGAACTCATGCTGAGGAGATTGCAGGTTGAAGAACGGATATGTGCGTGTGAACCGATCAGAAGGTTAACGCCCGAGCAAAATATTACATTTCATAAAAGAAATTAGGTATCATCTGTGAACACTGTAGTGATAAGCTAGTAAGGCAATTTTATGGTAATTTTAGTTAACGTCGTACTAGAGCAACACAACGGGCTATTGACGACGTTCCGGGATCAGTCCCTTAAGGGAAAGATCCGAGGACAACACCTCGTAATTTTGAACCACGGTCAGATGACGAGGCAACACATGAGCTGGCACCCCACTCTCCAAACTTCCACACCAACGTGAGGACTTTCGGCCACGACAGATTTAAGGTGCACCAGCCGCCTCTACACCATACTCTTACAAATATCCATGCCCGAACCCGGATTCGAACCGGGAACCTTCCGATCTAGAGGCTAGCACCTTAACCGTAGTGATAAGCTAGATATTGGCGTTGAAGAGCTTTATGTTAAAGAAAGTTTCTGATGAAAATGTTGGTAATAATGGTTATACACAGCAAAATGCAAATCTATGAAAATAGTAAATTATGTATAAATTAAGCAAAAATTATATTTTTCTAACTCCAATAGCTTTGGTTTAACAGTTTCATGCAATTTTTTTCAAAACAGTGGAGGTTATTGCTAGACGGTCCCGTATGTTATTTAGTTAAACTAATCTTATAGAAAAATTAAAATTTATTGATGTAAAAATCAACAAATATACATTTCTACTTACTTACTTATATCTAAATCTTTGCTGCAGACATAAAGTCTTGTTAAAAATTTTTTTTTGGTGTTGAGAACAAAACATGCTTAGTTTAAGGGGGGGAAATGTAAAGCCAATTAAATGACAAATCCGTTAAGATATCGACAGGTTGTTTAATAAACAGCGTTCAGAAACAAGAAGAACATTTGCATATTAAGATATTCGCTATCGAATTAATTTATTTCAGTGACCATTTCAATTAGGACGATGAATGGAACATTTGATTAATATCGCTGTTTATGTGTTTTGAAAATTAACTTAATTTGAATTTTTAATTTGAGGTTGTGATTTTTAATAATCTCCAACCCAATCCTCATTATTAAAACTCGCGCACAATAGTTAATCAAAATGTATTCAGTTTCTTTGGCGTTGCCGACTTTAATTAAAGAATGACTGAATGCCCCCCACCTCAGAACAAGTTCCATCTTGAAAGTTAAGACGTCAGGATTTAATTATTTAATTAAGAAGCATTATGTTTCTCAACTTTCGGAACAAAAGCGTTGATACCTAAAGACAAACCAATAAAAGAATATTTTCAATTGAGTTTATTCTTGCTTACAGCTTAAGCATGGGTTTCCCTTTTTTTAAGCTTTGTTTCTGATTGGTTCTCGAATTCGGATGACTACATAGGGAAAGGTCATACTTATTATATGGTACCCCTCATAAACAGTGTAATGTAATTGTTATGTTGAAAATATTAATACAATTAATAACTCGAAGTAAGTCATTTATGATAAAATTAAATTTAAGCACTATTGAGGAGACAATACTTTTTATCATCATAAATTTGAAAAATTATAGGAAATGTGAGAAATGATGCAGTAGAGCGGGAAGCTTGAGATACTTTTAACCCCTTTAATTAACCCTTTAGCAAAATCGACCTTCTTAAATCTAAAAAGTTGAAAATGGTATGTTACGATCTTCGGACGGGTGTCATGGATACATATAAGAACGGTCGTTCTTGTGGCTCCTGTTCTATTCCTCTCTCAGTCAGCATTACTCCCCCACGGAGTGTTCGGTGGTTGCCCCGACCCCGGAGGACGAAAAGAAGGGAGTGAAGACGACAGGGGTAGTTTGAAGGGAAGAGATGGTGGAACCGGCGGTCTTGGAGTAGACGTGTTTTTTTTAGGCACCGGACGATGCGCGGTGTATATATCGAAAACTTCTATTGTACAAAATAAACGTGTATGTCCAAATTTGGTAAGCAATGTCCCTCTGTTCTTAGCCACAACTACACATATTGTCTTGTAAAGTAGACATCGCTCGGCCGCTATGACATGGTAGTAATATATTATTTCTGAATTATGTATAGTAATAATTAAATTTGAAAATAGTTGTATGATAGCTAAGGGAACTAATCTGCTATTTTAATAATTTCTTTCATAAACACTGGTAAGGTCAATAAAATTAGACGAATCCTGATAATATCGAAAGACGAGACGAGACAGAAACCTTATAACCTTAAATCAACAAATCCTACAAAAACCGAATATTAAACAAATATATACGGAAATAGGGAGTTGAAGTTTAGTGAGGCACAAAAACACACGAAACTTGAGTGACATTGAAACTGCAATAGCTTTGTAATGAGATTAGCGTTGTAATGAATGAAAAGATGAAGGGATCTATTAGTTTTCTGCATTCTCTGATAGCATATCTGCTTTTTAACAGTAAAAAGTGTGACTATCATCGTTTAAAAGTAAATAAAGAAACAAATGGAGTGAGAAATTTGCCTTGTTGATATAAATGCGAAATTTAAAAAGCTTTTGTTACACAGATCCTGAAAAATTAGTCGGTCTGGTACCAGACTAGTTAGCCTTTCACGCACTTGGATCTGTGTTTAGTTCCCAGTCTTGGAATGGATGTTTCACATCGCCCTTGAGCATCACAAGTTTTATTATTACAAGTTTTAAGCATTAATTTGGAATCACGATCAGATGAAAAGGTCAACACCTGAGTTGGCACCCCATTCTCCAAACTTCCACACCACTCCAGCGTGAGGACATCTGAGGCCACAGAAGATTTAACGTGCAGCAGCCTCCAAGTACAAGACGGTTTTTTATACGATAGTATTCTGAAATCCAGAGTGCGGAATGCCTATCAAGGCATTCATTCCTATTTACTTTGCCCTTGAAGCCAAAAAACTATCGTGTATCCCGAAACTAAACCTAATGAAAATTTGACTTCCCCCCACGATTCGCTAAATAACGCAAAACTTCCAATTTACAGCACGGATTTGCAATACAGAAATCATTGCAATGAAGGAGATTTCGGTATTTCTTAGAAGTTAGAAAGCATCCCATGTCATCGTCATTTCTGAAATAAGCAGTTCAAATGTATTCAAATTCATAACGTATTCGAATTCAAAACGTATTAAAATTCAAAACGTATTCGAATTCAAAACGTATTAAAATTCAAAACGTATTCGAATTCAAAACGTATTCAAATTCAAAACGTATTCGAATTCAAAACGTATTAAAATTCATAACGTATTCGAATTCAAAACGTATTAAAATTCAAAACGTATTCGAATTCAAAACGTATTCAAATTCAAAACCTATTCAAATTCAAAAATGTATAAGCAATCAAATGAATCTTCGTGCTTTGACATGGAATTCTACTACGAGGTGAAACTCAGATGCGAGTCGTCCTTCCCAAGGAAGTTCATGTCTATCAGATAGGATTAAGTGCCTTTGTTACGGAAGTAGAACCTCCTGCTTTAATTGAATACTGATTGCAGCCACGGCGGTAGTCAGATTCGCGCGTGTGACAACTGATTGCGTTGTTTAAGGAAGCATTCCTCCCCCGAACACAGTCCCCGGTGCAGTTCCAATACGATTGGAATAGATTTAATGCAAACGATGATGCTATGAAAAGGCCAGATCTAAGAATTCATGCTTTGCATGACCGGTCATTGTTGTGCACGTAATGCTGTTCCCTGAAGTTTCGTGCATGTTTTGGGATTGGAAGCACATCCAATCAAAATACCTCCTCTCTCGGTTTCAGTTTATATGTGTGTGGTGAATGGTTTCGCCGAACCAAATTTAACATTCAGTTTTATTTTATTACTTCGGCCGAAACTTCTTACGGCCATGGAATTCTTTGATTGCAGTAGGGAAGTCCACAAAGGTTAACAGTGCATTTTTTCAAGATGTCTGGTGGATAACTCTAAAAAAATCAAAGAAAGTTTGCCTTCATTAAACCTTCTTTATCATACATATTGATTACAATTGGCTTCACAATAATCATGCCACGCAATTCCTTGTCGAAAAGCAATCAGAAGTGTTCCCTTTTCGATTGGATGCAGCATTCCAGAGACGCGTGTCTGCGACTAGTAGCTTAATGCCTTCATTTTCGGGTTTACATAACCATCGGATGCTTTATTTTCGTCTCTATTGATCCTAAAGTACCTACCAACCAAGGGATAAGAAAAGGATAGACTGGTAATCTTAACGCAGATATTTCAAGTGTCAGGAAGTGTTGTCTTAAAACTTGTGAAGTGAATATCGGAATTCCGCATTCACAATCGATTTCGATAGAACTTTCTTTTTCGATATAAGTCAATACCGATCTATACGCTTTATCCGCTTCGATGCAGATTTACTTTGAGTATTAATTTTGCATTTGTAGTCACATTCAAATTCTCAGATACATTATCTTTCTATGCAAAGAGGTTGGTGAGAGGGCGACCCAGTGACTATCATCTGTTTCTGAATCACAAAAACCTCTACGAGTAGTGCAATTTCCGGAGTTAGATGATGTAAGCTAGCTGTAAGCTAGTGGATAAAAGATACTCCTTTTTGGCTGGCCTTCGAAAATTACAATGCAACATAGACGAAAATTTAAATAAACAAAAAATAATTATATCACAATCTCCAGAACATTGGAAATATCCTCGTACTTTGCTTATTTGGTAATTTGAGATTTAGTACGGAAAATAATTTAACTTATTTTGAGAAACAATTTTCTTTTATACAGATAAGCTCTCTGGAAGCATCTGAAGACATTTTCAGGAACTGTTAAAATGGTAGTGCAAGTGTGTCTCAGGGTATACAGTCGAGGACAATAAGAGAATGGACCTTCTTTTACGCCGATAGACTACATCCGGTTGGTGATTTTGGTAAAAGTGGATTTATTTTGGACGAAATAAATAAAAATTTAATATATTTTGTCGAGTTACAACATCACTCATATTTCGTCTTGTTGCGGTGAGTACGTTAGTGATATGGTCTTCGGTTCAACAAGCTAGACATGGATATGCGTAGTTGTTTGGAATTCACTTTAAGACAAAGACTTCAGTCTAATAAAAAGTTGTTGTAGAGCTACAAACCAAAACAAACAATTATGTCAATTAACTGATTGTCAAAGTTTTTGAGAATGAAAAATGCTTTATTAAGACATAAATCATCCAAACAAGAAAACTCCAAGCATCCATTACAAGGTTTGAACTCGTAACCAAGCGTTCGTTATGCCATTTACCAGAACAGCAATAAACCACGACTGCAATTGATGCTCAGACTGGAATTCAAACCCAAAGTTAGATGTTTAGCGATACAGAAGGCCATGATAGTAACAAAGAGTTTACCAACCCTTTTAAACCGTAGATGTAGAAATAATTAGCACTTCTGCAGCAAAAAATTACAGTAGAGAGATAAAACAATATTCTGGTCTGGTTTCATCTCAACTTTTCAAAGAGAAGATAATGACGAAAAACTTCAATGTTCAGTATATATTTTTGAAACTATCATTTAATTTTAATCAGAAAATTTGACATGATAAACATTCTATAGAATCTGAATACAAACAACTAGCACTATATCAGTCTCTAAAAGACAATTGAGATCCGTTCTTAATAGACAGCATGCGATGAGGAAAATTAAAATAATTCTGCCCACGAAATTGGGATTCCCTTGTACCGATGATAAGCGTACAAAACACGTCTCATTCTGAAAGACCAAGTCAAATCTATTTTTTAATAGGAAGTTTCCTGAAAAATATGAAACTCATCTAAACAGCGCTGGACTCGGATGACATTCACTTCTTCTTCAATAGCTTTTGGGGGAAATGGGTTTTAAAAAGACATAAATTGCCGACCTCTTCCACTGTGGGGCATTTAGATAGGCTCCAGATAAGAAATAAATTGAGCTTGAAAGGAGAGACGGGGTGGATAAAATTCAATCCCGTTCGTGTCAGGGCCAAATGTCACGATGGAACAATTGTCCAACCCTATGGACAGAAGCATGTTTCACCAACGATTTGTCGCATGCGTTTCATGAAAATTGTCTTTTCATTTCAGGAGTACATTTTGAATTGCCGAGTTATTACTTATCTCAGTTTTTAAAACAGCGCCAGCTGAAGAGCAACTGAATGTCGTCTGGATTTGAATGGTTATGCATTTAACTCAACTTCAATAGGTTCCAATCTAATTTAAAACTCATGTAGCAAAAAATAATGAATGACCGTAAAGCGACAAAACAAACCAAACACTTAAAGATGAAATGGTTTGTTTCTGTAGCCGATAAATTCATGACGAGGAGATGTCAAAGAAATTATGCTATATTACTTTTTATATACATTAAGACACAAAATCATTTAAATTCCGAGAAAACACCAAGCAGCTTTTGCAAGGAATGAACTCACAACCACAAGATCCATTGTATCACCTTACAAAACAGCACTTAAAAACACTGCAGTGGTTTGTGCTCAAATTTGGATTAGAACCCATTGATTCAGAATTTATTGTTCTGAAGTCCAGAAAACTATACAAGGAGTTTTAACCTCCTTAACCTTAAATTTCGGTATAATTAGCGTGGATCAAAAAATAACCAGTAGAAGCAGTTAATTTTAGAATTAAGATTATTGCTCATCTTAGTTTTAAAAATGGGGCGTCAGCTGAAGAACTATTATATGTAAACTAGTTTTGAATGGTATTGTATTTAACTCAATTTAAAGTATGTTTTGGTCTAATTCAGCCGATGTGTAGCTAAAAAGAACTGAAAAAAGACAGTAGAGTAACAAACCAAACCTAAAGCTTAAATCTCAGAAATGGTTTGTTTCTGTTACTAATAAATTCATGTCGGGGTATTAATTGGTACTCAGATGAAAAGAAAACATTTTATAATTTAAAATTCCATTATATAAATTACAAAATATCTTGAGTTATAAATGGACTTCTTAAAAATAGCGCATAAGTTTTGGAATAGAAACAACTTGGTTTAGAACGAGGTTATTTTACAGGTATATCATTTTGGTCATCAGAAAAGTCTAGTTTTTAGTGTGTGATAATTATTCTTTGTATGACCTTTTCAACTCATAAAATATTTTCTACGATTCATTCAACCAATGGATGTGTTTATTTAGTCATTATACATGTTGTGGCGCAAAAGCAAAACTGCTCTACGTGAAAATATGGTAACTCAGAGTTTTAAAAGTAGAATCTATAGGAAAAAAATGAAATTATGTACTAAAAAAAATTATCTTGACAAAAACTGACCTAATACCAACTTTAAAAATATACGAATAGAGCCCCAAAAAGTTTACGAAAATGACTCAATCGGGAAAAGTTATAATTGCAAAAAGAACGAATGAAGATGCCATCCATGTCCGTGAAATATTCATCACAGATGAAATGGAAATTAACATGTGTTACTCACAATTCATAGAGTTTTATTAAATCTTGTATTGAGGAACTGTGTATAAAACTAAGACTAAAGTATAACTCACTCGTTACTACATATAATTCACTAATGTTTCTAACACGTTTTCAATATCACCATCTTGAAAGATCAGTACTTGGATTAATCTAGTTATAAAGTTAAATAAAACTTTTTAAAATAATTAATTAGAGATGAACTCTTTTGGCAGTTTGAGGTAAGTTTCCCCGCTATAAAGCACTTTTTACTGTGTAAAAGTAGTCGGTCACTGAGTTCCAAATTCGATCCTCCTATCTCAAAGCAGAGGCTCACAATTGCAATTTCCTGATGGGAGTATCGAATAACGCTGTGTTCGTGATGTGTTTTGATGAAGTGGAATTGAATACTAAAAGATGTAACACATTTTGGATTTCATGGCGCAAACCCAAGCATTCAAAATATTGACTAACGCTGGAAAATTAATTAATATTTAAGCATTAATATTGAATAATTGTTTAACTCAAATTTATTATGAAAGAACAATTATTTTTATGATCACAGTTAAGAAAAATAATAAAGGTTTTCAAGTTTTTGAACTAGTAAGCCCGAAGGATGCAAGCATATTGAAAGGAATAAGATGAAAATTTTCAATTTCGTTTCGGAAAAATGTTGCATCATAAGAAATTATTTATACATGCTGAACCTTTAATTATAAATTATATTACTTATTTGAAAATGTTTTTGGTTTAGGCTGTTACAAGAATGGCATTTGTGCCATAAGGCCCAACTTACCAACCTTTTGTTTAGAAATATACGTTGTTTCGAAGTGCGACAGAAATGTATGTTACTTAAACAGCCTTGAATTGAGTGAAGAAGCAAAATCTTGCAGTATGTAATTTCGCGTTTAAATCAAATTAATAATAGAACTGAAACTAAATTTTTGTATTATTTGCCTTCACTGCAACTGACATTGCTGTCACTTTCCAAATATCTGCAGCAAAAATTACATCACTTTCAAGGAATCAAAAGTGATTCACAGATTAGAAGTGAATTAATTGAAAAAAATATAGAGTAATAAGCGAATGAAGTATGCCATTGGGACATGTTTGAATTAAAAGTCGAGCCCTAGCGAAGGATGTCGTATGCTCTTCACGCAATGCAAATACAAATGTCTGCCATCATTTATGATTCTTAGACAAAGCCATTCATCATTGTCTTGGTCAGAGATATAATATTTTATACTGTCAATTCCCGATTCGAAATGCCCAAACTTTAAATATTCTTTTCCATCTCTTTCAATAGAATGTTTGAAAGGACGTTTCGATGATGATGGATTCCAAGCAGAATAAAAACACCTATGTTTTACCTGATTACCCCGAAAAGTGACTACATGCTAAGACATTGAATGATGGTGTTCCACAGATGTACGAGTTCTCAGTCTTTCAAGTTCTAAAATCTTTACAATTCAAAGATTTTCAATAAACAATAACAAAATAATCCAAACTTGAGCTTGAATATTGAATGAATTTAATAAAACAAGTACTGGGCCAATACTACCAACATCGGTATTGTAATTGTGGCGCACATAATATTTTATATTTTAGGATGAAAAACTCTTTAATGAAACGTAGAGACTATACCAAAAGTTTAAATTCGCAGTAATGAGTTAGATTTTATACAATTAATTAAGATAATTTAAACCTCTGATAGTGGATCCAATTGAACAAATGAATGTACGGGAAATATCTCTCTGTGATCATCTAGGGAAGATTCAGACCTACTACTTTATTCTGAGCATTTAGTGGATCGTGGTAGACGGGTTGAAAGAGTAATGCATTAATAGCCGGATGATTGAGAGTCGATCCAACCAAAGACCGTCGAAGTCCAAAGAAAAGATGCAGATGCATGTTAAATCTGTTGGGGCTTTAAATCTTCTGGCGTGGAGTGGAAGTTTGTAGAGTGGGTGCCTGCTTGGGTGTTGCTTCGTCATCTGGCCGTGGGTCCTCGGTTCTTTCCCTTTGGGATTGATCCCGGACAGTCGCCAATAGCTCAATGTATTGCTCCAATGCGATGTTAATTAAATATCTAAATACCTTCAGGAGCATGTGGGTGAATAATTTTAGAACCTAATCATGAAGTGTTAAATGATTTGCTCTCTCTAAATACTGAAACGTTTATCGTAGTGAATAGGAATCTCTCGTTAACAAATGCATGACATTATATTACGTTTTTTGTTACAATCCCTAAAATATATCTGAAAATTTCTCGTCAAAATTTCATCGACGTTTTCCCCATAATTGTACATTTACCAATCTATCAAGAATCTACCATTCACCAATTTAGTGGTACTTAGAAATAAAGCATTTATTCGAAGTAATTGTTAGTTAATTTATCATTTAAGTAATTATTAACAAAGTTAGCTTTAAGCTACAAAATTCTTCAATATATTACACTAATTTTCAAAGCTGAAGTAAACTATTTCCGAATGTCTAAAGTAAACTTTTTTACTAGCTTTATTACTATTATAATAACTAATTTTTGACGTATACTGGAAGAAATGTTTCGATTAATTATTACATATTTGTTTTTGTATTTTTAAAATTATGTTGTACTATAAAATGAGGCAGCCTTCATTCTCATTGGTTAAGGAACAGCTAAATATGTAAGGACACACTTCAAAAGCAGCGTGAGCCACGATAACCCAGTTGGTAGAGCTGCTGAGTAGTGACCGGAGGGTTGCAATTTGAAAACCCGATCCAATCAAATACCGTCGTGTACGTGGAGACTGGTACACATTAATCGGTCATGTTCTCAAATGTCCTCCCGTTGACATAGTATGGAAGTCCACTGAGTGAGGAGCCAGATCAGGTGTTGACCTCGTCATCTGAGCGTGGTTCAAAATTACGATGCGTTGTCCTCGGATCTTTCTATTCGTGATTAAACCCCGACCGTCATCCTTAGCTCCAGTGCGACGTAAATTCAACTACTCACCTACCTCAAAAATAGTGGCTTTTATAAAATAACTACTTTATAAAATTGATCTGCATAGTCAACTTTTCATCTCAATGAGTTATTTTCTTCGAAAGCTCTTATAATATAATTTTCTGTACTTTCAAATAAATTATTATTTTTTCGGACACGCTGATTTACTAGTCTTAAATTTTACAATTTAGGCACTAGTTTATTTGCATGAATTGAAGTCACTGAATTCGATTTAAGAGTTTACATGAAACCTCTGAAAGGTAGACTAATATCAGAGTCCCTATGTGAATTAATATTCAGTTTCAAGTAACGAAACCTCTTTCTGGTCATATCTATCATATGAGTTTATTATTCCACTTTTCTTTTAAGATTGGTAAGGATATCATGGTATACATTTTCAAATAGAGTCGTAAAATTTATAATTGTAAATTTCCTATGTCGTAACGTGTCAGATACGTTTTTCTAGGGGTACTGGACACTCGCATCACCAGTGCGATGTCATGATAGGAATAGGATTTTCTCTTCTGAGTCTTGCACAGTAGACATTTGTATAGTGCTCCAAGTGATAGTCCACGCAGCTACGGAAATTAAATATATTTTTTTATTTATTCTTTGCTACTAATGCGAGAAGACTCGTTTATATTTATTCCGTAAAATACAACTAATTTAATTTCATTTTATATGCGAGAAATATTTTAGAAGAATTGGGCTGTGATACTATCGAAATTTATGCTACTGAAGCATAACTTTTGAGAGTAGGAATGAGTAAGAAAAAGTGAAGATACCAATCCCTTTATAAAAATAATTTCTTACAGTAAAAGCTGCTTGTGTAGTTATTGATTGAATGAGTATTAAATATTTTAGTGAAATATAGTAAGTTACTAATTAGACATCATTTCTGTAAATAAACCATAATAATACCATTTGTAATATCAGAAAAGCATATTAGCCAAGTCATTCTGAACCCTTGCATAAAGTTCGATAGCGGATTTAAAATGAAATTGAAATATTCGTTTCAAGTATTGATCTTAAAATTAAAAATCTAGATATATTTCATCATCTGAAACATGGTTCAAAATTACGAGATGTTGTCTGCGAATTTTTCCCTTTGGGATTCATCTGTCACTAATAGCACGTTGTGATGCTTCAGTGCGACGTTTGTACCTACCATAGATATAATTTTTCTATGTGGTAGGTACAAACCCTAGGTACAATAACCCTATTTATATCACTCTTTTTTACCTGCCACCTGAGGAATTTTGGATTGGCAAACATATGCCATCTCAATAAGTTTCTTTGGAACTTTCACATCAAACAGTTTTCTATAGTAATTAAGTAAAAAATATTTTGGTGGCTTGAAAGTGGTTAGGATTTTTCTGTTTCCAAAAAATGCTGTACTTAGTTATGCTATGAAATGTTTAATAATCGGTTACGGGTGTAATTTGTAGATTTACATAATGTAATTAAAAAATGTGTAATTTAATGTGCAGTGCGTTTTTATTTCTGTAAGTAAATATAAACTTTCACATTGACCCTATATATATCGCGCTTTTCCGGTCTCCCAAGAAGCGCGATACATGAAAGGAGTACTGTACTTGTCTGTTACACAGACAGGCTCCAAATATCTATTGCGGGCTCAGATACATGAAAGATGCCAAAATAAACTGCAATTTTGTTTTCAGCATGTACTTAAAGTTTGGCTCCCACAAACGTCTACTTGCTTTCTCTATTTTGCGTGCCTTTACAATTACAAATAAAATAAATGTATAGCCTCTTAAGTTTAAAAACAGATTGCACGTTGTGAAACTAAAATTTTTGTACATTTACTGGGACCCGATACCATATTAGTAATCGATTCTGTATAGAAGAATCACTCCTTAGAAGAGCCTGGTACATTCTGAGGGAAACGAATATGCACTTCATTTACTTAAGTTCTAACTTCACAAACAAAATTTTTGCACATTTACTGGGACCCGATACGATATTAGTAATCGGTTCTGTATAGAAGAACCACTCCTTAGAAGAGTCTGGTACATTCTGAGGGAAACGAATATGCACTTCATTTACTTAAGTTCTAACTTCCCAAACAAAATTTTTGCACATTTACTGGGACCCGATATCGTATTAGTAATCGATTCTGTATAGAAGAATCACTCCTTAGAAGAGCCTGGTACATTCTAAAGGAAACTAATATGCACTTCATTTACTTAAATTCTAACTTCACAAACAAAATTTTTGTACATTTACTGGGACCCGATACCATATTAGTAATCGATTCTGTATAGAAGAATCACTCCTTAGAAGAGCATGGTACACTCTGAGCATTCTGAGGGAAACGAATATGCACTTCATTTACTTAAGTTCTAACTTCCCAAACAAAATGTTTGCACATTTACTGGGACCCGATATCGTATTAGTAATCGATTCTGTATAGATGAATCACTCCTTAGAAGAGCCTGGTACATTCTAAAGGAAACTAATATGCACTTCATTTACTTAAATTCTAACTTCACAAACAAAATTTTTGCACATTTACTGGAACCCGATACCATATTAGTAATCGGTTCTGTATAGAAGAATCACTCCTCAGAAGAGTCTGGTACATTCTGAGGGAAACGAATATGCACTTCATTTACTAAAGTTCTAACTTCACAAACATAAAGTTTCTACATTTGCCTTTATGCAGTTTTATAACTATTAATACAGTAAAAAAATTCTTGCTTGTGTGACATAGAAACAGTAGACACATTGCAGTACATATGAATGTAGTGTAATTATGTTCACTGCATTCTGTACTGATAAATTATACTACCTGAACGAAGTGAAACTCTTTTACTTGCTTGTAAAGATTTTCACAATTATCGCTATCGGTGACCTCTTACATGAGGGTACCATTAAATAATTACCATTTAATAATAATTATGTACCATTTAATAACCATTAGGTACCATTTAATAACCATGAGGGTACCATTTAATAATAATTATTTATGTGGTTGTATAACCAAACCCGAGAGAGATAGAGATACTTACTAAAGTCAGACTTAAAATTGTGGCATTAAGTTATCAACCACCTGTTCAATATCTAAGATAAAAGGGACAAGCATCGAACGACACTTACTTTTTTTCGAAATGAAGGGATGCGAGTGCTTGAAGGGGATATCGCTTGCAGCTGAGTTGAGGAGATCGGAATCTTGCTCTTTTTTCTTCCTCGGGCAAACGAAAACTTGAAAAACTTTTCGGAGAGGAATTGGAAACGGTTCCCGCCTTATATATAGCGTCCGGGCGCGCCGGACGGCCGCCCCCCGGACCAATGGGCGACCGGACAACCCTACGCACGCGCACCGCTTACAAAGTTTTCGTCTGAAGAGGCGGACTGCGGGGGCGAAAGGGGGGTGGAGCAAGAGAGTTCTCGTAAAGTTTAACGATGGCCCAGGAGGGCGGATGGAATGGTTATTCTTCGCCCCCTTCTTTTTTCTCGTTCTATCGTGTGTTCCTGTTCTTGTTCAAACGCGAGGAGAGGGGTAGGATGCTGGTAATTTAGTTCGCATTGATGTTTGTGTTTTTATCTGTCAATAGATAAAGTAATAATAAAGTCCCCCTATAGATTCTCGTACTCCATTTTTTGGAAAAGAAGAGGGTATTTATCGAGGAGGGGACGTTAAGTCATTGTCTGAGTGCGCGTGGGCGATCTAAGGGACAAGAAAAGAGTGGTCGGAATGCTGTTCCAATGGATTTTTTTTGTATAATGCAGTGTGCAAAGTGCTGGGAAGAAATTTATTTAAATATCTATTGAACAGTATTTAACTGATTTGAAAGTGACAGTACTTCATAATACGTAGCTTTATAATCTACCAGAAATAGTATAAAATAGACTACCATCTTAATTTACTGTTGGAAAGGCCTTGGTTGCAAAGTTGGAAGAGAAACGGAGTAGTAACAGAAGGGTTGCGTGTTCAAAACTCGCTCCAACCAAAAAACGTCATATACACGGCGGCTGGTTCACGTTAAATATGGCTTGGATTAAAATTCAATCATGCTGGCATGATGGGGAAGTTTAGAGAGGTGGGGTGCCAGCTCAGGAGTTCACCTCGTTATCTGACCGTGGTTCAAAATTACGTGGCGTTGTCTTTGGATCTCTTGATTCTTGATTGATCCTGAACAGTCGCCAATATCCAGCTGTGTTTATCCAGTGCAACGGTAACTAGCTACCTACCTGAAAACTATAGGAAAGGTTTCAGATCAAAAGTTGTGCATCTTTTAATAAACAACCCTTTTGTAGGTTGAATATTTTGTGATCCCCCTTACTCAATTAAAAAAGTTAACAAATAGTTTATTGTGCTATTTGTAAGTCTAATGGTCAGAATGAGAGAGATGGATCGAAAGGCCCTTGCTTCGAATACGGCATAAGGCATGGATATTTGTCCATCAATATGGAATGCGTGGTCTTCCTATAAACGGGTTGTGTCAAGAATGTGAAGATGTTTGATAGATGGCGCGTGAACTCCCCACCCTGTGGTACACCAGGATAACAACTATATCCTATAATGTATCCTATAACAAACCCGTTTGATAGGGCCACAATGATTAATTTCTACTGTCAGGCATTTTCAACACACTGGCAATTAAATAATTTAATTTAACCCTCTTATCTTCATTAAATGTTGATACCCATGAGTAGAAGCTAATCCCTCGAAAAAGAGGTCATCAAACATTTGAGGGGAGTGTTTAGACTATTATAAGATACAACGCCTCAAAGATAAAGAAGAAAGAAATAGCCCAGAATCTTCGTTTCTACATTCAATACTCAGAATCGTTTAGAAAATTCATATTTATAATTATACCAGTTATAAGAATAAAACACATTTTATTGCAGAAGCCCAGTTTGTAAAGTCGTGGATTAGCAATGGGAGGATTGCTAGTTCAAAACTCGATACAACCAAAGATCGCCGTTAGCGTGGGAGCTGGTGTACTTTAAATTTATCGTGGCCTCCAATGGCCTCATGTTGATGGGGTGTGGAAGTTTGAACAGTAAGGTTACAGCTCAGTTGTTGACATCGTTATCTGAATGTGGTTCAACATTACGAGCCGTTATCATCGGATCTTTCCCATCACGATTGATCCTGGATCTTAATTTAACTTCAAGTTGGAATAATTATTTTAAACTTTAATTTTGATAACTATGAATAAATAAATATAATTCATCTTCAGTATTTAAATTGTGTATTTATGAAATTTTAAAATAATTACTTGAAATACTTTTTGAATTTTGTACTCAGTTATAAAATTAAGAAAGGTATTTGTTAACTTGTCTCTTCAACTAGTACTCTCTTAGGCCAGGTGCACACATCCGGTTTTTCAACGTGCGGCGCCACTGTGGCACCGAATCCCAACTATACACACATAACCGTGAAATGACGCACGAACTCATTTCGCACCATTTGCGATAAATATTCTATCGAAGAAAACGTGTTTATTTCGCCTACTTGGCTTAAAAAAGTATATTATGAAACAAAATAGACGTTACTGGATACAATCATTTATTAATTATTATTTATGTTCCATTTATATATTAAAACAAGGTATTTCAGAACGGAGAATTGTTTGCGGCGACCTGCGGCGCCGTGGGGAACTGCGGTACAAATTGCACGCAAGTTGGACGTCCATCGCAGCAGCGGCGGTGTGTACTACTCCATGTGTGCACTATTCCACTGGATTTAATGTATCTCAGACCGCACTTGCGTTGCGGCAGCGGCGCCGCACGTTGAAAAACCGAATGTGTGCACCGGGCCTTAAACTTATATTTAATTCGTAGGCATTTACAGTCAAATATTTTCCATCCGATTTTTCCCTTAGAAATCAATTCCGTGCAGTCTACAATAGTTTTTTGTGTTGCCTCAATGCTAAGTAAGGTTAAATATCCGCCTGAATGAGCTTTTCATAATTCTTCCATGACCAGATGTAAGAAATAAGTAAACTAGGTACTGAAGATAAAAAGATTAAATTTTAAAAATAATTTTTAATTCCTATAATTTAATTATTAGTCACATTTCAAAGTAATTGTAATTATTATAACTCATCAGATAATTAATAATCAGATAATTGTAACTAAAATTTTAAAAACAACTTGTAATTAATTTTCTTATGTTTAAAACAACTTGCATTTCATTTTGTTATTGATAAAACAACTTGTATTGTGTTTTGTATTCCATGCATCTAATCTTATTATTTATCACGTTTATAAAAGGTATATTTTATTTCGAAATTCTTTTATCGAATCACGAAAAAATCCAAAAAGTTACACTTTTATATTTCACTTAAATACGATTATTAAGATGAGATGGTATGCTTTATTTCTCTACGGCCATTTTCTGCTACACGAGGGCTAATTGGACTGAAACCTACGGCTTAAACTGGATTCCAAACCATTAAAAACTTGTATACCAAGAACGGAATTTTAACCTAGAGACAGTTAACCAATTGCCAGGAAATTATCAAGAGGAATATTCTTGTTTGATAAAAGAGATAAATATCTCTCTTAAGTTTCTGTTTGATATCATTTGTTAGTGTTATGTAAGCGCTTTCGTGTTAGGCCAATACATCGAGCTTTGGAAGGACATGCTTTTTACAGGACAACGCTACTTTATCAATTTATGTTGTAACTTTTTTGTCAAATATATGATGTCATCTTATCTGGGTTTAATTTTTTGTGTTAGGTGATTCTACGCGGGGCTTAACCAAGTTTCATCCATCATTTATAATTTTGTTTTTTCGACTTAAAGTAAGTAGATATTTTCAAGAATATTCGATTGAAAAAAATCTGACTTGATATGAATCTACGTTTGTTTCATCCAAGAGTATATTTGGAGTTTTGTTGTTTACATTAACAGTGCGCACATATTTCGAAGAACGTTCAATAAAAAAATCCACCTAAAAGTGATTTTATGTAAGTTTTATCCAAGAGGCATTTGTAGTTTTTTTTAGACTAAAAGAATTTACATATTTCCAAAATTTTTAAATATATTAAATAAAAAACATCGAATAAAAAATCTGTCCAAATGCACAAGACAAAATTTTAAGGCTCAAAATTGAATAAGTTTCTTGTTTTCTCAATAGGCATGCGGTCATCTAAGGTGAAATAAAATGTCTGTCTCCTGAATAGAAAACGAAATAATCATTCCCACACTGCCCAAAAATAACCTGCTAGATCACAGTCCCTACGGCATTGTCCCGCTGGAATTCACATGGGATCCCTAAATATATCCAGATTTTTCGCTAAATGGATCATCATCAAGAGAGGTGGAAGCGGGACGAAGTGGAAACAAAAACCTCCACTAACGTGCATTTAGGTTGTCCGCGCGTCAGATTTGAATCGATTACGGCTTCGCGAAAAGATGAATCGTTCGGTGTACTTCGATAAAATGAGAACTGAGTTAATCTATCACTGAAGAACAAAGTGGAAGATCCTTTACGGTATCTTGCAATGCTACCGATTGGATGGATCATGTTTGTGAGTGTTTACAGATAATGTGTCACACAGCTGAATGGAGAAGCTTGTTTTCGGTAGAAATTGCTATTATCAACAACTGTCAATTGGGCCTCGTGTGGAATGTGTGTCTAATGGCAATAGTGTGGAACAAATGGAAGTTAGTTCGAGCTTTTCCATTGAGGAGATTGATACAGGTGTTTTGGCTGGAAGAAAGAAAACGAAAACACAGCTATTAAGACATAAATAAACCCAATCTGCCGTTCTTCAGCTCGATGTTTCTCATAAGGCAAAAACATTTGTTATAGTGAATCAAGATTTTTTTCGCCATTGTCCGGTTAGACAGATTTTCTAGATATAATGGACAAACAGCTACACAGAAACGTCCACCGAAACGAATTACTGTGCTCTATGTTTCCTCTAACTCAATAGCTTCCAAACTAAGAGACACGCCCTCACAAATACTCTAATATTATTACAGAGGGAGCAGCTACGAGTATTACCAGAATATAAATTTTGAATGCAGCTTTCCCGTTTAATCGGATCGTTCCTGATAGGATTGATCTTGGATCGTTGTCAATAGCATGTTCTATTGCACCAGTACCATGTAAATTAAAATAACTCTACCTACTTACCCTTCCCTTTCAGAATTTTTTCTATGAAAACTAAATGTAATAGTTTTCACAATCGGTATATGATGAAATTTTGTAGCAAAAATCTGTCTAAAGCAGCAGGAACTTTTGAATGCTGTGATCTTGAGTCATGAAAGTTGTATAGCTTATTTTGTCAGGAAATTTGTGCTTCCGTTTAGTGAAGAGCAACTGGAGTGTTGCTGGACTCTATATACAGACGATGCTCCTGAATACCTGCTTCCGTTTAGTGAAGAACAACTGGAGTGTTGTTGGACTCGGTATACTGACGACGCTCCTGAATTCCTGCTTTCGTTTCGTGAAGAGCAACTGGACTGTTGCTTGATTCGGGATGGTGAGGTGTCCTGGGAACCATACAAGCAGCTTTAGAGAATTCCTGGAGTGAATTCTCCTATTTGCAATTACTGCATTTGTCCACTAACGGTAAAACACATTTTGATGGAATGCTCTCATTTTAATAGTCAACGACTTAAACATTTTAATTCATATACCTTGGCTTTAGAAGACATGGTTGGAGAAAATTCTCATCCAAATCTTTTTAGCTTTTTACTTGACATTGGGTTCATCCATCACGTATAATTTTATATACTATTCATTTTATTATCTCATGACTCATTTCATTTAATTGTTAGATTATATATCTGAGCTCTTATATTCGGATCTCTCACACAAGATATCTTAGACCAATATTTACGCGTAATGAAATTGTTTTAAAATCGTAGAATAATGTAATTGAATTCTATTTTTTATCTTGAGTTTGGCATAATATGTCCCAAGAGCCACAAAATCACATCCAATCCAATCCTGGAGTGAATTCTATCCTCAACGGGAACCTTTGAAAGATCCGGACGCTGGACCGTTGCAGTCATCACCTGAATGAGTGACGATTGAATTTTTTGGCTTCGCGATCCAATTTATATTTATATCTGGAAATATGTATTGAATATTCGTGTTCAATATGTGAGATATATAAGGAACTTTTAAGAATTTTATTAGTGCGTGTTATTTGTACGTTATAAAATGGCTTTCCTTGCAAAGGGTAGAAAAAAGAATTGATCAATTTGGCTCAAGAATTAGGGGAGGATACTCCTCCATACGCTAAGATTATCGAATAAAAAAAATTAATTGTGAATGGTTGAAGTTTCGAGGAGCATTTTGTGAGAGAACTACTAGACAGTATTATAAGTGAATATAAACAAAGGGAACGTGAAGAAAAGGAAGAAAAGGAAAAAAGAGAAGAAAGGGAGAAGAGGGAAGAAAGCGACAAGAGAGAAGAAAGGGACAAGAGGGAAGAAAAGGACAAGGAAGAAAGGGATAGAATGTAACGTGTAGAGAGGGACAAAAGAAGGGAAGAAAGGGACCATGAATTGAAATTAAAGGAATTAGAAATGGCACAGGGCAGAGAACAAACCAGTGAATCTTATAACAATTCTAGGTCTGGGACAAATGAGTCATTTCTTGCATATTTAAATTTGATAAAGGGAGTTTTACCAAATACTCAGGGAAAATCCGATAAGTCGCCATGTTTCTTCTATCAAACAGAAGAAATGTTTAAATTGTATGAGATGCCTAAGGATTATCAGGAAAAAATAATTTTGTATAATCTAAGGGGCACGTAAGATGCCTAAGCTCACGGTTAGGAGAATAAGATTTTGACCAGTACGAAAAAATTAAGAAAATCGTGTTCACTCTTTGGCTTCCATATATCCACTAGTGGATACATGTTGCGCGAAGGTAGCTTCATCTGGAAGCTAAGGGGTTAAAAGAATTCCGTATAACCGCAATAGAACACAAAAATAATTTAGATATGTCATCAAAAGGATAATGAAACATGTACGCAATATTCGGTTAGGGTAGAAGTGGCGTTGGATTTGTACTTAAAAGCGAGAAAAGCAAACACATATGGGGAAATGAAAGACCTGTAAATTCCGACAAAATAAAAGTATGTTTACCCTCAAACATTAAAACCCATGTTTATCTTAAGGAAACAGACAAATGGTTGACACCAGTCGAATTGGCTAATGCAGTAGATAACGTTTCAAGTGCAGTACCCGCAAGAAAATTAGAAGCAGGTGGGAGCAGAAAAAAGTGAGAAAAACTTTTGGAGACCAACACATAAGACCAACTCATTCAACTGGAGGAATCAGAAATATAACGTTTGGACCAAAACTCAACGAAAGATATAGGTTGATTTGCATACGAATCAAAATTTCACAAAAAGAAAACTGTCCGGAAAAAAAGGTTGTTTTACATGCGGATCAAAGCTTTACAAAAAGGAAAACTGTCCGGAAAATAAAATTATATTTTTTAATGATAGTAGTAGATCAATTAAATCGGAGTCGCATAGAATAAACAAAGTAGCTACATACGATTCATATGTTGAAAATTGCGGTGTATGTATAGCCAATATAAACGCTAATAACGTGACTGATGCGAATCCAACCCTATATCGCACCTCTAAAACATTTCAAAATTAGAGTGGAAGGTAAAATCGTAAATGCTTTGCTGGATAGCGAATGCCAAGTAACTCTATTGAGAGAAAACATCCTTCCCAAGAATAGGTCGAAAGCAATTGGTAAAATTCATCTAAAGCCAGCTTTTGGAGAGGCAATAGTTGCGGACTTGATACACGTGAATTTGGCGATCCCATATGGAAGTAATACTAATGGGGTGCACAGATCAATACTATGTGCGATTGCTACTCACATTTTTGAGGAAGCGATCATTAACCCACAAATAGTTAATATTTTAGAGGGCAAAAATGACCGTAACGAACCAGCAGTTGTCGAGACATGCAAAGTAGAAATGGCAGGATGTAGAGAAATAGTCCTATAGGAAAAAGACAATGGGGTGGCGACAAAACAGTAGAAAGAGAAAAGGGCCACAGAAAACAGCCACTCGCCGACGAATTTGAACACACACCATATACAAGCGACTCAGTGAGGAGCGAATGGGATTTACTAGCGAGTGGAAAGGGAAACCATCGGGAACTTAAGCGTCGACTATGCATTGCCTCCTCAATCGCCACTCCGGATTTTACCATTCCTCTTCATATGCATACCGATGCATCAAATTTAGCAGTTTCCGCTTGTTTATCCCAAAAGGCCATTCGAACAACGAAGGCCATTTTAGCCCAATTGGGTTCGCAAGTCAAAAGTTATCGGACACTCAGCGGAACTGATCGACGATCGAAAAGGAAGCCTATAGTGTAATATTCGGGTTACCGAAATTCGAACATCGGATTTTCGGATCTGAGATACATCTATATACGGACCATAATTCTCTAAAATATCTAACAGTGACCACTCCGAGAAACCCGAAGGTGAGACGTTGGGCACTGGCAATCCAGCAGCACAACCTAACAATATGAAATGCTACCGGAAAGAAGAATGGAAGTGCAGATGCCATATCGAGATTAGAGATGGCATGACTAATACGGAGGTATGAGTGTATAATTGAACTGGGCTCAAGAACGATTCTGCACACTTAACATGGTCTAGTGTAATTGTATATTAGTGAATTTATGCGACATTACTGATGTTGTGTAAATAGGTTTTGTATTATGTCTTACATTTTATGAAATAGGCCTTTAGGGCACACTTCACGTTTAAGGTGGGAGGAATGTAACGATCTCCCGACAGGTGATTACGAACAGAGATAGGTTATAAGAACAGTCGTTTTTGCGTTCTGGTTGTTCTGTTCTAGTAGAGGAACATCGATGTATGACAGTGCCTGTATTTTGATACGATCAAAAATAAGAAATGTTGGGTGCTGTTCTGACAAGAACACAAATAAGGACAGATTCGTTGGAGACTTGAGAGGAGTAAGACGTGTTTTTGCACTGTACGGTGCGGCGTGTATATTTGAATCTTTTATATTATCTTGTAAATGAATTTACGCGTCCAATTTAGGTATGCAGTGTCACTCTGTTCCTGGCCACTACTACACACATTGTCTATAAAATTATACATCGCTCAGTCACTCTTACAATATCAAGGCTCAATATTACAATATCAAGGCTTATCCATGGAGAAATTGTAAGCTTTACATTACACAAGCTTTGTGAAAATCTTCAGAATAGGCATATCTCTAAAGTACATATAATTCTTGCAGTTAAAAAAGTATACGACAATTTGATAGATTTTCACCCAAAATCAATATTACTTAGTTTCAATAGTAACAATTTAAAAACACTCAGTCAAAAGCTTTTTCTAAATTAGTATGAATTGCGTTTAACTGTTTATCCAATCCAATGTTTCTTTGATGTTTTAGTAGACTTAGTTTTTTACTTTAACCTTAGGAAACTGAGATTTCAACTGTTTTCTAATTTGTATTTTTCGATTGTGACAGCTTTTTACGTTAGTTTTGTTTTACTTAAATAATAGTTTATGCATAGGTAATGTAGTTTGTATTACTTGTTAATAACTGTATTGCGTTGTGTTTATCATTTGTTTCGTGTAATTTTTTTCTGTCAATCTTGTAAATGAATTAATATGTTGGGCAGTCTATAAATGAATAATTGAAAACAAATTCAGTGCTATGCCATTGAAAACTACTTCAGTATTGCGTTTAACTGTTAATCCAATCCAATGTTTTCTTTGATGTTTTAGTAGATTTAGTTTTTTACTTTAACCTTAGGAAACTGAGATTTCTACTGTTTTCTATTTTGTATTTTTCGATCGTGATAGCTTTTTACGTTAGTTTTGTTTTACGTAAATAATAGTTTATGTATAGGTAATGTAGTTTGTATTACATGTTTATAACTGTATTGCGTTGTGTTTATCGTTTGTTTTATGTAATTTTTTTCTGTCAGTTATGTAATTGAATTAATATGTTGGACAGTCTATAAATGAATAATTGAAAAAAAAAATTCATTGTTATGCCAATGAAAACTACTTTAGTAAAACAATTCTCCCTCTCTGAGAAATATTAGAAAAAGATTCGAGTTTGTTTGGAAAAACATACCCTAATTTATCTAGATTTGCTTTTTACAAAATATTTTCTGTTTTATCAAATAAAATATTGTCTAAAATTTGTGTAATAAGTTATGCAATAAGAAGCTAAGGACGGGGTTACAAGTTTCTTGTAGGTTACAAAGGTATAGATGTTTCAATAATTTGGAAAATAGTACTCTAATCTAAACCAAAGTCATATCATTTTCTGCTTCCATTGACAGTTCATTGGTCAATTCCTACTTCAGAGGTATGATGCGAGAGAAGCATTGTTTGTGTTCCACGAGAGCTTCTCCAGACAGAAATTCTACCTGTCTATTACAGTAGAAATGAGACTTACTCATTTTCCAAGCAGAAATTTTGTAGTATTTCAGTTTGTCACATAGTCATTGTTAGTGACAGTTGGCTTTCCAGGAGTTTGAGATAGAAGGATATCCCAACTGCCACCAACCCCATTATTTGGTCCTGTGGCTAAAACCTCCCATCCAAATTCGCCAAAACAGCATACGACTCATCCCCATCCGAGATGTACGAGACATGTTTCTATAGTGACAGTCAGTACCTAGACTAAGTGTCTGGAGCGGTTTTTCAAGTAGATAAACAATATTATATAAATAAAAATATATGCCATTAAAATGATAGTTTATAGTGCCAACTTGAAAGAAAAACAACGATGTCTTCATATTTATGGCGTGTGAGGAGTGTGTAACTATGAATGCGAAGATCTTCTGCTCGTTCATCTCATTAGTTACTCTGCTAAAGCACAGTATTTTCCAGCAACTAATGGATAATAATACGGATGAAATTTAATGTAGAGCGAAAACTAACCAGTTCTTGAAAGTTTTAAAGTACTTCAAGACTAAAACAGCCGTGAAAAGATTTTGAAAACTAAAATATTTCAAAGATTTGGGAGACATCTTTTACTGTAAAGAGTACCGTAGATTGATGCTCCTCTCCCAATCAGGAGTTGAGTTGCGCTAACGATGCTGTCCACTGTTTCTTCATTATATTTTGAGACGAAAGAAAACATAGTTTAGAAAATTAATCCACACATTTACTGGAGGGGAAAAAAAGCTTTTAATAAAGCAACAAATCTGCATATACACGAAGAATAGTTTTTTTCATCCTCTTTCGGTTCATTATTTTTAAAACTTGTAAATTCTTTCCCAATCTTGACGGTCGCAGAAAGTTGAACGAAGACGGCCGTGAAAACGTCATTTGATCCAGATGCACGTGTCCAGCCTAAATTTATTCAGATTTTTCGACATTGAAAATCAAAATGGGGGATTTAGAGCGTCTTAAGAAGTTTACGGAGTCCCAATCCCTATTTAATTGGGTGCAACGGAACGGTGATGGGCAAGGAAAAACAATTTGTTTTCGTTCTTTGTCTTTGATGTCATTTATTCCGTTCGAATCATTTTAATGAGAGGTGGAAGAGATCAACAACCTTAATTTAAGTTTTGGGTCAGGGAAAGTGCGAATTCTGAAAAAGCAATTCTTTTGGCAACGCACGTGTCAAACAAAATGGTGTTGATCGGACAATGACTGCTTTTATAATGAATTACAGCGTTGCTATTGCGTGTGAAATATGTTCACACGAATTTATTTTTAGTTTCACACAAGACTCTTCTAAAAAAACAATCGGCATTGAAATTCGTTGCTAAGCGCTCAGTTAAGTACCCGATTTAAACCTACATTAAGCCATAAATATGCTACAAACCCGTATGACATATTTATAACTTAGAATATAAATCTTAACCTTCCACTTATAGTATAGTTTATGTGGGTTAAACTAACACGTTTTAATATTCCGTTTGTACAAATACATGAGATATGTGTTTAAAATAAACTAACAACTTTCTTTGTTTTTAACACTGTTAGGAACACTTAATTTGATTGGGAACTCGCTAAAGTAATCTAATCTCCGAAATGTATTCTTGAATTTAGTATTGAGGAAGGAATATCCTTAGTTACTTTTTCTGACATACATTACTAGGGCCTCTTCTCCACCGTTGCATTGAACCTAACAGTCTACCTTTAAAGTGAAACAAAATGTGAAAACAAAATTAGTAACACAAAGTGAAGACAATGAATTTGAATTCAATTCGAGTTTTACTTTCAAATTGATTTTGATCCCGATCAATGTCGAGTATATCTCGCGCAGTAGACATCCAAAAAGAACCATTGACCGTTTGTGATCTTTAAACAAATATTTTGAGCTTTGTAAGGTATTTATTCGTTGGAATGTGTGTGTGAACGCCAAGTGTGACGTTTCGTCCCGACTCCCATGTGCTAATCTATATCATCCCATCCAAGACTGTATGAATGATATGTTGTGAATGAATGTGTGAATTATGTGTTGCAGTTATACAATACTATACATCGGCTGTTATTGGTGTCTGATGAAGACTGCTGTTGGCAGGCCATAATTGCCAGTGCGTGGCTGGGGGAGGGGGCGAAAGAAAAAAGGGGAAAGAGGAACATTAAAGGCTGCTAAACTTTCTGAAAATAAAGGTTTTAGTCAAATTTTAATAATTAATGGGTGCGTTATTTATAAGAAAAAAAGGCGTTTTCTTACAAAGTTGAAAAAATTTGTCTATTTTCAAGAAGCTATAGCCATCTTACTATTAGTACTACAAAAAAGTTTTAGCAGTAAAAAATGTTGGAAATTTAACCTTCTTTAAGTCTTTATATTGTATAAATATCCCTAAAATTGACCGTTTTTAAAAGCTATATCGAAAAAAAACCCCACAAAATTTCGTAGTTTTTAGGCCGTAAAATTTTTTCACGGGGTCGGCCATGTTGGATAATTTTTTTTGTCATGTTGGCACCAACATATACAAGCACAAAAAAAAACTTTTACCCCATCTTTTACAAGGTACAGTGTATCTGCTGACTGGACTATATGTGTCGGTGAAAAAAACGACTTCATTCAAAATAGGAAAATGTTTTGCAAGGTATAGTTACGTATATGATCTAGCTACTACTCTAAATGCAATATTTGTAAGTGCCCTAAACTAATAGGTTAAATATTATTCGATGCGTAAAAATGTATTAAAATGTCATTAAATAATCAAAATATTTCTTATCAAATGAGTACCCTTTGACGGCTTTTATTCTGCAACTAAACGCAAGGCACTAGTTCATGCTGTTACTGCTGCTATGAAGCAATGTCAATTAGCATAGCAAGAAGAGGAATCCTATAGAGTCCTACAGTAGTTTTTTTGTGTCCTACCAATACCACGATCAAACATTGAGATCGAGCGAAATAATATGAAGCTGCACGTACATGCTCCGTCGACATCATAAGAAAGTCTGTGCTCTTGTATCCATCAACCTTCTAATGAAAAGACAGGAAATGTGGACGGTAGGTAGTTAACTAACGTAAAATAGGAGCAACTCGACGGGCTACTGACGACGGTCCGGGATCCTCAAAGGGATTCCCGGACAGAGGGCAAGACCTTGTAACATTAAACCGCGATCAGATGACAAGGTCAACAAGACCTGAGTTGGCACCTCACTATCCAAACTTCCCTATCACGCCAACGTATGGACATGTGTGTGTCAAATACAAATTTAACGTACACGACGATCTTTGGTTGGAGCTAGTTTCAAAATCGCAACTCTTGTTGCTAATCCGTTACTACTCCAACACGGCCCGTGAACAGAATCGCTATCGAAGATCTCTGAAGGGTAAATCTCGTGAGCTTACGTATCAACTCAGCTGATTGGCTATCGAAGCGCAGACTACCTTTTTCACCACGGTGGATAATCACTTTAACCAATTAATAATTCAGATAGGAGGTAATTTATCTAACGTCTCACTGAAGCAATAAAACGGGATATTGGAGACGGTTCGGGATCAATTTTGAAGCATCTACTTTAGGTAATTGGTAATTATTAGTTAACGTCGTACTAGAGCAACACAACGAGCTATTGACCACGGTCCGGAATTAATCCCTTAAAGGAAAGATCCGAGGACAACACCTTGTAATTTTGAACCACAGTCAGATGACGAAGCAACACCTGAGCTGGCACTCCACTCTCCAAACTTCCACACCAACCCAACGTAAGGACTTTCGGCCACGACAGATTTAAGGTGCAACAGCCGCCTCTACACCATATACGCTTACAAGCATCTATGCCCGGATTCGAACCAGGAACAATCCGATCTGGAGGCTAACACCTTAACCACCATACCGGTTGGTCGGATACATTACTTCAGATATACGCTTTTTCCCGTAACCACGAGACAGATCTTCAAACAAAGTGACCAGAAAAAATAAATAAAGCCACCCGCACTTGTTCTGTGATTAGATGGTCGATGCTCTTGTATAGGATTTCTTCCAAGATTTTTTTCTAACCACACTGTGATGGCAATGCTTGCAATTATTAATTATTCAGTATCGCCATCCGACGCAACGGAGAAATCATTATCGATGTTCGTCTTCACACGTCTAGGCACACTGGGCCAAAGCCCATTACCCATTTGTCATGTCTGTATCGTTGAGTTGCGTCATCAGCGGAATGAAATTAAGTTTATTACGACTCCCAAGTCGTCATCGTCCCAAACGAGACGAGCGGGGGGCCTCAACTCTGCGTGTCCTTTTCTAATTCACTCAACAGCAGCAGGCGTCTGCGTGCTAAGTGCATTAACGCTGAAGACACTCCGCCATCATCTCTCGGACACGTTTCAATAACCGTCTTCGCGGTTGGTCGGACACTCTTCTGGAATCGAAATACCGAAGTGTGAAGACAGCTCTGAAGATTTAATAGGTGCATAGGTACGATCTAACCAGATTAGTATCACTTCTCTAAACTTAAAAATTTTTCAGGGAGACGGGGAAATGAGCGATGACGGTTGTCGATAAGGAGTGAATTCATCAAAGGTTTATTGACGGTGCTCGACTGCAACAACGAAATTAAGATAAATTCGAGATCGAACTCCGAACGAAGACTTATAGTAATCAAATTACCATTGAATGAATTCATGTGGACCCTCTGCTCTACTTTTCGGACCCCAGTTCAGGAACACGGGAGCAAGTTGGAAGAGCAACGGATTAGCAATCGGAGGATTACGAGTTTGAGACTCATTCCAGTCAAAGATCGGCTTGTACACGGGGGCTGGTGTACGTAAAAAACTGTCGTGGCATCAAATGCCCTCGTTGGCGTGGTGTGAAAGTTTCAAGTAAAAGCTCATGTGTTGTTCTCGTCGTCTGACCGTGGTTCAAAATTACTAGCCGTTGTCGTTGGAGCTTTCCTTTTGGGATTGATCCCAGACGGTAACCATTAGCAGGTTGTGCTGTTCTAGTGCGACGTAAATTAACTACCAGCTCACGTGCTGTTCTCGTCCTCTGACCAGGTTTCAAAATTACTAGGTGTTGTCTTCGGATCTTTCCTTTCGGGATTGGTCGCCGACCAACCGGTATTGTGGTTAAGGTGTTAGCCTCTAGATCGGAAGGTTCCTGGTTCGAATCTCCGGGTCCGGGCATGGATGTTTGTAAGCGTATGGTGTAGAGGCGGCTGGTGCACCTTAAATCTGTCGTGGCCGAAAGTCCTCACGTTGGGTTGGCGTGGAAGTTTGGAGAGTGGGGTGCCAGCTCAGGTGTTGCTTCGTCATCTGACCGTGGTTCTAAATTACGAAGTACTGTCCTCGGATCTTTCCCTTAAGGGACTGATCCCGGACCGTCGTCAATAGCCCGTTGTGTTGCTCTAGTACGACGTTAACTAAAAATTACCAATTACCTTTCGGGATTGGTAATGGTAATGATAATTTTAGTTAACGTCGAATTAAAGCAACACAACGGGCTATTGACGACGGTCCGGGATCAGTCCCTTAAGGGAAAGATCCGAGGACAACACCTCGTAATTTTGAACCATGGTCAGATAACGAAGCAACACCTGAGCTGGCACCCAACTCTCCAAACGTCCGCACCAACCTAACGTGACCTTTCGGGGTTGTTCCCAGACCGTAACCAAAAACAAGTTGTGTTGTTCCAGTGTGATATATTTACTACCAGCTCACGTGTTGTTTCTGTCACCTGACCATGGTTCAAAAATACTAGGCATTGTAGTTGGATATTTCCTTTCGGGATTGATCCAAGACTGTCACCGCCGACCAAACGGTCAGGTGGTTAAGGTGCTAGCCACTAGAAAGGAAGGTTCCTGGTTCGAATCCGGGTCAGAACATGGATATTTGTAAGCGTATGGTGTAGAGGCGGCTTTAATCAGTCTTGACCGAAAGTCCTCACGTTGGGTTGGTGTGGAAGTCTGTAGAGTGTGATGCCAGCTCAGGTGTTGCCTCTTCATCTGACCGTGGTTCAAAATTACGTGGTGTTGTCCTCGGTTCTTCCCCTTGGGGGAATGTTCCCGGACCGTCGTCATTAGCCCGTTGTGTCGCTCTAGTACGACGTTAATTAAAAATTCCCAATTACCCAGACCGTCACCAATAACAGGTTATGTTGTTCCAGTGTGGCGTAAATTAACTACCAACTCACGTGTTGTTCTTGCCATCTGACCATAGATCAAAATTACTAGGCGTTGTCATTGGATCTATCCTTTCGGGATTGATCCCAGACTGTTACCAATTACAGGTTGTCTTGTTCCAGTGTGACGTAAATTAACTACCAGCTCACGTGTTGTTCTAGTCATCTGACCATAGATCAAAATTATTAGGAGTCTTCATTTAGTGAGTGAAATTGGTTACGAAAGTCTGTCTGTCCGTCTTTCTGTTCTATGTTCGATTCTGTGTTTGTGTGTTTGTGTAGGCATCACATGAATTTTGTACTCAATATTTGATTGCAATATGCTTTATTTTATACATTATACGTATATTAGTTTAGTGAATGCAATATAAAACATTTATTTATTGTTATATTTAGAGGAGTTTCATGCTAAAAAACCTGACTAAGTATACTTAAATCAACCATAATTTAGTAGTTTTGGAAAAATTGGAATGTATATTGAGTATTACGGTTGCTTAGATTGCTTAACCAGTACTGATGAAAAAACAATTATTTTTCCAAAAATTATTTGTTTTTAACAGAATTTCAGCTCTGATACTTCATTTATTTCGAGTCTTATTTTTGTTCTTTGAGCAATGTAAAAGATTTCAGAATATTTGGGACAGATGATATTTTTCAACGAACGGGAATGAAATTGTAAACTCGTATTGGTTGAACACGTACAGTGATATTTTATGTTTCCTTTTGCTCTGAATTAATTTCATGCTTCTAAATTTTGTGCACTATGTTGTAAGTTGTGGCAACTGCAAGATCAAGAGGTTAAAAGGAATTACAAATTGATATCTTTAGAACAACTTTTTCCCGACCTATTTTATTTTGTTTTATTTCGCTGTTTTCTTTTGTTTTAAATATTTAATATTTTGATAAATTGTGTTTCTTTTTCATCACACGCAACACTATCACAAAGTAATCGACTCAAAGTTGCAGTTAAATCAGAATAAAGCAAATTTTAGGTGTAATTATGCCATTAATGCCGTTATTGAAAAAATAATAATGTTTAAAAAATCCTAACTAGAACTTTTCAAACATTCAAAAATTCGTTGTCATAATGACAGGAGAAGATTGGAAAATTCCACAATGTTGTATACCGAATGCAAGAGGGCCACAAACAAACAAAATTTTTTTTTGTTGTCGACTATGAGCACGAGAGCACTTGCAGTTAATCGTCGTTTTTATTAATTGAGTTGAACATGAAAAGAACTTAAGAAAGCGAATTTCAAATCCCCCTCAAAATTGTCTTTTGCAGTAGTAACCTTAGTGTCACCTTTCGTCATTTTGTAGCTTTGTCATAGAGAAAGCGATGTACATGAAATGTATTACATGAATAGATATGCATGTGTAGGATTTGTGTCCTAAGCACGTTGTACAGTTTATAACGAAAAGTGTGAAAATATTATTTTATTCTACGAAAACGTGAGTCATTATATATTTTGATCATCTTTTCAATCAAGAGTAAACTAATTGAAACCAAGTAAGGTCGGGTATTTCGCTAGTAAATAATATATTTTGTCAAAAAATGTATGTCCACAATCGTTGAAAGTGAGTGCTTGAGTTGCTGTTTACAAATTGCTCATTTTTGATCCAAGAATGACTACATTCGCCACACGGATTTCGAATGTTAATGGTGAATTACAAGAATTTCTGCATAAATGCTGTGTATAAAGCTTCCAATAGAAAGTAAGAGCTGCTTAAAACTTGTATCGGGATTGCTTCCCCAATAGACCAATTACTATCAGTTGCAGAATGTCTTCCATTTCTAAAGTGCTTGAGCTTCTCGGCCTACCCGCATCATGCCTGAGGTTATGAAATGTTCAGATTTCACACAGTTCGAGGGGCCAATTTTCAAATGTTTGATGTTTAGGCACTTGCCTATTGGTTAAGTATTCACGGTACAATCTTTGAACAGCTCTTTTGTTTCCATTGCCAATCCCATACGTTAGATGCATGTCAGCCATCTCGGAATTCGTGTATTCACCAAACAAGTCCCTCTACCACCTAAGCTAACAGATGTAGACGAATATTACTTGACAAAAAATGTTTGTTTTGATGCACCCTATTACCCTTTAAAGTTTGGCAATGCAGTTTCGAATCACCCTGTACATAATAGCACACAGTATAAAATGTAAAAATAAACTTACACATACTATATGTATATTTTACTCATAAATTTAAACAGATAGAAATTATTAAAGAAACGTTAAATGTTAGAAATAGATTAATGACATGAAAATAAACAAACTCATCTGTAAAAATAAATTCAAAAGATGATGAAATATTGTAAACTAGGGGGCCAGCCCCCTGAGGATTGCTTTGCAATCCTCACTGGTTCGCTGCGAGAACCTATGCTCGCTTCGCTCGCATCAATGAAGACATGTGTCCTAGCAGAAGGGATTGTTTACAAAATATAATATTCAAAAAAAAAAAAACATTTCCCCCCCCCAATCTAAATTTGCTGTTTGCAGAAAAGGGTGGAGTGGTCGTTCACGGTAAGAAGGCGATTTGTCGCCAAATATAGTAACCTTCACCTTTTGCGTATTTTCTTCACATCTGCCGTTTTTGTTATGGCAACCCTATCTGCTGTTACGGAATTCGGCCGCCATCTTGATTTGGCGACAAAAATTAGTTGGCGACCAACGACTTACCGTGAACGACCACTCCACCAAGAAAAGATATATACAGTGCCTCTGAAATCAGAATTCAAATTAAAACTGTGCAAATTTTGACTCGAAATGTGATCGCTGCTTTGGAAATTGAATACCTAGCATGTTGTTTGTGTGTACATTTCCCCAGCACTCGAGCCACTCACTTTTTCATTGAGTTTGTTGTCTAAAGTTGTAGTTCAAGCGTATTGTTGAACTACAATTGTTGGCCCTGAAAAGATACCCCGTTTTCTTTGATTTCTATTACAAACTACAACAGCTCGACTGAAATTAATTTTTTTCAATAAAATTTCATCCGATTACGTTATGAATTCAATTGAGGCGCGAGACTTTGTGATGGTAAACAAATAATCGCACAATGTTGCCAAAACGCAATAACAAATAACGTCTTTTTTGCGTGCCACGTAAGAGAATTATATATATAGATTTTTAAATTTATATTCAACATACAAAGGGCAACACTCAAATTTTTATCACTAAGTAAACAGGGAATAGTAAGTGAATTTTTTATAGAACATATTTCACCATAAGAAGAGACTAGATCCGAGATAAATCAATAAAAAAACTGAATTATACAATTTTTTAAAACTTTTTTATGTAGAAGGTGCAATTTGACCCCGTAACAGCATACAAATGTTTTAAAATACACAAAATCACAATTGAATATTTCTCAATTTAGTTAAATGATCTTAAGGTTTTTTTCTAATGCTTGACCACGACCATCGGAATAAAAAAGGTGAACTTACTGCTACCTGAGGAGGAGCCCCCTGTGAGTAAGCAACTTCCACTAATGACTGGGACAATTGACACCACCCACGTTCTTAGAAACCGAGATTCGAACCCGGACATACGGGTTACAGATTAACGCTATGACCACCATTTTATACTAGTAAACTCACAAACAATTTTAAGTAATATAGTATTTGGAAATTTTTTTCTAATAAAAAATTTATAATTAACTATTTAATATGAACTAAAAATTTACTAAACTACTTGTTCAGTATTTTAATCAATTCGTAAATCATTATTGTTAAATTAATTTGTTTTATACTGCATACTGAATTAAATGTTTGAAAAAATATATTATAATATTATTACTTTAAGACAGTGATTATCTCTCTCAAAACTTTTCTACGCCAACGTACACTTAGTTCAAATTTGTACATTATTTCATCGTTGCGTTTTCAAGGACACTTTAATTACACACTTCATTTGTGGGTTAACTCTAGCATTTCATCCACAGAGAAAGTTTTAATTTCAGTTTACATAGCACACGTACCTTGTATCAAGTGAATACGACTAAACGAAGTCGATTGAAGCTAGCTAAAATGTCCCAAATTACCAATGGCCATCCCGCAATTGAACCCTTTCAGGTTTTCGCTTACACCGGCAGTTCGAGTTTTCAACATTCGGAGGACTGATGAATAGGGGTATCTCAATCAAATAGAAACCATCACCCTCTGATGATTGGTATGCAACAGGAGGAAGATACTTAACTTTTAGGTGCATCAGGGACTCGTGGGCTACAAAGGATACAACCAGTGCTATTTTCGACTCGTTATCTTCGGTTCCGTTTGAGAGCTGGAACAGAGGATGATATGGATGAATGGAGATAATCATTGAGGTTTTATAAAAACAGAAAGTATATACGCTAAATCAGCCGTTACCTAAACTTAAGAAGCCACATGAGGATATCGGAAGGTCTACTGAGGTTGAATGGAAAACGGCATTTTATTTTCGTTTGGAACAACCACAAGCTAAAATACAGCTTCTACAAATACAATTTTAAAATGGCACAATTTTTTCCCCTCGGATATTGATATATTTTTTGATCATTTTAATTCTGAGTAATCTGCTTCTGTGAAATGTTTTGTTTTATCTCTTATGTTACTACATTTAGGTATATCTCTGTCTTCATTTTTTGGATAGTATTTTTATTTTCTCTTTTTAATTGAAAATTTCTCTGAAGAGATGTAACAGTTAAATAAGAACAAAAATATGCATATCAATTTACTGAACTGCGACTCCCAACTGGTTTAGAAATCATAGCAAACTGTTACCAAGTAGATTATAAGTTCTTTTCCCGGTTTGTTAGCACATATATATTGGTGATTGTCCTTATTAAGAGTGAATCTAATCCACTGTGTGTTCCTTCGCAAATGGCTTCGCCCTTTGTAGTACTGAAGACCAAGTAGGTTAGTATATAAGAAATTACAGAAATGTGGCATTACAAGAAACAAATATAACATTGAAAGTCACATTTTACTGTCAAAACCACATTAATATCATATAAATTGGTATCTTGATATGACAAGTAGTATAGATACCTACACTTTCCGCATGAACAGATAAATTTAAACATCATCAATTTCTTTTTTAAATCTGAAATTATCTATATTTTATTCCATTCCATTCTAGTAGTTGTTACCAGGTCAGGTGTGACCTTGTCACCTGACCGTAGATCAAATTTACGTGGTGTCCTCGGATCTTTCCCTTCGGGTTTGATCAGGGACCATTGCAATAGCCCATTTTGTTGCTCCAGTGCGACATTAAAAAATACCTACATCCATCCTAAAATAATATTACCCGGCGTTGCTCGAGTTGACACATGACGAACCTACGGTGAATGGTCTTGGACTCAGTTTCCCTATCAATATTTTCACTTCCGGAACTCTTGCATAAGTTATTTTCGAATTTGATATGAAATATTTAAGATTAAATTCTCTTAAAACAACTACACTTTTTGAAATTCTATTCACTGACGCATGAAATAAAAGCTTGTTTAAAAGCATATGTCTTCGGAGTGAGAGGATTATCCTGTAAAACTAAAGATTGATGCCGGTAATGTTTTGTGGTATAACTTGCTTTCTGTACGGTATTCCGTACTGAATAATTGGAAATAAAATCTTCGTCTTCCGGTGGTTCGTTTCTTTCCATGGAATATCTTTTTTTATAGAAACAAAAAAAAAGAAGATAATTATAGATAAATCATAAAGTAGACAATCATAGATAAAGGAATCAATTCGCACCCCAGCAAACAAAAGTGACACAGGTCAAAAAATAAAAACTTTTGATGTTATGTGATTAAAATATATGTATGAGGTGCTCCAGTGTGTTATGTTACTATTCTATAGAATATAATAGAAGTTTCCACCATAAATATTTACCTGAAATTTAAAAGAAGCTTATACTAGTTCAATATAAGTAGTATCGTTTAAGTTGATGTTTCTCAAATTCTGCAATTTTCAGTTGTGTCACTTTTCTTGCCGGGGTGCGAATTGTAATTTTTCAGAAAACGTAGGCCGTTTCACAGCATTTTGTTGAAAGAAAAATCACCGCTTCCAACAAATGTTTTACAGGTAAGTTTCATTAGGAATAGCAAATGTTTCTCAATGTTCATTAGGAATAGCAAATGTTTCTCAATGTTCATTTGGAATAGCAAATGTTTCTCAATGTTCATTAGGAATAGCAAATGTTTCTCAATGTTCATTAGGAATAGCAAATGTTTCTCAATGTTCATTAGGAATAGCAAATGTTTCTCAAATTCTGTAATTTTGAGTTGTGTCACTTTTCTTGCCGGGGTGCGAATTGTAATTTTTCAGAAAGCGTAGGCCGTTTCACAGCATTTTGTTGAAAGAAAAATCACCGCTTCCAACAAATGTTTTACAGGTAAGTTTCATTAGGAATAGCTTCAATTCGCAAAGCAAGTAAAACCTTCTGAAGTGAAGGCCTTTTTTTTAATTTTCAAAACAGAGGGGGTTCTAATTCGGCTATTCTGAAACCGGTTTTATTTGAAATTTTCTTTAGTCCAACTGGAATGCAGGCTCAAATCAAATTCTTGTCATTTTTTATCCAAACGTTCGGTTTCTGAATGGAAATTTAATCTTTTCTGAATCCTACATGTAGTTATTTATTTGACTGCTGAGAAATATTCCGTTGCATTGCTCCAGTGAGATGTAAATTCACCTACCTACCTTGACTCTGTTGGGTGCATATTTAAATAAAATCCACTAATTTAATTTTGAACTTAAAAAAATAAATGTTTTTTTTTTACTGATTTTAATTGTCGCGTAAACGAAACATATCCAAAATTTAGTAGAAAAACAGGGTGTCAAGATTTAAATCACTTGATTTAAATCAACGATTAAAATCATGATTTTAATCAAATGATTTTTAAAAAAAAATCATTGATTTAAATCACAACCAATCTTACATTTTTTATAACTAAGTAAATACACCCTAGAAAAATCACGGAATTTGTCAAATCCTTTGAACTTTCTGCACTCATGGTGATTTCAGCACTAATGGCTAGACCTCGTACTGATGAGCTTTAAAAAAAATGTTTGGCACTGGACACTTGCAAATAATCTGAGGTATCTATGGACTAAGTAATCTGTTGAGTTTTGAGTCAGGGATTCTGCCAAACAGTAAAGTAAAAAATAAGTTGACATCTATTTAAAAGTTTTTACAATGTTCATGCATAATTTTATGTTACAAACAATAAAGCAGTAGGCCTACATCTACGTAAATGTCAAGACAGCCAAAGAAAATCCCCACAAAGTAGGCCTAAACTACTTGTTACCCCTTTAATTGATTGACCAATGGCCTTAGCTATAGTGATTTTTCAACTACTTTTTTTTAATTGAGACATAAATACAAAATAACACAATTAATGTGATTAATAATATCTTAAATAAAAAATTCAATTGAGCTTTCTATTTGAAAGGATGAAAGTTTAAACACTATGAACATCTTTTATTTTGCAAAATGCACCCTGAAACAGTCACCTTTCACTTTAAGAGTAGTGACCCGTAACAAATATTTATTTAATCAGACTAATTTAATCTCACTTACACTTACTGATACATTTGGTAACATGATGATGTTTACTCAAGAAAAACTACGTAGGATGTCAACTTGCGTTTTGAAGTTAAACAAATGTTTTATCTTTTGCTCTTGTTTTGAAAATTCATTTTTTAAATGTATTACCATGTAACACACAATGATTTTTAGTAAAATAAATATTAATTTACCATATCACAAATTCTGATTGTTTACTTAAATAAATATTGGTTTACATGTCATGTCAGAAACTCAATTTTTTATTTAAAAAATTTATAGGCCCTACAGAAATTTAAATAAACAAATCCGATTTTTGATTTAAATCAAATAAATCCGATTTAAATCAAATAAATCCGATTAATTGATTTTTTTACACCCTGATTATAAAACGGATTTCTCTATATCGTATTTAATCTATTATAAAACGTTAAAAAAGGACTTTTGAGGGAAGTTGATCTAAATACAGACGTACAATAAATAAATGAACTCTCATCTTTAGGGCACAAAATTAATACTTGCATAACCCATTAACGCCCAGCGTCCTCATTTGAGGACAATGGATAAAAGAGCGTGTAGAATCTTTATATTTTCCGGAAACGATTGTTTTTTCTGCGCGACGGTAGATGGTATTACCAGAAAGAATCCCACAAATTACCAAGTTCATGTCGTTGTTTAGAACTCCGTGATATGGATCGCCATTTCATGTTTTTTCATGTCTCACAATTGCATTTGTTTTCTGTCTAGCTACATCGACTAAATTCTAGGTAAAACATTTTATTTTTACTAGTATTTCAAATTAGAGTACTATATAAACTTATAATAGAAAATTAATTTCTTTTGAAAAAAATTTCGGTTTTAAAAATGACATCCAATTTTGCTGCCCTCAATTGAGGACGCTGGGCGTTACAGCCAACTTTTATACAAATTTCAAGTCATTATAATTTTTGTATTTTTTCTGATAGTAATTAAATTTAAAAATATTTCGACTTTCATATGGTAAATAGTCATTACTTTCCTAAAGCAAAACAAAGTATAAGTAATTATAATGGCTCGTAAGTTCTTAACGATTGCAGAAGCTCATGAATATTTAATTTTCGAACAAATTGAAACTGACATAATCGGAATTCCACCTAACGTAGATGAATTACTGATGAAGATGATTTTAACGATGAAGGTACAGCTTTAGCTCAAGTACGTGATAATGCAGGAACAGCTGAAATCGAAAATTCCGAAGATCCAAATTCCTCTGTGATTAGAATTGTGTTCAAAAACTAAATTTATGGCACTAAAAGAGACAACAGAATGGCAAGATGTCCTCTGAAATATCGGAAAGAAATAGAAAAAGAAGCAAGAGAGTTTTATGAGCATAAATTTGATAAGGAAAATTAAATTTTAATAGTCAGATCGAACGACAATAAGTCTGTTACTTTGGCAACAAATTCTGAAATATTAATTCTGCATTCCTTGTGTGTGTGTGTGTTTCCCAAAATATCATACCAAACCAAAGAATTGATACATATTTCATGTAAATTTGTATGTATTTTGTTTATGTATCATATATGTGCATCTTGTTCTTCGTTATTCTGCATAAAAACTGTCCTTTTTATCAACTGTCATAGTTCGCGCAAAACTGAAATTGTAGCGTCGAACATTAGTCCGTTTGAGATAAATTGTCATTAAATGTTAAGTAAATAACAGTTTAAAATTAATCTTACCTTAAAATTTAATAGAATACTGTAACTAGTCAGTTTTACAGCTATTACATGTTGTTTTCGAATATTCTGACTTACTGAATTTCTTGATTTTTTTTCACCGGAACGCCCAGCGTCCTCAAATGAGGACGGGCTGTAACTTTAAAACTAAATCACAAATTGATTGAATTTTAGGTTTTTTGTGAGGGTCATAATTACATAGATTTGAGATAATCATGAAAATATTTTGAGCAGAAATAATTCGGGCGCAAATGGGTTAAATCGAACTTCTTAATAATTTGTTTAGGATATATTAAATAAAACAACACTCAAATACAGTAATAGCAACTTAAAAAACAGAAATGAAAGGTTTAGTCAATCATAAGTATAGAATTTTTGAGAGCCGAATGAGTAGAGCAATTTCAAAAATACTCAATAAAATACCAATAAAAACAGTAATTTATTTACGAAGATAACACGATTCATAATACCTCGAAATGTTCAAATATAAACGCGTTTCGTTTTCTCAACTCGGATGCATAAACTCTCCTCAAATATAAAAATAAAATCTGTATCTGAGAAAAAATCTAAGAAACATCTAAAAATAAATAAGTTATAAATGGAATAAAAAATTAAAAAATTGATACTAGAAATTGTCCGACACCTAGTAACAAAATCAAATTTTTGCTATCAGTGGGTTTTTCTCTTGCCGCCTTCTCTTATTAAATAAAAATTAGCTTCCAACGAAGTAAAGTTAAAGTAATTGAAATTGTGGTAAAATTTGTTTTTTAAAATAATTTTCAATCAATATGAAATTTTCAAAGTATTAATACTTCTAATATTTATATATAATTTCTCAATATTTGAAAATTGTTCATATTTTAGAACGGAGTTAAAAATAAGATAAAATATAAAGAATTTAAATTTAGATTCTACAAAAATGTGTTTGGAAAAAATTGTTTCTCAAGCAATGCTAATAAAGCAATCTGAGTTTGATGTCTCGTGCTACAGCAGTAAACGCTCTTTCCTGTGTCCAACATACACAAAAAAGTCAATTGTCATACAGGTTTTTCGAGTTCATTTCATGTCCAAAATTCACAAATTCGAAAATAGAACCAGAGTTACACATCCTCAGTACATAAGCAACTTTCGTGAGAAATTTGAGATTCTGCGAAGCTAATAACTGACACCAAACAACTTCTTTTCATTTATATTGTAGGCATGCCTCTTGATACTAAATTCGAAATGCTGATCATATTTTGTGCTAGGCCTAGCAACTAAGAAAGTATATTTCATGATGATTGCTAAAATGTTTCTCATTCGGTTCTATATTTAAGTAATAAGCCTACAAACAAGAGAATCGGTATATGAACTGTAAAAAAAAATTATTATTTTTAGATTAGTTCCTAAATGATAACATCAATAAACAAATTTTTTAATTAAGGTTTTACAAGTGTCTGAATAAAAGTCTCTTGCTAACTGATTAAAACTTACTTTTATTGTTTGTTATGATAAGAGCTTAGAACCATCTCTGGCATGTAGAAGTCTGTAAAAGCCTCTGGTAACCATTCTTTCCTGTATTGGAACGAGTCTTATTACAAAATCCCGATGTTATAGTAAAATTCTTAGAGATGAATTACTTGTTGGACTTGGTCTTGCAGGTGGCTAGTCAAAGAGGAATAAGATGTAACATAGCAGCCAAATAATTCAAAAACTAGTTTCAACATGATTGTAGAGAGAGTAAGATAACAGAAGGATAGATGCAAATAAAATTTTGTCGTCTCGAATTCATTTTTACATTGTCCATTAACAGGTTAAGTGTAGCCTGAAAAGTATTTTCGAAGTGTTTAACAAGCTGTCTCTGCTAAACTACTTTAAGCATAAAAAAAATCATTTGAATAAAGCTTAATCAATTTCCAACAGTCAAATGTAAAACGATCTCACAGGACAACGGCAATTATTGAGCTTTCAGTGCAATAAAACTGCCACGTTTTAGACGATACATTATTTCAAGAAAAGTCAAACGGTTTAAAAAACCGAGTTTAAAATTAACATTAGCAAGAGTTGCCGTTTGGATCGATGAAAAAAAATAAAGCTAGGCGAATAAATCCAAATATCTGTCTCGTATTTATACTGAGAGGCTAATTAAATATAAAAACTCCGGGGTGCGAGGATCACAAAAAGAACGATGCTTCCGATTGAGATAGGGATTAAATATTATCTGTAAGGTATTTTCAAGCCTTTGAATTTAATGAGACTACAGAATTACCGATTAATTTCGATTGTATTAACAATTACAAAACATATACACGTATTTAATGAAGGAAATAATATATGTTTTAAAAAAAGATATATTTATATAAGTAAGCATTTAGCAATGCTTTTCAAATGCAACACGTTTGAAACTTTAACCACTCGCATTTCTCAGTAGCGAAAGTGATTCCCTCGTGCTGAATTAAAATTGGCGGATTATATGAGTTGGTTGGGGTTGTTTTCGGGTTTTGTGGTGCAAGGGCCATATTTGACGAAGCTGCGCCAACATAAGATAGACAAACAGAGTGAGCGATGAAGAAAAACAAAAAGTAGAAGGGTTGTTGTCGTGCGGGCCATATATGGCCCAATCGGGGGAGCCATTGCCTCGGAAGGTTGGACTTCTTCATACATGACACATCCGTTTTACAGGAAGGTCCCTTTCACACATCCATTCACTCACACATATCGTAATTTAGATCCCAACAGAGGCCGATAACCCCCTGATAAGGTACCCCCAGAGGTATTGATTTGGTATTGGAACATGGGGGACTTTGTGACCACGACCTATTTAACGTGCCCCAGCCACCATTAGCGAACACGACGGTCTTTAGCCAGGTCCAAGCGCCGATCTCGCAACCATAAGAATTGCAGGCTCCGCTGAGGACAGAACCCACAACCCTTGCTATGCGAGCCCGACGCTCTACTGACTGAGCTACCGGGGCTCTAGTAGAAGAGCAGACGATGCTAAAAAGGAGAGGAAGGATCACTCGGGTACCTTCGGTTTGTGTTACCCGTAGATGTGCCTTCAGTGAAACAAATCCAGGTGGTAACATTTTTACTGTCCAAATGCTGTCACATGAAATACACAATATAGACAAAAGCATTTCGACACTGCAGAAATTCGGAGGAGGTTTCATCTTATTATGAGGTTGTTTTTCCTGGTTAGGACTGTGTCCATTGCTTTATGTACGAGGTACCATGAACGCTGATGCGTACGTCGACGTTCTGGATAATTCGGCCTTGCATACACTATGGAATTTCTACTGCGATGCTGGTTGTTTCTTCCGACAGTATCGAGTTCCATGTCATACTGCAAAATGTGTGGTTGACTGGTATCCTGAAAATGAGGTGATTTTGCTTGACTGGTCTGTTCAGAACTCCGATCTCAATCCGATCGAGCAATTGTGGGACAAACTTGTGTGACAAATACGACACCGCCACGCACGCCCATCTTGACAACAATCTATTCTTCCAGCCTTGCAAGAGGCATCGCGAGCTATTCCTTCCCAGACTTACAGAGAACTGAAAAAAGTGCCTGGATGTGTTGCAGCTGTAATTCTAGCAAAAGGAGGGCTTACCCGTTACTAAATAGAATAATAAAGCACCCTTCTGAAAAACATGCAGTGTCCAAATACTTTTGTCCAATAGTGTACTAATGGGGGTTACCTTAAAATGAAGAAGAAACGTTTGGCGATTAATCTCTAATTGGTGTTGACCTATCATACATCGCATATCTATATTAAACTGCCATATATCGCTTCGGAATGGAATTGGGAGTTTTTATTGTCATAGCCCACCTAAGTCGTCATTAGCCCTTTGTGTTGCTCCAGTACGACGTTAATTAAAATACATACATACACATTTGTGAAAAACATGCAGTGTCCAAATATTTTTGTCCAATAGTATACTAATGGGGGTTACCTTAAAATAAAGAAGAAACGTTTGGCGATTAATCTCTAATTGGTGTTGACCTATCATACATCGCATATCTATATTAAACTGCCATATATCGCTTCGGAATGGAGTTGGGAGTTTTTATTGTCATAGCCCACCTAAGTCGTCATTAGCCCTTTGTGTTGCTCCAGTACGACGTTAATTAAAATACATACATACACATTTGTGAAAAACATGCAGTGTCCAAATATTTTTGTCCAATAGTATACTAATGGGGGTTACCTTAAAATAAAGAAGAAACGTTTGGCGATTAATCTCTAATTGGTGTTGACCTATCATACATCGCATATCTATATTAAACTGCCATATATCGATTCGGAATGGAGTTGGGAGTTTTTATTCGTAAAGTGCCGAACTCGTATTCGAAAGAAAGCCAAATGACGTTGCTTTCAGAATACGTACATGAAACGCATCACCCCAGAAACACTACCGACACCTACTGACATGACAGCTCGACAGAAAATGCTTGTCATAGCCCACCTAAGTCGTCATTAGCCATTTGTGTTGCTCCAGTACGACGTTAATTAAAATACATACATACTTACCATAGCCCATCTGAAGCAATATCAACGGTTCTCACGATGATCTTCAATGCTTTGTACACAAGGTTTCGCCAGATAGAAAATCTGCTTCATATTTGACGAACAATCGTATTAAATACAATTTCTATTGACGGAATAGGGAAAATTATAAACAAAAGACGCGTGTAAATATTATAATATTTACACGCGTACGTATTATTGAAGGGCTGCTTCCTGTAGCAATGGAGTAACTCATGAATATTATACTGGTGGAAACGGGTGAGTTACCACGCACTATATTAATCCCCGAGGCTGGGCTACCTCATCATCACTAAATATCTATTGAAATATGCTGTCTGTCGGTAAATATCTATTGGAATATGCAGCCTGTTGGAATATATTGGTCTGTCGCTAAACGTTTGTCTCGTTTGCTACAGCAGTGAGTCCTTCACTTGAACTACAATGAAATATATTATAAAATTATAATCGCATTTGTACAGGAAATCATGTTATTCTCAGAATCTTGACCGGCTAATAAATCAACGCAACGCGATTCCCTTGTTGAAACCCAACTCAAAAAACTCTACTTTTTACGATGCAACATGCATTCCGAAGGTAGTCCGACAAAAGTTTTATGACGACCTTTCCTGTCCTTTTTTTCTTGTGTATATTCTGCTTTCATTTTCATGCATATACTGCACTTTTGTTGTTTTCTGTAATGTGTTTTTCCTCTTATTGTTTACTTTCTGTGCATTTTCCACTGTAATGTAAATGGAATGTTCTTTGTAAGGCAGTATGAATAAACAAATAAATTATCACTAATTCAAGCAACTGAGTAGAATTCTTCCGTGAATACGTTAATTGTGGAAACGTGCTGTACATGAACTGCGTTCACATGTTCAATCTATTTCATTAAAAGATCGATGATAGTTGCTATCACGGAAGGGTAAATGTTTCCTTTTAATGAAAGTGTCATTCACCCTTAACATCCTCCAAACTTCGCGTCTTAAATAATACGATTCCTGCAAGAAACAAAACAATAATTACCACGCAACCTGGCCGCTATAAAAATAGTTAGCAGACAAACTATTTTTTGCCATTCCCAAAACGCACATCAATACCAAACACCACCACCAAAACCGAAAGCATGCTTCCCCATCCATGGAGCGTCAACTAATGACCATCGCCCCCTAATGACACAGACGACCATTTTTCGGGCTCACCCCTCATCTGATCCTCAGCGGGCTAAATTAATAAATGTCAGTTATTTCGAGTGAGTGGTGGCATTTCCAAGCAACCCGATTCCTCCTTGTTGCTGTCATTAGAGCGATTAAAAGTGAACCGTTCTTGGAGACGGGGCATCTATTTTTGACGGGCCGTCTGCCCTTTCACTTTAATCAAGTAACGCCTCATCTCGGTGAAGTATATCCATTCGAGATTCTGCACGATGAAGAATTTGCCGAGGTTTCGGGAGAGTACAAGATGAGTATAAACTTCTGAGGAGTGAGACATTTGGAAGAAAGGGTTTGATATCAAACATATTCATTCATTAAGTCGCTAAAGATTAAAACAATGAAAGCTCTGAAATACTTGTTTTTATTTTCGATGATCAAATTAAAATTGGCTTTTAGACTACTGTAATAATAAATATTTAATTTCGTTCTATTTGATTTAAAAACTATACGACCCAGCTTCGCAAGGGTGAAATCTTCAATTTTCAGTGATAAGCCTTTTTTAACCTCTTGGGTCCAGACCCAGACCAGAGACCAGTAACTCCAGATCATGTTTTCGACTGCCAGGCCATTATCGGTTCCCTCTTTCAACTTGGAGCACCCCCTATCGAAATCCTACATAGCCATCGAGCTCCATAACTTGCAGATCTTGTCACCAAGGCTTTTGGAGGACTCTAAACTTTTGCACTAGTACTGTATGCATAGACACGACAACAACAACAACAACCTCTTGGGTACATTTGACGACTGAGTCTCGTCATGCACTTGTTTTGCCTAAGTTACGGATGACGGGTCTAATACTCCATTCAAACTAAGACAAAATTAAACATGTACATTTTTGTTCATGGCAAGAGTGATTGGTGCTACCAGACTCTCCTTGAATCAAATTATTCAATCATTCTCTACAAAAATACACTTTATTTAATCTGACTTCATACATAGAAATATTTATACGGCTGCGTTATCAGACATTATTTTTAGGAATGAACGCTGAGATCAGAAGCTGTGCGATCTCTCTCATATTGTTGCCATTCTGATCAAACGAAATTATACGCAAATGCACTCATGTCCATAAATTAAGGATAATACCAACTCCGGCAAATAAAGGTTCGGAAACAAAACAAACGTGACTTATTCATAAAGCACATTTATTAAACAAGCTATAAGGAACAAAAAAGGTGTATGTATGATGCCATTCATAAAAACTACGATTTTTGCTCACTGGAGAATTACAAAAAATATAGACCTTACAAAAACTTAACATGACATTGTCGGTATGATGGTTAATACATTGTATGTCTCCCAGATGATGAAATACAGTCCGTACAACGCCTAGGCATGCTGAGGATCAAATTACCGAGCTGATCTTGGGGAAGATCACTCCACTCAGCAAGCAATGCTCTCTAAAGTTCCGGTACACATGTAGGAGGTGGTTGACGGGTTGCAACCCGTCGGCCAAGCATGTCACACACACGCTCGATCGGATTCAAGTCAGGTGAGAATGTTGGCCATTCCATACGGGTGATATCCTCAGATTCAAGGCATTCGTTTACATTGTTTGCACGGTGAGGACGGGCGTTGTCATTCATAAACACAAATTCTGCGTGCAAACGATAATACGAAAATCTAACAGTAATTAGTGTACAGACGATAATTGGAAAATATAACAGTAACTAATGTGCAAACGATAATCTGTACTACTTTTTTTTCAAATAAATCTGTACCAAGGGGTTAACCGAGGTCTAATGAAATATTCTTGACGATATTAATCGTTTTATCTCCTGACGTCAAGAAAAGTATTCTTGATATCAGGAGGTCAACAACAGAACTTGGGTCAACTCCCAGGATGACGGCAATACAATATTTAAATTTTAATTAAAGTGGTGCTGCCCAGCCAGTATGGTGGTTATGATCCTCGGTTGTCACCGAGTGGGCCCGGGTTCGAATCCCGGATAAGGCATGGATGTAAAATTGGGAAAAGAAGTTGGACTTTCGCCTGGAATGGATTCCCGTCTTGAAAGGAAAGCAGAGCACCCCTTCTGTTCTTTGCTGGGATCATCGTTTGTAATAATAAAATATTCTTCTTCTGTACTTGTCTTGAATGTTTCTGTTCATCCCTTGCTTTCATATGTATCCCAGAAGAACATACGACAACAACAATTAAAGTGGTTCTTAAACAGATAATGAGTTCACACAACAATTTAATAGGTACAGACGCATTTACTATGGACACGTTTTATGTATACTCTCACACCGGTTCAGGGGTCTCTTGACTTCGACAGCTAATACACGAAAGAGATCAGTTGACCGTTTTTTATTTCGACTTTTTAATTTGTTTTTTTTTATTTGACACAGAAACCACCTCTGGTGTCCTCGTTTTGTAATTTCGATTCTCGAACCAACCAAAGATAATAATGAACATCGAGTTGGTCTGCGTTAAATCTATTGTGGCCTAAAATGTTCTCATGGTGATGTGGTGTAAATATTTAGACAACTCTGTTGACCTCGTCATCTGACCTCGATACAAACTAATGTGTTGTTATCCTCGGTGTTCCCTTCGGGGTTTATCCCGGTAATTCTCCAAAAACCCGTTGTGTTGCTCTCAGCGCGATGTAAATTCAAAAATATCTACCAACCTTGCAATTGTTTCAAATCGATTAAAAGTATACATTTGTAGGAGTGTTTATCGTAAAAGAACGTGTGATCAGTGGCCGTCTTACAAAATGCTCAACAGACGTGCAAAAATACAGGGTTTGTTATGATATATTTTTAGCGAGTTCAGTCCAAATCATTGTAAAAAGAACACCATTTGTGAATATAAAAATTTATCTTTGGATAGTTATTTGCAAAACTCTTAACATCTTCAATGTTTCATTCGTGTCAAACACCTTCGATACGTCCATAAATGGTTGTGTAACAAGGCCATGAATGTATTGATACTGTCGTTTCTATGACTTAACAATATTCGATTCTGGAGTAAGATTTAATCGCTAAAACAAGATTAAAAAACAATTTAATTACCAAATTATAACAGAAGCTATCAATATGATAGAAATAACTATTTTTTTAAATGCCATGAATAGTTTCAATTACAAGCATTTATTTCACTTATTACTTGCCTATTGATACCTACCTTATTACTGCTACCCAAATGATTGATAAAATTGAAATACACAAAAACCGAAGTCTTAAGTTTCAACATTAAAAGGGTTCGTCATTAGTTTAACCTTTTGCTTTTTTTATGTATGCTACGACTGTACAAAATAGAAGGTCGAAAGGTTTCGTAGAATATATAATTAGCAACCTGTTATTTGTCTTATATACAAAATAAAAAGATTTGTAGAACGTTTCACATGTTTTAATGGGGTTTTCATTAGTATACTTACTGTAATGACTCGTTAATGAATTTAATTTAGCTTGTTTTTAATGCTAAAATACAGTGAACTTTTTCTGGATCGTATAATTATAAAGATCAAAGAACAAAAGTTGTAACATTGACAAACAAGCTTCTGTTACTCAACTTACACGAAGAACAAAAACGCTTAAGATGAAAAAATTAAGTGTTACTTTTAATGCGTTCTATGAGGGTATTAACCGTATTACCGGAAGGAATAATTAGAACTTATTAATATGACACCCGATGACACGTACGATTGCTGTTTTTTCTTAAAAGACAAAATGTTCTAATTGCCCATGGAAAGAAAAAATAATTAATCGCTCTTTGTGGAATTCAAAGAACTGTGAGTGTTGACAGTAAGTTTCGAAAATTTTATTTGTTTTATTCCTTCAGAAGCGAATTGCTGTTAATTTTGCGTAATAATTAGGTTCGCATATTGAAAAAGGACGTGAAAAAGAGTTGAAAAAAATCAACTGTGTGAATATGCTAATACATATAGAGAATGTATTCTTTTTAGCAGAGACAAAGAAACTAACTTAAAATAAAAACTTAATTGGAGTATAATTGGAAAATTAAAAAAAAAAAGGGACGGCTTATATAAAATGAATCGCGATCAAACACACAAGCAGTGCTTTAAAATATTAATAAAAACTTTCTCTAAAATTCGTGATTTTAAAACACACTCATGCGCTTTATTTTTCTATTTTTTAATACTTTGCTATGTTTTTTTTACTGATCTCACGGACTGTTGTTTATCAAGACATTTCAACATGAATGGCTTGACAAACATTTATTAGGGTGATAAGCGTATGAAAAGCGTCTTTTGACGTAACGCGAACTCGGTTATATCGCTCATTTTTACTTGTCCCTCGATTAATTTTTGGTTTGCTATCGACAGACACTGAACCTCAATCAATCCGCTGCTTCTTTATTTAGGAACTGAAAAAGTACCTTGTTTCAAGCGTTTATTGGAAACTGAATTGGTTAAAAAAGATTTGTGGGTGTAAAAGCGTGAATGGAGAAAAAATTTCTGTTTCCACACATAGTGAGTTTTAACGGCTTTTGCTCTTTATTTCGAATTTAACGAGTTGTTTTATATTATGTTAAATTTAAAAAGCACACTTAATTTGTAATTTGTTCCTCTTTATTTGAAAGGAGCTAGTTACCCACGACGTATTGTTCTTTTTTGTTATCCCAAGAATCGTAATATAAATGGGGGGGGGGTCTGTAAAATGGATAATTACAGTATAATAGGTACTATTTTGACGTAGAATTGTTTTTTTCGTCATCGTGGGGGGAAAATAGGGAATTGAGCGAAACAAAAAGTGGATCCCATTTTCGGGGCTACTACTCGCAAATGAAGACTTACAGTGATAGTGCATATACCGTAAGATTTAAGAAGAAACAAAGAATGAAAAGTGGAACCTAAATGGTTGCTGGCCATTGAGTCTGTGTATGGCAGAAGCGTTGGGAAATGTCCTGCAATATACCTCATTAAAACTTAAAAATCTATATATGAGGCAGATCTTGGCGTCTGTTTGTTCGCCATACAAATCTACACTGTTTGATCTGTCCACACCAAATTGGTACACTTATCCTTTAGAACACTGTGAGTGATATAGGCTACATATTAACCCCCAATTTCATTTGTGCTAAGACAACATAACTGATATAGACACATAAACTAAAAAGCTTATAGAAATAACGCTAAGTATTATTTCGATTTTGGTAAGTAACTCAGATATTGTTTCACCAGTATCACTAGAAAAATGTTAAGCACAATTTTTTTTTGAAAACATTTTTTCTTCTTCAAGTTATTGAATATTTATAAATGTCAACAATTTATAAATATTTGACTAATGACTTGAAATGATTAAAGACATTCAATTTAAATAACTTACATTTTGTAACAAACAAGTCTATTTAATGAGAAATCTCAACGAAAAACCTATTGATAATAAAAATGTAATTTTGCTACTTGGTATCCTGCAACGCCGAAATTAATGTTTGTATTTTCATAGCTCGAATTATTTATTTTGTGCGTAATATTGCTAAAGATGTGCTAAGATTCATTTCTTGGTGTTATGCGTATATTTCGATCACTTTCCATAAGTCATTGATTCAATACATAACTAGCCACTGCGTGGCCAGCACGGCGCTGCCCGTGACAGTTCTTTTCGTGGGATCAGGTGTGACCACTGCTTGCTAAACCCCAGTGATTGCTATGAATTCGTAACCTATTGGATAACAGTCATAATGGCGTTGCCAGTAGGGTTGGTTTGCTTAGCAAACCAAATGGAAATTTGTAGCCTATTGGAATGAATTTCCTGGTAATTCAAATTTGGTTTGCTTCGCAAACCAACACCATGGGCAACGCCGTGATGGCCTCGTCTTTGATAAACGCGGCCAAATTCCATAAAAGCCATCATGTTCAACAGGTGTTGGTTTGCTTCGCAAACAAAATTATGAATATCATGAACTAATGTTTGCTTCTGAAATTGGATAGCAGCCATTACGGTGTTGCCCGTGGTGTTGGTTTGCTTCGCAAACCAAATAGGAACTCGGCGTAGCGTCACAATATCTTGCAAAAATATAAATATTTAATTGAAAAAATTATTTAAAAAAAAATCTAACGTATCTGGCGTCAAATTTTCCGTATATTTCAAATCCGTTGATATTTTCAATCTATCTTTAACGATCCCGATTTTACAAAAAATAACTAAATAATGCCAGCCAAAATGTTTTTTATTTTCTTTGCTTTCTTTCGCTGAAATCGTAAGAGGGCAGGAAATGTAATCTGTTTATTTTTGGAACACGATTGTCCTTTGTGTTGGCATGACGTACATTCTTTTGCGAAAGTATAAAAGTTATTCAATTAAATTTTTTTATTTATTTAAAGAAACTCATACTTTAGGTATCGATCTAATGTGAAATTTTCCGCATATTTAAAATCCGTTAAAATTTTTACTCTATCTTTAACGGTATATGAGATGGAAAAAAAGAACTACACAACTATAGTTAAAACTTTGTTTTTTATCGTCTGCTGGAAAACCATTCCTCCGCGCAAAATGTAAACGGAAACGGAAAAAAATAAATTTAGAATCTGATCTTTTATGCTGTTGCCATTCTAAAGAAAACAAAAATAATTAAATTTCATTATAATCATTTTAAAATGTTCTAGATTGAATTTTAAAATTCGCCACGACCCTAAAACTACAAACAATTCGAACTACCTATGTGCTAAATCCCATTATTGTAAATGCCGCAGATTCGTCAGGACTTTGCGTGCAGAAAACAAATAAACAAGCAAACAGACAAACACTTCCTTTTATAATATTACAGATGATTTGCAGAATTTCGCTTCATAAAATAAATCAAGCCTATAAAACAAAACATTTAAAATAAAACGTTAATCTCTGAAAATGAAAGAGGGTAACTCTAACATAAAGATACTTTAAAGAAAGACCACTATCGCTAAAATAAGATTTGTAACCACATCGCACCCCAGCAAAAAAAGTGACGTAAATCAAAAAATAAAAAATGTAATGTTATGTTATTGAAATATATGTAGGAGATACCCTAGCGTGCCATATTAATATAATATACAATATAATAGAAGTTACCACCATAAATACTTACCTAAAATTTAAAAGAAGCTTATACTATTTCAATATAAGTTTTATAGTATCCTTTAAGGTGATGTTTCTCAAATTCTGTAATTGTGAGTTGTGTCACTTTTCTGGACGGGGGTGCGATATGTTACAATTCAAAATTTTTTCTTTTAAATATTAGATCTCTGAATTCACAAAAAAGTACTTCAAAGAATCGATTTAAAACTTCATACTTGTTGAAATATAAACATTGCTGTTCTTGAAATAATATATTGCGGTTATAAAATATTCTATCTAAGACTGGAACGTTGGAAGATTTCTCTTAGGTGACAGGACTTCTAAGATCTTTACGTGTTAAAGCTTTTCTAATGTAACTTCTCCATCTCAAACAATGGTTGAAAAACATGGATTTTCTCTTTTGTGAAAGCTGTAAAATTGACCTTCCGTTTTGTGAAAAATTTTGACCGATTAAAAAAAAAACTTTGTTTTGTTTGTTTTTAAAACATTTAATTTCAAAATTCATTGCTATTTCATATGCTAAATGCAAACTTCAAGACAAAAAATGTATTTGCTTGGAAAGAAATTGATCTCGAACATCGTGATTTGTCGTGGTGTGGAAGTTTAGAGAGTGTGGTTCCAAATCAGGTAATGTCCTCGTCAACTGACGTTTCAAAATTACGAGGTGTTGTTCTCGAATCTTTCTCTTTTGGAATGATCCCGGACCGTCAACATTAGCCGGTTGTGTTGCTCCCATTGCGAGGTTAATTCAACTACTTATCTACTTATAAATATGATTTGTCAGCCTTTAATAATGATGGTGGAATTCTGTAATATTGTACTCCTGGTGCATGACCGCTTGTTACAATTAAAAAATTTTCTTGGAAAATTGGATGCTATAATATACTGAAAGTTTCTCTGATAAAAACATAAATGCATTCACAATAACTTCAAAACTCAAAATCGACTACTGTAGTCATCATATCATTACCTTTAGTAAATTTCGCTTACCCTAAAGCGTGAGGTAAGTGAAATTAAGAATATGGAAGCAAGCATACGAATTCCGTCAACAGTAAATGGTAGAAGCAATAAAAATGTAAAAATAGAATTTATATATGTTGCTGTTGTTGTTGTTACTAATTCTCGTTGGTCTAGATCAGGGGTCGGCAACCTATCGAAACGGAAGAGCCTAAAGTTACAATTTACAAAATTTCCCAGTTTTAAAAGAGCCACTCACAATTTCGTTTCAATATTATAGTATTTGCTTACATATATTTGATTTTTGATTTAAAATAAACGGCTTTATATACGGAATTAATATTTATTCATATAAAAACACAAATATAGATAGTTACATCAATGGGAGCATTGGCTTTGCATGCCTTTTGAAAGTTTGATTAAATCTGGCTTATAACTTGTTGTTTTAAGTTTCAAGCACGATTCTAGATTTTTATTTGTTAGTTGACTACTAACTTTACTTTTTATTATATTCATGCAAGAGAACGCTTGCTCACACGAATATGTCGACACGAAGATCGTCAGCACTCTATATACCAACTTCTTCACCTCATTGTAGCATTCTGGAAGACTATTCCATGCACCAAATATAAGGGCCTTAACTCGCAGAATTTCTTTTAGAGCTGTCCACTTGTGCTGCGCGATGTGCATGCATTTCTGGACCTCCAACTCTTCCAACTTGCTCTTGAGTTCTGTGAACTTGCCACTCCACGAGTCTGTTTTTCAAATCTAGACATTGCATTTAAAGCGATCCAGCATCAATTCCAAATGGCTCAATGCTGGTCTCATTTGTATTTGTGTTGAGTGGATTTACTATGAACGCGAGAGTACTTTTGTTTGTTTTGAATTGCTCGAATCTCTCAGCGAATTCATCCTTCATGTTTTTTAAAGCTGTGCTGAAGTAATTCGTGTCAATAGTTGCATTGGTCTCATCGCGATATTGCTTCAGATTTTTAAATGAAGTAATTTACGGTTCTCCATGTCTTCAACAAAAAGAAGTAATTTTTTTCGAAACTAACTACTTCTTCAAGCAAGGCGTAGACTGGGTTGCCCTTTCCTTGCAATTTTAGATTTAGTTCATTTAGTTTCATTGTGGTATCTACCATGAAGTTGAATTTTTACAGCCATTTGTCTTCTTCCAATTCAGGATGGTCAATGCTTTTTTCAATGAGGAATGTTTTTATTTCACTCAAGCACAAACCAATACGTTACCTCTGGAAAGCCATCGCACTTTATTGTGCAGAAGTAGGTCAGAAAACTGGCTATCTATTTCTTCAAGAAAATCTTTAAACTGGCGATGGTAGAGTGCTTTTGCCAAGATGCTGTTAATAATCTTAATTATCAAGTTCATGACCTCAACTACTTCGGCCGGAAATGTTTGGGCACAAAGCGCTTCTTGATTAATTATGCCGTGAAACGGTAGAATTTCGTGGTTTATTTTTTTCTGAAGAATTGATGTTACCCCTCTATGGGGGGGGGGTATTCCTGTTATACTTCTGGCTAGATCAGTTGCTGAAACGATTTTATTTAAATCGATTCCATTGCCTTCCAGGAATTTTTGCACAGCATTTGCTATATCTTCTTTACTAGTTTGCCCTGAGAGCGGTAGCAATCCTAGCAGTTCTTCTTTTGGACCTTGGGACGACATATACCTGACGAAAAGGGTAATTTGTGCCGTGTCTTTTATGTCGCAAGACTCATCTATAGCAAGTGATAAGACAGAAGCCAGTTGAATGTCTTCCACTTGCATATGTGTTACATTTGAAGACATTTTAACAGTTCTATCTTGTACTGTTTAAGCAGATGATGGCAAATCTTTGATTTTTTTTTCATGATTTCTGCTTTGTTTTTAAAATCACGAAACAGTTTTTCAGATGCACGTATAAAACAATCTTTGACGTACTCACCATCTGTGAATGGTTTTCCTCTCTTTGCAATTTCTAATGAAACTGCAAAGCTTGCCAGATTTACATTATTGGACGATTGCGCCCAGTTTCTTAGCATGGAACTTGATTTTTTTTTTTTGAGCTCTTCAACGGCTTTTCTTTGTGCGTCACCGGTTGGATATTTACCAGCAAACTGGGTATGTTTTGTAGTGAAGTGTCTCTCCAAATTTGACTTCTTATTGTGTGCGAGTTTTTCGTGGCAAATGAGACATGTCGGAAGGCTATCTGTGTTGCATATGAATGCAAACGATTCCGTCCAATCCTGATTAAATTCTCGGTTTTCTTCTTCAGTTCTTCTCTTCTTTTTTTATTTTATTTTTTATTTATTTTTTATTTTTTTACCAGATGCTCTATGCTGGCGGCGGAGCTGAAAAAATGATTTTTAAAAATTGTACTTAGCTATCTAAAACGGCAAACAATTTATTTACCAGTATTACTTCGTTAACACGATCCTCAGATTTATAATCCAATTCTGTCACTGATTTTATTATATTACGCGCGTACATACTTTGAGAAGATAATTCGCTTCTCAATCGTATTCTTCTGTTGTTGTTGTTGTTTCTCATGGCAGACCATTCTTTGGCAGACCAGAGGAGTGCCAGGCCCGTCGAAGAAGGCAAGAGTCGAGGGGGTGCGCCTTCCATGTTATTGAGCCCCATTGGGAGGAAGTCCGACTTTTGCTCGACATACATGACACATTCGTTTTACAGGAAGGTCCCTTTCATACATCCATTCACTCTCACATATCGTAATTTAGATCCCAATCAGAGGCCGATAGCCCCCTGATCAGATACCCCCAGAGGTATTGATTTGGTATGGGAACATGGGGGACTTTGTGACCACGACCTATTTAACGTGCCCCAGTCACCATTAGCAAACACGACGGTCTTTAGCCAGGTCGAAGCGCCGATCTCGCAATCATCAGAATTGCAGGCTCCACCGAGGACAGAACCCACAACCCTTCTGATGAGATCCCGACGCTCTACTGACTGAGCTACCGCGTATTCTTCTTGAAACAACAAGCGAATAGAAACGCAAAAACCGCAAGCGATTAAATTAATACACATGCAAAATAACGTCGACCGCGCTATCCGAGGATGACTACACTATCTAGACTCTAGACGGTCGCCGTTTGAGTGAGACAGAAATGGAATGCAATTGGCTGAAAGATAAACATGGTCACGGAGTCTCATCTCTAAGAACAAAACAATAGTTCAAATTTATCTCCTTACGGTCATGTTAAAAGTAGAAATTTGTAATTATCGATTATAAAAATAGAAGCTATTGAGAAATTAGGTACTTAAAAATATATTTTCTTATTTTTTAAGGGTTTTGATAGTAAATTATTAATTTTTTCGTATGCAGCTGGAGAGCCGCAACTTTACATCGAAAGAGCCGCATGTGGCTCGCGAGCCGCAGGTTGCCGACCCCTGGTCTAGATCAACTAGATCAAGTCCAGAAAATCGTACACCCTCAAGAAGTCCATAACTTGGACAGGATTCACTTTCAAATCAGTCTTAACCATCCCCATACAAGCAAGAACGTGACTGGGGGAGGCCGGAGCCAAACTGCATTTTCTACACGGTAAAGACTTAATGTGGCCACTAATAAGTCTTGGCAAAGAGATAATTATGCAGCTTCTGTTGGCAGAAGCCTGGCGCACACAATGGTAGAAGTCTGATTTTGCACCGTGCCTGCTTACTTTAGCTGGGCATAACGGAATTGCCTTCACGCCTTGGGTGGCCCTAACAAAAGATTACTCTCCAGACGTACTTCGTCCATTCCTCCCAGTGTCACCCTCCCGCCACGATGAGGCAGCAAGCAGGGCTTGGGAGGGATTTATATGTATATATATATATATATATATATATATATATATTATCAATTTGCCAAGTGGTATACAGAGGGGGGGATATTATGAATAGTAATAATATTATTATTCATAAAATTTAAAACCATATTACAGTATAACAGGTAATCCAAGAAAACCCTTTTTAAATTATGGTATCAAAGATAACTTTAAAATATTTAAAGAGTTAAAAGCCGGTATTATCATATAAGTATTAGAACCACGGAATATTTCGGAATTTAATTGGAATTTTGTAAAATTTAGGAATAATAGTAATAGAACATAAAATAATGTGATGATTGGATTTTTACTCTTTTATTTAACGATGCGATTTTTAAAATAATAGTATTACAAGAAAATTTACAGAACTTAGAAGTATTTGAACTCTTAAACTCAGTACCAAGAAAGTTTAAATAAAGCTTTTTACAAATAAAATCAAGTACGTGATGTTTTATGAACAGGTGTCATAATAAATTTATTTTGTAGGTTCTTAATATCGGCTTTTTACTCTTTAAATATTTAAAAATGTACGATAGATGCGATAGATATCGAAATATGCGATACATGCGATCGTTTGCGATAGATATCGAAATGGTAAGAGAAGGGAACTATTAATTATTGTGCTTTTAATAATTTTATTTTTAATCGTGAGCATATATATATATATATATATATATATATATATATATATATATCAGTTCTTTTCTGATAAATATTATGAAATACTTTAAAGTTCTCAAGTAAATTCCTATTTTAGATGGTGTCATCGTAGGGTCTGAATATTTTAGGTACACATATGTGTACATCGGGTCTCAATTATGCTGAATTTATTAAATATTTATTAAATCAGAAATCAGCTATATTTATTAAATCAGAATAACTATATCATCATATATTTTAGGAAATTATCAACTAAAACACATTAACGAAAGGATTTAAAAACAAATGAAATTTACTTACTTTTACGAGCACGTTGAGTCGACGCTATTTGTTTCAAATCGCTTTTGAATAGTAAACATTACACAGGTACTACTGATTTATACAGCCATTTATTGATGTCAATCGGAAGCTTAGACGTCCGCGCACGTGTACACGAGTTCTTAACTACCGATTTTTTCAGAATGATATTTTTGTAAGGCGAAAGAGTAGAGGTTTATGTATGTGGACTTAAGTAGCGAAGAGGTGAAATCCAAGAGTCGAACACAATCTTTTTTGTATTAGCTCTTTAATTATAATGCAGAAATCAAACATTACTATTTTTTGTAATTTAATAAAATCAAGGTGGCACTTTTAACTTACTAAATTTAAGATTTTAACCGTTTTCTTAACAGTAAAGTTTTGTGGGAGTTGAGGACATTTGATGACTTTCCAGCTGCTGTTGTGGGGTTTAGATAATACATCTTTTCGAGTGTAATATTCTTTCTTTTTTATGGTCTAATATTGTTAATCAGTTTAGTGTATTTGCTTTTTAAGCTTGTGCCCTTAATATTTTGTTCTATTTTTAACATAACAGGGCGTTTTATCTGAATTAACATTGCCTAGTAAATCTTTTTAATTTTGGTCTTTATGGTGCTTTTTTTTTTTGCGGAGGGCTACTTTTTGGTCAATGCTGCCCACACGCAGAAAACATCTACATGTGTGGTTTGGGTCACGTTCCTCGTGACGTTCCACGTTATTGTTTGCTATTTTATGTCTACCGATTCGACGCGAATGCGTGAATGGTTTTCTGGTTGACTACACCACTGCTTTTTGGTTATTTATTTTTGGCGTTTGGGGTTGGTTCTTTATTGTTTGCATATTTAGTTCTTTAGTTTTTTAGAAATTTTTGCGTGTTTACGTGTTTTATTAATTATATTTATAAATATTAATTATTCGCCTCAATGAAATTGAAAATGCTTGATAGAAATAGAGATACAACATCGAATTGAATTTATATACTCAGTAATAGCGATTATCTTCGGTACATCTAAATATGATTGGGTTTTTCAGTGTAAAAAAACTATTGGAAGATAAAAATTCTTCCGGTTAAGGCCTAGTTGCATGTAAAATCTTCTGTCTTGGAGATATTTTACGTTAATTTTTTTTACATAAATGACAAGTTACCAAAGCCACCAGTGCCCTCTGTACTTACCTTGACAAAACACGTCTAATTGCCTGTAACTTTTCTTGGGCATCTTTTCATACCGCAATCAATGAACTCGAAGTTAGTTTTTCGAAATATTCTGACTTCTTGAATTCATTCTAATCACTAGTGTCCAGAAATTATTTAGATAAAAAAAAATTAAGTTCATAGCATTATTTCAGAAATGAATTGTAACCTTCACAAAAGGATTCAGTCCTCGAAGTCAGTCGAATGAAAAGGAATTATTTCACCTTCATACATTCATAATTTAAATAGCTACGACTTAAAAAATAATATGACTTCTACGTTTTCCAGTGCTTTTATAAATATTGTTTCTAGTAAGATTCCCTGCAAGAATTTCAAAATATGTACTCTCTTGCACTGCATTTTTAGAAGTTGTAAGACCGATTGAATCTGATAATAACGAAGATATACAACCTTCGAAAGGATTAAGCCCTCGAAGGAAAAAGAAATATAATTTTCAAAGATTTAGAATTAGCGTATATTTGACGAACTTTATAAAGAAATTCTTGAAGCTTCTGTTTACGTATTCCTTCTGTAAATATTATTTTCAAATATTAAAAGGCTTTTAAAAATTCATGATCTCTTCCATTGTGTTTTTGGAATCTGAATTATACAGGTTTCATGTTACATTTAAAAGTTGCCACTCTGTAAAAGTAAAATTGAATTCAGAATAAGGCCATTTTGTTCCCTAGAGACCAAAGGGAGATATTCAAATAAATGCATATTAAATACGAATAACCAAAAGGAAATGAAAATAACAGACATACTCTTATGCTGTTTTAATTACTTCATGCCCAACAAAGAAACGCAGTTCCAGTTACCAAAGACCGTGTTGACATTGTTTCGAATTATACATATATTTTTTACGATTTTGTTAAATATTGATCAGATCTTTAATATGACATTTTTATGTTTCGCTTTGAATAGATTTAGCTCTTTGAGAAAACTCTAAAATGGGTGTGTGAAGTGAAATGGTCTTAGAATAAAATAAATGAATTTTAATGATTGAACGAATGAATAGATGAATTGAAATGTGGTTCTACCATCATATCAATAACAAAATATGTATTTACAAGATGATGAATGCGCATATAAATACATATTTAAGTGTCAATATATTTCATCCCAATCTTTATAAATTGTTCAAGCGGTTATATGAATATGAGGTACTACAATTTTCTTAAAATCCAGCGCTTTGCTTTTCAAATGCTATTTGTAAGTTTTGTAATCTCTTCGTGACATTTAAAATAAATGTGATTTAAAATAGGATAAGAAATTTTAAAATCTATAATCTATAATCATAAAGTAACAAATAAGTTATCTCACAAGTATTTGCACACTTTAAAAAAATCTCTACATATTAGAAAGTATTGTAATATTTCGATAAATGAGCACTTATGATATTTTATAGCATATCCACAACAGCTTTTAAACGTCTGGGATAAGAGCTCATGTTTTGCAATTTCTCCATCAATGTTCCTCCATTCTTCAATCATTACTGTTTTTAGTTCGCTTTTTGTTTAATTTTGTGTATCCGTACTCTAACCTCCAGTTCTCTCGAAATGTGTTCTGTTGGGATTAAATCCGATTAATTAATGGTTGAAACTGAGGTCGACAACTGAGACGACTGAGGTGGCGTTTTCAGAACTTGTGGACAGTTACAGAGACACCACAGGTGAACGTTGAGATCCGTGAACGTAGGATCGTTATTTTAATAAAAAAACAAAGTTGTTTCCATTACCCAAATTTTGGGCTGATAATTTTAAATTGTCTTTTAAAATATTTAAATAAAGCGTGTTATTCATTATGCCATCAATAAATAAAAAATTATCTATTCCTGATGCTGACATGCACTAAAGGTAAAAATTAAGAAATTTTGTAAGTGGCCAGTGGCAACTTAATTTGTTTCATTCAGTGGCCACTTACGAGCGTTCACATGTTTTGTGGAATACACAGTTGTCGACTTTTTTCTCTCTTAAAAATTTTTTTACGGTCCTCAGAAGACACTGAAAAACGTAAAATCGAAGGTTCCACCATATATACTAATGTTTTTAAGAAAGTTGACTGTAGCAAAATGTTTCAGTTTCTGCAAAAAAATGAACGCCACGTTTCCAAGAATTTCGAAACACGAAGAAAGTAGTAATGATTGTTATTATAAGGTTAATATGATTAATAAGGAAAATAATTATGTTTAGAAGTTATTTCTGGTAATCTGGACATTTCTGGTTTAGTTTTCGTTTGTTATTGTATATTTTTAGTCTATGTACATGAATATGACTATTACAGTGGATATTTAATTACATAATATTGAATAGATAGATTGTGTAGCAAAGAGCAAAATGAAGCGTCTGAAAGATTGAAGTTTCCAATTTGTTTTGAAATCTATGTGCTTTTATTCCGACGTCCAAACAGTCAGTATTTCTTATTAAGTTGGCCAAACAGTTCATTCAGTTTGAAACGCAATAAAAACGCTCAGTTTTTAAAGTAATTTGTTTTGACGATGAACGATGACGATCTGTTTTGACGAAGATCGAAGGTAAGAAAAATTAGCTCTCCATGTGGTTCCGATTGAGATATCGTATCCATCAAGTTCTGGCCAATTTTGATAAAGAACGAGATTAAGATATTGCCAAATTTTTGGAAATCAACATCTTGTCAGTTTTCTTCAATGACGAGATATCTCGTGCATCAAGCTATCTGGCTAGCTTTGCAAACGCCAAGATACCTCGTCGATACAACCACCAGGAGAGTGAACAACCAAACTTCAAAGACCGGTCTTAATTCGAGAAGGTAAAAGTGTGTATATTGTGTGATTTTAAGTACCTACGAACTCTGTCAGAAAACCAAGCGATTGATCTCTATGACTGCTGCTTCCAATTTGACCAATTGAAAGCAGCACTCAATGAAAATTCAATGGAATTAGTTACAACAAGAGCGTTTTATTCCATCCCGATTGCGTAGGACCGCATTCTTCTTTGGCGACCAGAGGAAAGTTGTTACAGTATGGCAGGGAAGTATCGACTCATACTTCGTTTTATATATAGCAACTTCGGATTCCATTATTTTCAAAACTTTCTTAATGGAAAAGCTCTCAATTTCATTGAATACCGCAAAAAGAACAGCAAAAGGCTGACACGGCCCAGAAAGATATAAACTATTGTGAAGACATAATCATTAAGTTCCCTGAAAGATTGCAGAAGATAGTGGAAAGAACAGTCAATACGTTTTACAATATTCACTTGTGAATAAAAAAACTTGCATTTTTACACAAAAACTGAATGAACGTATTTGTCATTCCAATTTAAGTTGTTCGTGAAGAGTCCTTAAAGATTATGACAAACCATACTTTTTAGAATTGTGATGTTACTTTTCTCATATCGATACAATTACAACTATCGAATGAAGCTGTTTAAGTTCAATAAAGTATCATCATAGAATAACTGTATAATAAATACTTAATGAATTCTTATATAATGTTATATAGTAAATACATGATAAAATTTTATATTCCTAATAGATCCCTCATTATAAATATTTTACGAACATCTCTAGACAACTAGATATAAAAAATATTTTAAATATTTTTAACTTATATACTAAAGTACCTTTAACACTTACAGAGATAAAAATGAAGCCATCAATTAAGATTTTAATGATTACCATAAAATATATCAAAGTTCGCAATTACGAAATTAAAAAAAAAACTTTAAAAAAAAACTATTAAAATCTCTAAAATTTTAAGGTTCAACTTTAGAAATTAGTTGCGGAATTTAGTCTTGAAATTGACCTTTTTTATTGGTTCAAAATATTATATTCTACAGATTCTTAATGTGATTTGTAGGAAGAACACTCATTTCTATTAGAACACATTATTGACTCGTATTAAAAATGGCACTAACGAAAACATTCACGTATTGACTTGTATTCACTTAAATTTATCATCTTGCAAAATGCCTAGTTTAATAAAAAAGGATATTGTAGCTCTTAAGATTAATTGTTGAAACTAGAATCATTGATGTGACCCATTTAGGTGATGGTAAATAAACGACGTAACAAATGCTAGTAAACACATGTTTGGTCGTTAAAACAAAAATCTATAGTTCTCCTTTCCTGAAGGTAATTATTCTTACTCTGATCTGTTTGTTGATGATAGTTACGTAGAAGCGTCTATTACCAAACAGATTACAGCATAAGATTATGAAAAATAGACCGACTTTTAGATGACATTTTTAAAATTCTAGTGCTGTATCAGAAAGTAATTTAATTAGTTTTCAAAAGAAAATATTGTAAAATACCTAAGGACTTTTCAGCTTTTGTTATCCACAAGCAAATATCTTTTGTAGAACAAGTAAGAAAAAGGTCCTAAATTGTTTTATGAAAAGAATGGTAGGTTAATAGAATAGTTAATTAACGTTGCCCTGTAGCAACTCTAGGAAATTTCGGTGACGTTCTGAGATCAACCTCGAAGGGAATGTTCCAAGGACAACACCTCGTAATTTTGAACTTTGGTCATAAGATGTGGTACCTCAGATAGTACACTACTCTCCAAACTTCCACACTACGACAAATGACTACATTCCTGAACAATTTATTTTCAAACTAATACATTTTTGTTTTGAAAACAAGCAATTAGAAATCTAAGACGCGATAAATCGAAGCATGATGTGGTAGATTTCGGTCCTTATTTAGAGGTTCTGGTTATTAATAATAACTGTTTCCAACGTATCAAAAAATATCAAGTTTAATAGTTTCATAAAGAAACTATATCAAACTAATTCTAAAGAATAATGAGAGTTCTACCTTTGAAATATGTGTAAGAAACCTCTAAACCTGTAGAAGAAAACTAAATGTTTGTTGTGAAGAATATTTATTATTAATATTTACTCCATAAGGGGAAATGACGTAAATATTGAAGTTATATATCCTAAAGTTAAGAGACACGCGGAGATTTTAAAATTTCAGCACTGTTGAACAGTTAATTCAAATTCGTAAAATATAAATTTCAACAGCTTAAATATTGGCATTTCATTACACTAATGGCGTAAAAAAGTTATGATTTTAAAAACCAAAATAACGCTGATAGGTGAAATATAGCTTAAAATACTCAGCTTCAGAAATTTAAAATTGTATGATCTTCCCGATTACGTAATTTTTGAATTATATTTGCCTATTAGACCAGGTGCACACATCCGATTTTTCAACGTGCGGCGCCTCTGCGGCACCGAAGCCCAACTATGCACACATAACCGTAAAATGACGTAAGTACTCATTTCGCGCCATTTGCGAGGATATTTTAGAACAAAATAGACGTTTCAATTGGATACAACCATTTATTTATTATTATTTATATACCATTTAATAATGAAACAAGGTACTTCAGACCGGAGAAGCGTGTGCGGTGAGCTGCGGCGCCGTGGGTTAACTGTGGTACAAATCTCACGCTAGCTGAACGTGCGGCGCCGCAGCGGCCCCAGAGGCATGTCTGCACTACTCCATTGGATCCAATGTATCTCAGACCGCACTTGCGTTGCTGCAGCGGCGCTGCACGTTGAAAATCCAGATGTGTTCACCGGGCCTAAGAGGTTAATAGTTTGTCCTTCAGCCGTTACTGTCGCGATACTCAATCTATTCAAATACCAATCACTAATTCACTCACTAAATGACTGACTGACTGACTAACGCATCACTGTATCTCAAGAACTACAAGTCTTAGGAAGCTGAAATTTTGCCGGGGATTCTTCTTATACTGTGGAGGTGCACTAAGAAAGGAATTCGAGAAATTCGACTCCTAAGAGGCCTAAAATTGACCTAAGGCCTAAGCCCGAAGCAATTTGAAATCGCCTTAGAAATAGCATTGAGTATAAGACGATTGCTATACGCATCTCAGATTGCTTTTCCAGTGTTAATCGAAAAACAATTTCTTTAAACAAATTAAATTTTTAAATTTATGTTTGAACTGACTTTTTATTTCTCCCTATGATGTAAATAATTTATAAATATTTGATTGATGAAGAAAGAGAGATGATATTTAATGCATTTAATTTTACATAACTTTCATTTTGTAATGGAACACGAAAGCCCAGAAGAAAAACTCATTGATCATAAAAACGTAATTTTGCTTTTCCGTATCTGTCAACGTCAGAATTAATGTTTAATTTGATTTATACTCTGTTTCACCTTAACTTGTCAGTATTGGGAAAGGCAGAAATGATGTTCATCCGCATGAAAAATAATTCCAACTTGATTTGGAATTTAAAATAAAGAAAATGCATATAAACGTGTAAAAATTGTCCTACAATGAAGGAGTGATTTTTGAACCTTTATAATCGGTTATTTATTTGTAAAAAGCATTTTTTTTTGACCGAAGCGAATGAATATATCCGAAACGGAATTCTAAACCGGTTTCCATGGTAACATTTCTGGCGAGCTAAATACGCTTTCCGGCCAAGTCTGCGCCATTTCGCTCTGCGTCTTTGCTAGCGTGTGTATTTACGTTCATATCTCTCTTGTGCTATTTTATTGGAGTGTGTTTGATACTCTGAACATGGCTGAAAAAGGAACGTCACCATCCAAGCTGTATACGCCATCAAAGCAAGGAAAATCAATTGGTAGTGGAGCTCGCAGGAACATATTGAATGTTTATTCTAGACTTCGAGAAGAAAACCATAGTGATTCCATTAACCAAATCGTCGGAAAGGTGTCTCAACTAACTGGTGTTTCCAAAAGAACTGTTTTTCGTTTGAAAAAAGAAAAGAAGACGACAAGTCCTTTGAGTACTCCAGGAAAAAAACGACCTTATGCCGTTGGAAAAAGAACAAGAATGATGAAATATGACAACTTTACTTTATCGTGCATCCGACGAAAAATTCATGATTGTTTTCGTCGAAATGAAATTCCTACATTGGACAAAGTTCTAAATGAAATTAACAATGATAAGGATATTTTTTCGACAAACATTAGCCGAAGTACACTGTACAGGATACTGAAAGATTTGGGATTTTCCTTTGAAAAGCGAAAAAGGCAGGCTATGCTTTTAGAAAGACACGACATAATTTTATGGCGAAGAAATTATTTACGAAAAATTAGAGAACTGAAGAATGAAAATGCTTCAATCTATTATTTAGATGAAACATGGGTGAATGAAGGACACTCACAAAGTCGAGTATGGCAAGACAAAAACATCAAAAGCACCAATGAAGCTTCCTCTTCAAGTTTGACAACAGGCTTGGCTGCACCAAAAGGAAAAGGAAGAAGACTCATCATTACCCATATCGTAAGTGATGAAGGATTTGTACCTGATGCGGCTGACATTTTTGTAGGAAAAAAATCCGGTGACTACCACGAAGAAATGGATGGTAACCATTTTGAGAAGTGGTTTGAAGATATCCTGCCTAAATTGAAACGAAACAGCTTTGTAGTGATGGACAATGCCCCCTATCACTCGGTGAAGAAAGAAAAAATTCCGACGACATCTTGGAAAAAAAGTGCAATTCAAGAATGGCTATCGTTGAAAAACATTACGTGGAACCAGGACATGATCAAGATTGAACTGTTGAAAAAAGTTAGCGAAATCAAACATATGTTTGATAAATACAGAGTTGAAGAAATTGCCGAAAAATTTGGACATAAGGTTTTGAGACTTCCCCCGTATCACTGTGAGCTTAATCCCATTGAAATGATATGGAGTCAAGTAAAAGGACACGTTGCCAGGGAAAACAAGACTTTTAAACTGAACGATGTGAAGGATTTAGTCATCCAAGGGATTGAAAAGGTCTCTGTACAAAATTGGAAAAACTGCATAAACCATGTTACTGAAAAAGAGAAATACATGTGGGAAGTAGATGGACTTGTGGATGATATTTGGGAAAGTAAGAACTTGGTAATTTCTTTTAATAGTGAGTCTGATAGCGATTCGGAAATGTTAAGTGATGATGATGTGTAAATTCATGTGATGAATAAGTATATTATAATGTAAATAGATTTGTTATGATGTTTGCTATGTTTTACATATATTGATGATGTATAAATGCATGTGATGAATAAGTAAAACGTAAATATAGTTTTCTCATTGTAACTACTATTCATGAAAGAGATTGGTTTCTTCTGTACACTTTCTTGTAAACTATTTTAAATTATTCATAAAATTAATAATTTACTACTAATCAACCCGACACCGTTCCGCGAGTTTCAGAATATGTTTCACACATATAAGGTTTATTTTTTTTAACTCTAATTTTTAAAATGGTTTCATTTTTTTTATTATTGTATGTGTATTCACTATATTTGTATTTTTTATATTCTATTTATTTATTGTGAATGTATTTTATATCCTCTATGTTATATGTATTTTTATTTGTTATTTACTTTCTTTAATATCAGAATAAATTTGATTTAATTTGGAGACTATATTTTGCTGTTAAGAAAAACACATATTTTAGCAGACGACGCACTCTCCCCTACCTTGTCCAACCAAATGTAAGACCAAAGGAGTAATTAAATTGGATTAATTTCCTTTAATAAAATTATTAAAATTGAAAAAAGAAGTATTAATCAAGGTGTTTAGCTTTCAGGTAAGTAAATTCAAAAAATGAATTTTATGGTTCATCACATCTTTAAATAGACTGTTTTTTTAAACAACATTTATTGTAAAAAAATTTTAAATATATATATTTTTAAATAACTAAAAATAATACTCATTTAGAAAAATCAAAACGCATTTATATTAACATAGAGTAGCTTTTTGTTTAATTAACAAATGTAATGCAAGAGCCATTAGAAATTAAAGATCTGTGAAACGTATAGAATTTCCCCGTGCATTTTATCTCTCCTTGCCAAAAAGGGCGAATTTCCTCGCTTATAGCTGACTTCTTCTGACATTGTAACCCTAGTTTCTACGACAACGGCTGTGATGCGGTCAACGTAGCCTTTACTCTACTGACAAGTTAAGGTGAAACAGAGTATAGAATTTTTTGTTTGAGTATTTGAGTTGACAGACGAGCTGTTGCGGTCATATTAGAGGATTCTCAAGTATTCAAAAATGTGTTATTTTTGCTTATAAATCCTTATTGTCTTTATCAATATTCTTCAAGTCTTTCACGAAGTCGAAATTTAACACGTTAAAACAGACTTTTTTTTAGAATTCTGCAGTTTTTTTTAAGGATTGGATTTTTGTTTCTGCTTGCAGTATGTGTTCCGGTATATTACCTATAGCAGAAATATTATTCAGGAGTTAGATTTTTATGATTTATTTATTCCCTGCAAAATATCACTATTAAATTCCTCGGTGGTATATGTATATTTCAACCAACTTTCTTTAAATCTCTGGTGTAATACGTAATAGTGTGAAGATTACTGTATGGTAAAATAAATTAATTATACGCATCAAAATGTTTTAAAATGTGTAATTTTTTAAAAATAACAAGTAAATTAAAAAATAACTTTAAAATACGATGCGTCACGTTAAATTGAAACGGGTAATCATACGTTGTAGTTCAAATATATTTCAAAATTGATATAACTTTTCATTGAAAGACGATTAAAATCAATTAAATTTCATTGATTTTTCGTGTTTCATGGGTGTTAATGAAAGCTGTACATTGTCAAGTAACTACATCTATCATTCTATATAGGTACCTGCTTTCCATTTAAAAACCGAATTTCTGAATTTAAATAAGTACCACAACGGTTTAAGCCATCTTAGATACACGTGAATCATTCGTTGAATGCAGTGCTTTTCTTTTTGTAAAAGCGTTCTAAAATCAACTTTCTGTTTATTAAAAAATTGTTATCGTTTGAGTTTAATTTGTTTACATTGATGACATTTATTTCTATCATGTACTCCGATATTCCACATGACGCTGAATGGAATTTTCAGGAAAAAGTGCGTTTGCTTCAAATTAAATTAGTCACTAATGCAGTACATTTTTAGTCCCTTTGAACGAATAGAGCGCGGGTTAGTATGTAGCCTCTCATACTCACAGGGTTTTTAAATATATGTGTAACAAATCTGGTGTAGATTGGTCAAAATGTGGATTTGTATAGAGAACAGACAAACGTCAACTCTGCTTTATATATCAAACAGAAGTTCCGTTATTTCACCTACCGCTGAATGGAATTTTCAAGAAAAAATGCGTCTGGTTCACACTTAATTAGTCAGAAATGCCGCAATAATTTAATTTACCCTCCCCTTATATTGATGAAGTTCGAAAATATCCCATACTAGGTGCAAGAATGGCAAAAGTAAAACATATTCATAGGAAAACTAAGTGCAGGACTATCCGCTCAAAATTCCCTGTTTTTACAGAAAATGAATGCACGGGAGTATTCGTTGTCACTCGAAAACTCAAAATCGACTTCTGTAGTAGTCACATTCGAAAAAAAAAATTTCAGCAGAAGTGCGATGAATATGAAATGGATTATATGGATGGATACAACATGTATGTATATTTGGGTCCGAAGAAATTGTAGAAGCAATGGAGAAGTTAAAATTGATATAAAATTTTTTTTTCGTACACTTAAACGATGCCAATATATTTTTATGAAAAATAATTGATAATGACTTTTTAATCAATGTATTATTAATTCAACCCGAGCAAAGCCGGTATTTGTGATAGTCCATCCATATTTTCCAGTCGATTTTTGATTCAAACATATGCAACCATTCAGCGTTTGTTAGATTTAGGTCGTTGCCAAATGAAGCTAGTAAAAGTTTATTAGTTGCAAAAAATATTCCATACCATAAAATGACAAATCCTCTGGGAAATATGTTCCAATAAAATGTTTGAATGCTTTAAAATTTTCTATGTGTTTTATTATTTTTTCAAATGATTTTATGCTATCAATGTAAAAATAGTTTTTCTTTTGTAAAACTAAAATACTCACGAAAAAATATGAAACTTGAGCTCAATCTTATATTCATCGGCACATTGATTTGTAAAAGCATTCTCACTGTAACTGTAGCTGGCGAATAAGAATTCGAATTCTATGCTTTTGTCCTTTAATTGGACAATTTAATTATCCCTTGAATTAAATGGCCTCTGCTAAAGCCAAGTGATACCTCGGGGAGTACCATTCTTCCATTCTTATATTTCATTAGCCGTAGTTTTTTAATGCCTACTGTGCTCAAAGCAAGTTTTTTATGTTGTGCGTTATTCTTTATCACCATTACGTAAGACGTAATTAAATAATCACATTAAATATATTTAATTTGGAGCTAATTATTCAATATTACAATTCGTAACTCTGTATATTACCACTCCCCTTTATATCAAACGTAATGCAAAATTCGAAAGAATTCTAGTTTAACGGTTTTATATTTTATAAGTGAATTGTAATAAAGGTTTTCGATTTATATTTACGCACTTAACTTTACTGCTGTTGTCTCTTATTTGATTAATTAATTATAAGCTCGGGTACATAAATAATTTAGAAAGTCTTTGTAAAATTATCGCTATAAGTGCTGTGGTTAGAAAAGAGTAGGACAATTATATATAGTCAAACCTCCATTTCTTTCACTAAAATATTTTTTAAACTTCTTATTTGTCCATAACTCTTCAACCAATAAACTTGATAAGCGTTTGATAGTACTGTGAACCAATATGCGACATTTTAATAATGATTTAGAATGAATTGCGTTGCGAGCTTTAGGTAACAATAGTTTCTAAAAGAGGAATTTCAAGTAGAAAAAACTGACTTAGTTACAAAAAACTGACGAAGATTTTACTTTTGCAACTCAAATGCTCGCATGGTACATATCGGGTTTACCTTAAACTATTGTATATTGTTGTTTTGGCGTCGTTTGGCGTATAATCTAATTGTACTTGAGCAACCATCATATCGTATCCCGGCAAGAAAAGTGACACCACTCAAAATTGCAGAATTTGAGAAATATCAAATTAAAGGATACCATAAAACTTATATTGAAATAGTATAGGCTTCTTTTAAATTTTAGGTATGTATTTAGAGTGGTAACTTCTATTATATTCTATAGAATAGTAATATAACACGCTGGGATACCTCATTCATATTTTTCAATGACATAACATAAAATTTTTTATTTTTTGACCTGCGTCACTTTTTTTTGCCGGGGTGCGATAAGTCAATTGGGAATTCATTCTTTGGAATTTTTATCAGCTAACTGCTGAAATCATATTCGAAAAAATATACCTGCAGAAAACACCGTTCCGCCTCAAAAACATTAACTTCACTGAAAATGCCTCTCAGAATTGCTGTTGCTGTCAATTACATGAACTTAAAGGTAAAAATAAATCTACAATATCAATGAAGTGTTATCATACAGATAATGAATCTCTTAACCCAGATATTATTAAAACAATTTTCAAACCATAACCGTTTGTTCAGAAGAAAAATTTTAATGTTTTGAAAGACTTTCATTACAAATACTTTAGTTGGACTCGCATTTAAAAACCAGTTAAGCGTTCTTTAGAAACACATTCGAAGCAAATGAGGAATTATTTTTTCTACCCGCTTCTTTTATTTTCGAAATTTTGAATATTTCGAAATCTTCATAATATAAAACTTTTCTTGACAATCCCCCTGTTCTGATTTAGCTAATTGTCGAAAAACTCTCGGGGAAAAAACTTTTAATAATTTCTCCCGCTTTGTTCCGAGATTGCAACTAATGGCGTTTGTCTAGCAGCGCTACCTACTGACTTAATAGCGAAGTAAAACGAAATCTGTTATCGGAGTGGATTAGTCAATAAACATGTTTTTAACAAGATTTCGAAACACGAATATACCATTTATTTTAAACAGAACACTGAGTTAAGTTTTATTCTGAATAGCTAATAGATTTTCAATTATTTTGTCTTTCAAGGGCATGCATTAATTGATAACCATATACTATTTTTATGTACCTAGAAATTTAAGCCTTTTTTTTTATTTCCGGTTGAAACAGTTCGTGACTTTAATGCAAAAGCCTTCCATTCTCCATTTGCATTAAGTAACATTAAAATAAGGAATTTGCTAGTTTAGAAATAACCGTTATTTTGTGTGCAAATTCAGTCTCAGCCATTTTGATAAAAAGTATATTTTGTATTTTGTACGTACGACTTAAAACCAGATAAAAGAAATTCTGATTTAGTGGTATTTATCAAGCTAATATGTATGTACACAAATGCAACATTTTAATACAAATTCTCATTTTTTACAACGGATCTTTTATAATCATTTTCATTCAGGACGGAGAGACTAATTCGATTAGATGGTTTATTGAGCTACCAACAGTTGACCAGTGAAGTAAAACTGGAATAAAATTTCACATTTTTACAACTTACTAGTTCTAATATTATTTTGAATTATTTATCCTTTTATGCTGAAAAGCAAACAATATTATTATGAAATTAATAATAACACCAGAGTACTTAATTATCATCCAAACAAAATGGCAAAACGAATATTTCAATGAATTGAAAAATTTTCATTTTGTTGTCCTCTGATAGTTTATTGGTTCTTGTTGTTTGAGTCTTGCCATGAGTCTGATTGAAAAAATCCCAGAGATCACGCGCCTTGCGTAAACGTCATATTTTGTTGGAAAACGTCTTGTATTCTATGAACGTGGACTAGATGGGCTGATTGGAATAATGAAATGAATTGAATACACACATCCATAGCGGTTGCAGATGACGACGCAGCGCTCGTCTCAGTCTCCAACTCGGCGGCCGACAGCCATCTTTAAGCCATTGCCGTGATGCCGTTTACTCTCGGCACATGTCATTGCTACTTTTTTGGATTTCCCAGAGTTTCTTTTTTCGTTTGCTACACACTTTCTGCTTCTTATTGGTGAGATATTTGGACATTTCTGAAAACTTTGAGAAATTTTACAAATTTATAATTAAAATTTTTTTTACTTGATGTGGTTACTCGTCGGGAAGCAGAGCTGTACTAATTTCAGTGCAAGCGCGACCACGCGCTGAGTACCTTAAATTGACGGCCATTTTGTTTGTGGTTATGAATCATCCAAAATTTTCAGAATGACATTTTATGTCTATGTTTTTTCCTCTATCCAATGAAGGAGTAAGCTTTGCTAGATCTGTTAAATTATAAAAGTTATAAACCAAAGTATGGCAGTCATAAGATCGTGACAGTCGTTAAGTCATACGGACCCTCCTTGTAAGACGTTTTCCGTCAAAAATCCGCAGATTGTTTTGTAACTATTATTCTAACATCTCTTGAAAAACTATATAGCTTCTTAATTTTCTCTTTTTTATGTGAGAAGAATATATCTGTTTCTTTGTAGAAAAAAAGAGGAGAATCAAAGTCCAAATTCGCTGATTTTGGTTTGTATCACTTCAAGGCAAAAAAAGTTGTAATACGAAAATTTCCAATGTCGTACTATCAATACGTTATGAAAGCATCGAAACAATAAAATGTATTTTTTGTACGATGCATTAAAAAAATTACTAAATCAGGTGTCAAAAATTTGTAAATTGGACATTTGTTGGTTTTTTACCAAGGTATCGATGTAATGAATAATTAATTAAAGCTTAAGAAAACTTTAAAAATTATGGAACATTTTTCAAATTATTATCCATTACAACGCATTTCCACGCTTAAGTAAACCTGAAGACCAAAAAATTAAAATGTGTAAAATAATAAGTGCTATACATCAAAACAAAGGTAATATATCTGGCTATCAGAATCAATCAACGAATAGTAATTTTATACCTCTGTATAAATAAAATAAACATTTTTAATTTGTGCAAAAAAATTAAAATGTAAAAATATAAATGAAAAAGCATTTTTAAGTTGTGTAAATAAATTAAAATGTGTAAAATAATAAGTGTTACTAGGGGGCGCGCCCCCTGCTCGCTAACGCTCGCCAACCCACAGAGGATTGCTTTGCAATCCTCATTGGTTCGCTGCGCGAACATGCTCGCTACGTTCGCATCAATGTAGACATGTGTCCTAGCAGAAGGGATTGCTTACAAAATATTATATTGCAAAAAAATATTTTTCAAATATAACTTTTTTGTATTACCGAATAGTTATAACAATACCTCTGAAATCAGAATTCAAATGAAAACTTTGAGCAAATTTTGACTCGAAATGTGAGCGATGCTTTGGAAATTAAATACCCGACATGTTTGTGTGTACATTTCCCCAGCACTCGAGCCACCTACACTTTTTCATCGAGTTTGTTGTCGAAAGTTGTAGTGTAAGCGTCTTGTTGAACAATAATTGTTGGCCCTGAAAAGATCATCTGCTTTCTTTAATTTCTATTATAAACTGCAACAACTCGACTAAAATTTTTTTTCAATGAAGTTTCAACGATAACGCCAAAAATTAAATTGAGGAGCGCGGCTTCGTGATAAACAAACAATCGTACAGTGTTGCCAAAACACAATAACAAATAACGTCTTTTTTGCGTGCCACGTAAGAGAATCTATATATACTAGGGGGCCAGCCCCCTACTCGCTAAAGCTCGCCAACCCCCGGAGGGTTGCTTTGCAATCCTCACTGGTTCGCTGCGCGAACCTATGCTCGCTTCGCTCGCATCAATGAGGACATGTGTCCTAGCAGAATAGATTGTTTACAAAATACGATATTCCAAAAAAAAAAAATACATTTTTTTTTCCAATCTAAATTTGCTGTTTGCAGAAAAGATAAATACAGTGCCTCTGAAATCAGAATTCAAATGAAAATTGTGCACATTTTGACTCGAAATGTGATCGCTGCTTTGGAAATTGAATACCCAGCATGTTGTTTGTGTGTACATTTCCCCAGTACTCGAGCCACTCACTTTTTCATTGAGTTTGTTGTATAAAGTTAAAGTTCAAGCGTATTGTTGAACTACAATTGTTGATCCTGAAGAGATACCCCGTTTTCTTTGATTTCTATTACAAACTATAACAGCTTTCGACTATAATTAATTATTTTCAATAAAATTTCATCCGATTACGCTATGAATTCAATTGAGGCGCGAGACTTCGTGATGGTAAACAAACAATCGCACAATGTTGCCAAAACGCAATAACAAATAACGTCTTTTTTGCGTGCCACGTAAGAGAATTATATATATATAGATAATTCTCTTACGTGGCACGCAAAAAAGACGTTATTTGTTTTCGCGTTTTGGCAACATTGTACGATTCTTTGTTTATCCCAAAGCCTCGCGCTTCAATTGAATTTATAGCGTTATCGGATGATCTATATATATTATTCTCTTACGTGGCACGCAAAAAAGACGTTATTTGTTTTCGCGTTTTGGCAACATTGTACGATTCTTTGATTATCCCAAAGCCTCGCGCTTCAATTGAATTTATAGCGTTATCGGATGAAATTTTATTGAAAAAAAAAATGAATTTTAGTCGAGCTGTTGCAGTAAATAATAGAAATCAGAGAAAACGGAGGATCTCTTCAGGGTCATTTAAAAAAAAGGTCCGTTTCGGGGCAAACTATTATAGTTCAACAAGACGCTTGCATTACAACTTTCGACAACAAACTCAAAGAAAAAGCGTGGATGGCTCGAGTGCTGGGTAAATGTACACACAACCAACATGCTGGGTTTTCAATTTCCAAATCAACGCTCACATTTCGAGTCAAAATTTGCTCAAAGTTTTCATTTGAATTCTGATTCCAGAGGTACTATCTTTTCTGAAAAACAGCAACATATTTAGGTTTGAAAAATATGTTTTTGGTACATCATATTTTGTAAACAATTCCTTCTGCTAGGACACATGTTTTCATTGAGGCGAGCGAAGCGAGCATAGGTTCGCGCAGCGAATCAATGAGGACTGCGAAGCAATCCTCTGGGGGTTGGCGAGCGTTAGCGAGCAGGGGGCGGGCCCCCTAGTTATATATATAGATACATCAAAATAAAGATAACATGTCTGGCTATCAGAATCAATCAACGAATAGTGATTTTATACCTCTGTATAAATGAAAAAGCATTTTTAAGTTGGATAAAAAGTATTTACTATAGCACTTGGTTTAGGTATATCGTATAAATTACCATATTTTTGATTAAGGAACATATACTATCTGAATCTTGTGAATCTCCAGTAATTATAGGATAGTATACTATAAAAAAACTAATAAAAATGAAAATAATATTTATATTAAATTTTTGGGACGGAGGAAACTTTTTATATCCTGCATATGATACGTCCGTTACAAATTTTTGTGAAAAAGTTTTCTGACAACATTAGTTACAAGTATAGACGTTCAATATTATTGCAGTAAAGCAATCACAACAGGCATAATAATGTATAAAAAAATATTTTTTTATGTATGAAAATATTTTTTTAAATGTGTTACAGACATATTATTGATATGTGAGGGACGTATCACTACTGTGTAGCGAACACATCATTTGTATAACATAGACATTGGTTCTACAAATTTGTTAGGAAAGAAGTACCATATTGATTTTAGAATACAAAATTATTAATTATTAAAAAAATTAATATTGTCAGGTGGAACGATGCTCTAGGGTAACAGACGTTCGCCTGGCATTCGCCAAACACAAGTACGCCCATCCGACTCGTCGCTCCATAAAACAGTTTTCCAGTGGTCCACAGTCCAGTTGCGACGTTGCAAACATCAAGCGAGTTTGCCGGCTTTGTTGGATGGGGTGATGTTTGGTATGTGGGCGGCAACACATCCGTGGATATTGAGGGCGTGCAGTTCTTTCCGCTAAGTATTGGGGTGCGCCGTAACCCCTGCTGCCTGTTGAAACTCACTGTTAATGATTTGGAGTGGTTTCTTTCGGTTCTTACGAACCTCACGCTTCAGAACACGCCGAACCCGTTCGGTCACAGGATGACCAACGTGTGCAGTTCGTGTTACAACTCTCGTAATCTTTCACTTCTTCACGACATCACCAACAGTTGACCGTGGTTGTGATAATTCTAAAGCAATTGCGCTAATTGGCTTGCAACTTGGGACAACCAAATATAGCATCTCTTTCGTTTCGGCATATTGTCCCAATTTCACACAGACGACGTTACCACTTCGCGTATCGTATTTAACCGTAGTAGGTCAAATGCGAACACTAGATTTGTATTAAATCCGACATACAGTCGGATTTTATGCAAATCCATTGGCGTCTAGTCCATTATTGTAAGGTAGTGTATGTTAATTGATTAAAGTAAAACTTAAGCATATATCAATAAATCGAAGAAGAGGTTATATCAGTGTTATCAAAGAAACCAGATGGAAGACAGGGATTTTATTCCATGGTATCCAAATGCTCTCACATGATACAAATCAGGAGGGTTAATTTAAAATATAGTTCATAAGGACAGCTTTTGTGACGTTTGGCGTTTAGTGTTATTGAAATTTACAATTCAACTATCATATATCAATTCGAAACACATACTTTGGAATTGTTAATTGGCAAAGTGTCGAAATCGGAAAACAAGCCAAGTGATGTCCTGAATACGTCTAGGATGCACAATGCACCACGAAAACACTACTCGCACTTTACTTGACAGAAAAAACCTCTCATAGCAACTCAAAACCTTCAATGCTTCTGAAAAAAGTTACAATATTCGGTTGTCATTATTGTAGCAAATAAGTATAAATGTAAGCCTTGTGGACGTCCAATATTGTTAAATGGAAGATTGACGTATAACGTCTGTGCTAAAATTCGCTTAGCAGATTTTATTTATTGATGCTAATATGTCGTTACTAACATTTTATTAATTTTTTAAATCTTTTTTTAAGCATTATAGCATTAATATTTGCTTCGATAATACACATCTTTAAATAAATGAAATTTTCCGAAACATATATAGCAGCATTTCGCTTAGTGGTGTTAATTCTAATTTCCAAAAAAAAAACACAATTACCATGTTCAAAAGTGTTTCAACATTTTTTGGAAGCTAAACCTACTTATCATATTATCTTTTCTGTCCCGTGGATTTCATCTATCTATATAAATAAGAATGGAGTGTTTGTTTGTACATTCAATATTTTCGACCCATTTCAAGTTTTCTATCCGTTTTGGACCCTTCTGATGCCGAATCCGCCTTTTTCTCGTTTGGTGTCTGTCTGTCCGTCTGTCTGTCTGTCTGTCTGTATGTTGTGCCCTATACACGTCCACGCGGTTTAAGATATTTTCATGAAAATTTGCATACAGTGAGTACTTATCTTCATTTAGTGAGTGGCATTGGTTGCGAAAGTCTGTCTGTCCGTCTTTCTGATCTAAGCTCGATTTTGTGTTTGTGTAGACATCACATGAATTGTATTCCAGATATTTGATTGCATTGTATTTTATTTTATACATTATCTATTAGTTTAGTGAGTCCAATATTAAACATTTCTTTATTGTTATATTTAGTTGAGTTTCATGCTAAAACAACTGAGTAAGTATACTTAAATCAAACATAATTTGGTAGTTTTGGAAAAATTGGAATGTCTATTGAATATTATGATTACTTCGATTGCTTTACCAGTACTGCTGAAAAAGTAATTATTCTTCAAAAAATTATTATTTTTTATGGAATTTCATCTCTGATACTTCATTTATTTCGAGTCTTATTTTTATTCTTTGCGCAATGAAAACGATTACTGAATATTTGGGACAGACGATATTTTTCAATGAAACGAGAATGAACAAGATCGCGCGAGCAGTGATATTTTTTCTGGTTCTTTCGCTCTGAATTAATTTCACCTTTCTAAATTTTGTACACTTTTAGTTGTAAGTTGTGGCAACTGTGCGAGATCAAGAGATAAAATTAAATCACAAATTAATATCTTTAGAACAATTTTTTGCGACATCTTTTATTTTGTTTTACTTCGCTGTTTCCAGTTTTAAATATTTATTATTTTAATAAATGTGTTTTCCTTCTCATCACACGCAACAGCACCACAAAGTATTAGACTTAAAAATATTAGGTAAGTCAGTATAAAATTTCAGTAAATTTTAAGTGTAGTGCCATTATTGAAAGAATAATGCCGTTATTTAAAGAATAATGCCGTTATTTAAAGAATAATGCCGTTATTGAAAGAATAATAATGTTTATTAATCCAAACTGGAACTTTTTCCAACATTAAAAAATTCGTTGTAATAATGACAGGAGAAGATTGCAAAATTTCACAATGTCGCATACCGGAGGCAAGAGTGCCACAAGTAAACAAATATTGTTTTGTTAACTATGAGTGCGAGAGCACTCGCCGTAAATCGTAATTTTAATTAATTGAGTTGAACATGAAAAGAACTTAAGAAAGGGAATTCCAAATCTTCATATAAATCGTCTTTTATAGTAGTAACCTTAGTATCACCTTTCGTCATTTTGTAGCTTTGTCATACAGCAATTGTGCGATGTATGTGAAATGTATTACATGAATGGATATGCATGTGTAGGATTTGTGTCCAAAGTAAGTTGTAGAAAATATAAAGATGGTGAAAGATGTTAAAATAAATTTTTATTCTACAAAAAACGTAAGCCATTATATATTTTGATTATCTCTTCAATCTAGAGTAAACCAATTCAAACCGAGTAAGGTCGGGTATTTTGCTAGTTTATTCATAATTCTCATTGCTTCTTGTCATCAGACCGGTAAAGAACTTATATCAGAAAGGCAAACTTGTCCGTGTAGTTTCAGCAATATCATGCAGTTGCAGTCTCGGGGGAAAAAATACCGATCTACCTTATTTCCTTTGAGTAATTTTAAAAACAGTAAAGTCAATTCAAAGATGGCGTTCGACAGGAAATAACGTCTTCTATAAATTCAAATGCATAAGGGGCTGTCTTAATGTTAAATTGAGCAGCAACATTATTTCCAATAGATCTCCCTTATTTCGACTCACAATTTCGAATTTAAATCATAATTTAAATTCATATATCAATTTTCATGTCCCTAGTTCTTACCGTTTCGAAGTTATGAAGATAGAAAGATTGGAGCTCTTAATGTAAAATCAGTTAGACTTTTATCTGATTAATAATATCTTACTAAATAATTGTTCTACAGGGTGGTCCCGAATTCATGGTACAAACTTTAATGGTAGGTACAGGACATTGTAACAATGATTTATTGTATAGGAATGTATAGTCGCAAGTGACGCGGTGAGGCGAAAACAGGGGAAATAACGGCCGAAAGGAAAAACAAAGATTTTATTGAAAGCGTTGTTGACAAGTGTCATGTTTACAGTAATTGTTCAAAATTGGGTCCACCAGTATCGATACATGCTTGACAGCGTCGGTGGAGCGATTGGCGTACACGTTCAAAGATGCCTGGTATTTCACGCACACCTGCAGCAGCTACAGATAAGCGAGCGACGAGATCCTCATCTGAGTCAACTGGAGTCTCATAAACAAGATGCTTTAGATGTCCCCATAAAAAGTAATCGAGGCTCGATAAATCGGGAGATCGGGGTGGCCAAGGGACTGGTCCACCACGCCCAATCCATCGAGTACCAAACGTGGCATTCAGGTAATTCCGTACATCAATGCTGAAGTGTGCTGGCGCCCCATCGTGCTGAAACCACATGCGGTTACGAATGGCGATCGGAACATCATGCAGCAGTTGTGGTAACACTTCTTTCAGAAAAATAAGATAGCTTCCGCCAGTGAGCCGCGTGGGTAGTAAGTATGGGCCAATCAAAAAGTCGTTCACAATACCAGCCCACACATTAATACTGAAACGTTGTTGAAACGCATGTCGACGCGTTGCATGTGGATTATCGGTTGCCCACACATGGGAATTGTGCGCATTAAAGACACCCTCGCGTGAAAATGTCGCTTCATCTGTAAATAGCACATAATCTACGAAATCCGGCTGCAACGCACATTGCTGCATCACCCACAGGCAGAAGTTCACGCGGCGAGGATAATCTGCCGGATTCAATGCTTGTACTTTCTGAAAATGGAAGGGGTGTAAGCGATTTTCGTTTAACACTCTGCATACAGTCTGATGACTCACACCTACGTCACGCGCAACAGTTCTTGTGCTTGACTCGGGTCTATCAGCCACAATGTTCAAGATGCTTTCTTCCAGCCTTGGAGTGCGTACAGCTCTTACTCGACCAGCGCCATGTCTGTTGACGTCGAACGCACCTGTTTCACAAAGTTGACGATGTAACCGTTGAAAAATTCTATGATCCGGCATTCGTCGATCAGGATACTCCGCGCGATACATTCGTAACGCAGCTCTGCCGTTACCATTTGCACGGCCGTACATGTAATGCATGTCTGCTTTTTCTGCATACGTAAAGTCACCCATCGTCTACGGCAGCACAATTGTGAATGGCGCTTTTCCCTACTGCGATGCATCATGTTCAACAGCGGCTAGACATCTACTGCCCTCTACCGGCAATGATACCAACCGATCACTCCATTTTTCTTTCCTTTTATTTCCCCTGTTTACGCCTCACCGCGTCACTTGCGACTATACATTCCTATACAATAAATCATTGTTACAATGTACTGTACCTACCATTAAAGTTTGTACCATGAATTCGGGACCACCCTGTATAAGCGTTGAAATTTTGTACCGTGTTACTGTTAAATAATCAAACCATAATCCACCTAATATTTCATTTAAAAATAGTGTTTACTTTGCAATAATAATTATTAAACTACTGTTTTTGAAAAATTATGAACCATAGTCTTATTATATTTTGATGGCAATTGATTAAAAAAAGACTTCTATTATGGTCATGCAAAAGTTCTGCTAATTCCGATAGTTAGTGTTGTGATACATTAAATTTTCATTCGTATTGCAATTTTACTTGGCAACCAAACGTTTAAAAAACGTCTGACAAACCTCGATTAATAATTACTGGATAGTAAATAATAACAAATATAATAATGTAATTTTCAAATTGTTTGCACTTTCATAATAAATATAATAATTCTTGTATCGCCAAAAAATACGTTTCAAATTGTCTTCAAATTTTAAATTCGGATAGCGAAAACTTCAAACTACGAGTAGCGATTTACTGTGTGAAGATGATCTCCCTGAAATTGACGCCAAATTTAGCATTGAATATCTCTGGATATGAAGTTAGTAAAGTCATGCAATTTCACATAAAGACTAATTTAAGGGGACCAGTGCAGTTCTATCTACGTAGTGTTAAAATGGTCACATTTTAAGGAACATTTTCTTAGAATCTTTAATGTGTATTGATTTCAATTTCTTATACAGTTTTCTAAGGCTCTTTTTAACACGTTAACACAAGAATTTTGAAAAACTTAAAATTTGAAGTTTTGAAATTTGTTTTCTTCAACTCATAATTATTTTTTTTTTTTTGAAAAAAGGACCAATTTTCATTCCTTTTGACAGTTAAAATGAACTTTTTAGAGCAGATAGAGAAAAATGCTTGTGTTAAAATTTGTTATAGGGTATGATACACTCGTAAACCACTTTTTTTTTATGTTTGCTAGAATAGACTTTGAAAAATGTTCCTTTTATAGAAAAATACGCTAAGACGCATTTTGAGGTATTCAAGTTTAAAGCACAAAATTTACCTTGCTTCAGATACGTACAGGTATATTTTTCAAAAAAAAAATTAAATACTTCTACTCAACGTATTTTTACAAAAAAAAAAACATTTTAAACATAATTGTATAAACATTTATTTAAATTTATAAAAAAATTATCACAATTTTGAAAGATTTTTGTGCATTGGACCCTTAATGGCGCAGAATCTGATTATGGCATCAAAACATGGCGTTTCCATTAGAAATTCGGTTGTTTGTGCAAAATTTGATATGAAGACGGCCCCACAATTTTTGTTTTTGCTTTTAAACTTGTAGAGGGCGTTATTCCCTATTGAATGATGTCTTTGAATTTGCTCTACTATGAATAGTGCTCGGTATAAAGGGAGTGATTCGTTTTTATCCCACGACTGTACGTACTTCAAATCAAGCATATTTAAACTAAGCGGAAAAATTGGCGAGCACATCCCCAAACCAGTCGATTTTATAGTGTTTACATCCACTGATATCATTTAACAATCATGACACGCAAGTGCAAACTCATTTCCGGTAGGAATTTCAGTCAAATAGTGTAGTCGAGGTTCTGATTTTCGGAAAGTGTTCATGCTTAATACGAGGGGAGAATGTTTCCTTTTCTTTCATGCTGTCATCCTAGGCGTCGAAAAACAAAGAGCTCTGGAGTTGAGACTACGTTGACGGCACGCATCTGTTGGTGTGGGGATCCCATTAACGTCCTTGTCACAGGATCTGAGGGGGGTTGGATCACAATCGATTCCTGTCGCTCCCAGTGGTGTGGTGGGTCACCCCTCGCTCAACCCTGCTCAACTCAATCGCCTCTTGCCGGCCGTAGGAATTAATTCGAATTGCAAGTGCGAAAAGCGATTTTTACTTCCTTGCCATTCGATTGATGAGATTAAGTGTACAGTTATCCTCGCTTAACTTTTGCAAATGATGTAATTCAAATTTGCTGCATTGGAATTTGAAAATTTTAAATTAGCATACGACGAAAAAATTTCTAGTGAAGTTTATAAGAGAAATATTTATTCTTTCAATGGAAATGGGGCATTACCTCTGAAAGGGTTATGACTTATATATATTGTAACTTGTATATTGTATGTTGTCTGTAAGTTTTATTATTATTGGTGTATAGTATGTAACGTTTTCTAACTCATTGGGTCACAAATACATAGTTCTGAGCAAACGAAGATAAAAAAAATTATTATTCTCTATACTGTTCCTCAAGAAGAAATCTAGACTTTATTCAAAGTAAAAGGACTTAATGTGCACTTCAGCATTCTAAAGATCAATATATCCTGATCTTAAAAAGCGTGTTTCGTTTGTAAGCCGAATAAATTTTAACGTGCTGAGTGGTATGTTAAAAACGACATAGGCCAAAATGCAACTAAGATAAGTAGTTGTTAGACAGAAAAATGTACACTATTTATAGTGGAATTTTTCAATATGGTTTATGAAGGGTAGATATTTGGGTCCCTCGGCTGTAGGTGTAAAAAGGAATTAAAATATTACGGGGATCAATTCAAAACGGTATTTGAACAGTGCGCCAAAAAATTTGCCTAGTAGCCCCTTAAAACCACCTGGACAAAAATGATAGCTTACAGATAAGCGTTAATAAAAAGTTAACTAACTTTAAATTTACGCCCACTAGTAAACCCATGCTGTGTTGCTATGATCATTCTAATATGGCTAATTCCATGCCAAAGTACACCATAACACAGAATTTTGAAATTAGATTTTCATTCATTTTTTCTAAAAAATTATGTACTTAATAGGTCAAATTTCTGTATTCAAAAGTGTACACGAAGTTTATGTTTCAGAATTTGGCAATACCCGGAATCAAAAGTAGAGTTTATATCCACATGGAAGAAAGTGCGTTCACATCAATCACACTCACAGTTCAATTTTTGCGCTTTGATAAAGACACTTTAAAATTTTCTTGCCCTAAGACAGAGGACATATCTGAAATTGATTTTAGTGATCATTCAGTAAATAGACTCCCTGAACCAGCATTTGATAAACGAATGCACTATACATTTTTAAATGTTAAGTTCAATGACTTAAACATGGGATAATATGTTTTCTATATTTTACTATGCAAGATTAAGAAAAATGTTTCTAATGTATGTTTTCTTAGTGTTTCAATTGTCAATAAAAATGTTTCTAATGTATGTTTTCTTAGTGTTTCATTGTCAGTAAAAATGTTTTTTTGAAGTGTAGTGTGGGTCGCATTTGCCATGTAGTGTGGGTCGCATTTGCCATGTAGTGTGAGTCACAAACAAAATGTCACGTTATAAATTAATTACATATTTAATTAATCTATTAATAATCTGCTATTAAAGTACAATTATTTGAAGTAACAATAATTTTAAAACAAAATTTTTTGATCATCAACAGAGGAAGAAACAAGAGTTTTTTTACTTAATCAAAGTATCACTTCCCTTTCATGTAGTGTGAGTCACAGCTCAGTTTTCCCCATGTACAGAGAATAGCCAGTAAGATAAATGAAATTTAGTAGCTAATATGTATAAATTAAACCTTTACTAAAGCAAAACAAGTTGCAAATCTCATTTTATTGTAATATTAATTTTTTTATGGTAGCTTTAAGATTCAAGTTTAGCTTACTTGTAGTGTGAGTCACGCGTGGAACTAGCCATTCCAGGCATGGACATTAAGGTATATTAGCATTCCAGGTACACTAAGGTAAGTTACACAAATGTTCTTCCATTTTACATCCTGATAATCAATTTTGAAACTTTCATGTTTGCAAAATCCATCCATATGTGATGATAGGTCTTCACTCATGAGATTTTGTATCACAAACGTTTTTTAGGGCTCTTCAATGGGATTCTTCGTTGTTCCGACTTTTCCCACTCCACTTTTTCGTCAAATTATGACTGTCTCACAAAGACAGAAGGACTTTCGTAGTTTTCAAGAGCACTTCCAATTTAACTCCCACCCACAGTGACGGATACGTAATAACCTCTCCTTGAATAACGGAATAGGAACTTTGTTTGATTGGACAGAAACAAGGTGGTAAGACTCGTCAAAGTGAGTGAGACGAAGAGAAGAGGAAATTAGTGACATGCGAGATCTTATGTTCGTTTCCCAAAAGAAATTAATGCGGAGCTTTTAAATATATTGCATTAAAACTAATTTCTTGGTTTTTGCGTTGCATTTCCTTTTTGTAATGAGAGTCTTTCAAAAAAATGTGGACATTACTCGCTCTTTTGACTAAGGGTGACGTCACCCATAAAATCCGATCAGCAAGCAGTATACAAAGTCTTGACCTCTGAATGAACACGTAACAAGACACATCTACGATAAGCTCTCACAAAAAGGGGCTTACGCAAACACAATTAATTAATATTCATTGAGAAATAATTTGTCCCTAATGCAAAGTTGACCACTTTCGCTAATTAGCGAACCCATTCTCAGGCGACCTTCGAAGAACAAAGATTTCTTTGTGCCTCTTGTATTATAAAACTAAAAATGCTTCAACGCTCATTACGTCTTCCTTCTCCTTTCAATTCATTTTAGTAGATTAGACACGAAGCTTAAGAATTTCCTTGCACAAACTTGAGTGCCAAGTCAATGGATTGAGAACTAGTCTGAGTATTTTAAAAAAGAGAAGCCGCAGCAAAGGTTTTTCTTTTATTTTTGAAAAGTAAAAAAAGTAATCCCAATTAAACTTTCATATAACTTAGTCGGGTTTTGTTCTTTTTCAGCAATACTTGTGGATTGTGGGAGAAGCTACACTTCACGCAATTACTATGTTTGGAACTTCTGGAAAGTTTATAGCAGTCGATGTAACGGAAAAATTCCTCTCAACTCTAAATTTGACTTCTCTTGTAATTGTGAGGAAGAAAACTCTTAAAATTGATTGGAATGAACAGTCATAAAATGAATCTTCGTTGGGTTGTGAAATAGTTCAATCCGTTCAACTATCAGCCAAAGATTTATGTGAACTATTCTTGAAATGCAAAGTTTAAATCATGTAAAGAAATTATAAAAAACGGCAAATGCGAAGAAATATTGTTACAGGGAGTAACACTACATCTCTCACTCAACATAGTACATGCTGCACTCATGGCGCAGTGTGTACTCTGTTGTGCGTTTATCGCTATCATCTAACGCACATGCATCTGACAGAGATAGTGTAGTCAACAAATGTTTCAGTGTCCAAAATGAAACATTTGTTGACGTTATATATTATAAGTCGTTGTGCTCTGTTGTGCATTTATCGCTCTCACCTAACGCACATGCATCTGACAGAGATAGTGTAGTCAACAAATGTTTCATTATCCATAATGAAACGTTTGATGACGTTATATATTATAAGTCGTTGTGCTCTGTTGTGCGTTTATCGCTCTCACCTAACGCAAATGCATCTGACAGAGGTAGTGTAGTCAACAAATGTTTCATTGTCCAAAATGAAACATTTGTTGACGTTATATATCATAAGTCGTTGTGCTCTGTTGTGCGTTTATCGCTCTCACCTAACGCACGTGCATCTGACAGAGATAGTGTAGTCAACAAATGTTTCATTGTCCATAATGAAAAGTTTTTGACGTTACATATTATAAGTCGTTAGATTTGAATAAAAAGAACTATATTCAACTCGTCGGTATACACTCTATCATAAGCAGCGTAAAAATATTAAGAAGTTTCGAAAACTTTTTTGTTGTCGCCAAATGCCTATCAAGATAGAAAAGGAGATAATTTGAGTGCAATGAAAAAGTATATCCAATAAAGTTATTGCAATATGTTTTGCAACACAAATCAAAATATACACTTTGTAAAATATGGGTTTGTTTTCTTTACTTATTTTATATTTATTAGGGAATTAAAGGAGGCCACCTTGATTGATTAATTATTCTATTATTTCTCCGTTTTATGCAGTGTTCCTCAAGTAACATCCACCAACCTAGACGCAGCCAAATTCTCCACCGTCTGCTCATTTCCTTCTCTTGAATGTTTGGAGACCACATTCTTCTGTGTGCCTCTTGCATATTCAACATCTTAAAGTTTGGAATCAATTTATCAAACACATCAAACAGGGACTCACGACATTTTAAATTTTTGTTACAAAACTAATCTACTTGTTGGTATTTGGTGAGTTAATAAATTATCAAATTTATACTACGGATATGTTAAATGTAATAATATTTTATGTAACTAAATTAAAAAAAAAAACACCTTTTTGCTATAAAAGCAACAGGTATCCTACATAAGGTGTCTCGCGAGGACATGAGGTACCGGGGCCGAACGATCCCTGGAAAGGAATTTTTTTTCGAATATTGTCCGTTTCCAAAATTCAGATAGTGATCAGAGGCATTTCCTACCAAGTGAAATGAAGAAGGTTACCAAGTTAAATGTAGCGTTCTGGGGCTAAACATGTTTTTTCAATACCAGTCCGCTAGGTGGCACAATTGTTTAACGGTATACCTGTCATGTATTTTCATAGTGCTGACAATTTTAAACCCTTTTACCACAAACTGTTGCAGCTCGTGAGCGGTTTACTTCGCTATAAACCGCTACGGGATTCATTTGACAATTTTGCAGCTCAGTTTAAATGTGGAGAGCTTTAGAAATGAATAATACTGCTTAAACTGCATGAAAAAGCCTGCGGATGAATGAAATTCTTCAGCACTCTAATGTCCAAAGGCAACGAACAATCTGAAAAATGCCCTCACAACGCTACCTAGTGAACGCAAAAATAGGCTTAGACCTGAAAAAGTATCGAATTGACTTTGAACAAGTGAATGCTATACAGTTAAATCGAACGTTTAGAAGCTAGTTGTGGAAAAGTGAATGAGGTTTGAACCGTTTTGCCATGCATGTATTAGAAGTAAGAATCATTACCATCATACGAAATGCTGTTGTCTAATTTTGATACTCCACTTGGAGGGAATAAATGCATACACTGATGCTTTTATTCAGAATATTTAAATTAAAATGAGGCATCAGATGTGAGTAACAAAACTGACATCAATGGATTAGAAAATTAAAAAACTTTAGAGTCGATGTCGTACGAGGATCTACTAGTTTATATAAATACGGCATCCGATAAGTATGAAAGGAAAACTAAACAAAGAATGGCACACAAATTTGAGAAAGTTGAACATGGAGTATGTACGATACATGTTTATGATTGAGGCTCGTTAACTACCTTAGTGCTTGAGAACAGAGTGCAAATGTGAAACCTGACAAGCAAGCTCAGAAATCTGAACCAAATTTCCTCGAATTACTGTTGTTTGAATAGATTTAAAGAAAAATAATTCAACAGTGAAGATCCTACACTATCTAAATTTAATTAATATCTTGTATTTATGAGTGAAATACTTATATAATTAGAACTTTCATTTCATGTTCTATAATAAAAGTAAAAGTTTGAAAATGAAAGATTTGATTTTATAAAACTCTAAACGCTCTCTTGAGAAAGATATATCAGAGGAAACACAAATATTGTTCAATACCGTAAAGCATGTTCCAAAAAATGAAAATTAAAAAAAAATTCTTTTGAATCAAAATTTTCCCGTTCTTCTCTTCTGCTAAAAAATCAACAAAAACAGTTTTTGTTCCAATAAGCTGATCACTTCCTCGCTAAACAAATACTGAAACTTCAACGGAGAATTAAAAATGCCCGAAGATAGGGACCTTTTTTAAATTAACAGAATCCCTGACTGAAAATAAGGTTCTTACAAGGGAAAGAAAGGTATTTCTTTGCAAAATAAAATACTACAAGCAAATATAAAACAGGGCAATAAAAGTGTACTTTTTGTCTCGATAAACAATCTCATGGATCGAATACGAGCAATAAAGCAAATAGTCGGATCTTTTTTCGTGTCATTATTTTTCTTTCAGAGGGGTTTTTTTTCTCCCTCTTTCGACTCTAGTATTACACACCGACCCAGAATTGAGTAAAAAAGTGAGTGAGATGTGATTGGTTTTTCGGTGAGCTTTTTTTTTCTTTTTGTTATGCGTAGAAAAAGCAAATGTTGATGGACTGGTTTAATTTAAATTTGACTGATAACGTTGATTATCTTACTATCAGTTCAAAAGTTTGACAAACAGCAATCTCAAAAATAAAGCATGATAGACTTGTGCCTATCTAGGCGTACCCGAAGTCCGGATTGACTTAAAAGTTCGGCGAAAGTTAATTACGTATGCATACAGCGATTTAAAATTGAAAAGCACTGCGTCTGATTGGTTGCCTTTCTGCATGTTCGGCTAGTCATGATGCGCTTGTTTTTCCAATGATGACGTGATTGAACAACAAATTCGAACTGGAACTATTTCTTGAACTCAGTACAACCGTTGCCTTGGAAACAATTTTTCCGGGCATCATATAATGAACGCTGTCTGGGAAATAATTCTGTCTACAAAGTAAAATAAGTGACTAAGACACTAGTATTTACATTACGGAAATATTCTCTGTTCATTTGGCATGTTTCATATTTGAAATATTTTAAGCGCATATAAGAAATATATTTGGTGTGAAAAAACCAGATGGAATCCGAAGACACTATTTCCGCTACCCAAATGCTCTTGCATGCTATATTTAGGGGTTACCTTAAAATACAATTTATCACTGTTTTGACTATATTTGGCGTTTAATTTAACTTGCATTAACCAATAAACTATCATATATGAATTCGGAAATCATTCATTGTAATTTTCCAGTCCATCAACATTTGCTTTTTTTTAATGGAAATTTTTTGAAATCATGTTCGAAATAGAAGCCAAGTGACGTCACTTTAAAATACAAAAAAGGAAACACGTTCCGTCCAAAAAATATTACACCACTTACATTTAGCATGACAGAAATATCCCTCATATTATAAGGGATTTTTAATGTGAGCACAAACAAACTACTTGAGAAATATTATTTCCTGTTAAGAGGAAATTTTATTTAAAGTCATTTTGACGCAATGTTTGGCCTACGTTTTTTATACAAGGGATATGTTGAAATTGCATTCGATTGACATATCAAGTTAGCCACAAATTAATGAAAGAGGCTACCTAAACACTATCTCCGTATTTAGCTTCAGAGGAAACGTCTCACAGTGGTCATGAAATTAATTCTGAGGGACAGAATTTAGTTTCGATGAATAAGTTGTGGAGATATATAACCACAAGGCTTATGACTGGTTCGTATGAGAGGATAATAGATTTTCAAATTCACTGAAAAACGATTTTTTACTTTTAGTGATAAAAATTAATTGATATCAAAGTCTATGGCTTGAAAATGAAATTTTCTATTTCGATCATTTGTAGAAGTGTAACATTAAACTTGATACATATAAATAGCAAGTCTATTATAAAAATGCTTTTTTCCTACTTCTTAAGATTTGTTGGCATTATTTTGGTTTAAAACTTACCAAACGGACTTACCAAATGGAGTTAATTTAATCTACGTATATAGTATTAACTACTAAATTAAACAAAATATTATAACTGCATGGGAAATTAATGCGCATAGAAGTATTTATTTTTTGCTAATTTATCGAAAATAAATTGTCACGTTTTATATAATAACTTCCGCATAACTTCATGGTTTAGGACACAACTTTATTCAGTAGAAGACAAACAGTATGTACAAATACTATAATAAAAGGATAATAACAGTAAAAATTTCTTTTGAAATTCCACTTACATTATTATCTTAAGAGTTACACTTATATTTAATCATGGATTATGATAGTCAAAATGATGATTTGAAAGGCCTAACACTAGCCACTTAGCTGCGAAAATTACCTGGAAATTTTCGAATAAGTTAGGCGTCTTACCATTTCAATTCAAATAATTTACTATAAATAATAGAAAACACTGCCCTCTGTGATTCTCCTTTCAACAATTCAAAGATGCTTTCCAGCTCAAGAAAAATGCTCTCGGTACTAAAATCTTTTTCTATACTTCTGTTTGGAGAAGTCATCCGGATCTATTAAATGTACACTCGGAATTTTGTTTTCCTTTCCCTCGAGAAAGACACTTTCACGTTTGTTCTGCTTCTGCAGAAAGAGTTTGGACAACAGAACAGGAAAAAAAATTGAATCCTGTGACATTCTTTCTTCTTCTAAATCAGTTAGATTTTGCATAAGAAAGCGCTCTGCCAAATTCCAAGACCAAATATTTTGGCTCTACCTTCGTAACTAGATTTGATGTGTTCCCCACCTTCCAAAAAATGTCGCGCGACTTATTATTATATGTTATTCGCGCTTTTGTTCGTTTGTTTCATGAAAACATCTCTTATGCCCGTAGGATTCGCCATCAACCTCTCGCGAATAAAAATGGCTATTCCAAAAAATCTAATAAGTCTGACACTTTTCTTTTCATTCGATGTTTCGCGTGTGATTTTTCTTCCGAGTCCCAACTGAAAATAAAAAAGATTCGAGCGAATTATTCTTTTTCTCTCGTTTCTAGCGTAAGAAGTGTTTGCACGACATTTTTTTCCTAGTTCTTCCGCTTTTTATAAGAAATCAAATTTTAAGTACACGGATGAAAATATTCGTAATAAAGTTTTGAGTTACAGTTTAAAAGGTTTGGTCTACAAGTTTCGATTGTGTGTGTTTAAAGTAAACGACACAGAGTTGAGCATTTAGGCCCCGTTCACATGAGGCGTTTCAACGCGCGTATGGCGAGGCTAGCAGGGTCCCGCCGTTAAATTATGTTTATTTATTCCTCTAATTCAAGTATCTATCTTTGCGACCTTGAAGAGCAGGACCCTGATAGCCTCGCAAACGCGCGTTTTACGCGCCTCATGTGAACGGGGCCTTAGGTGCGTGTTTTCGTCTTTTAATGGATACATTTGGTTTATAGTACACCGGAAAAACATCAGGATCAGCAATATAGTTATCGGTTGCAACCCCAAAATTAATCAAGACAGCGTGTGTTATTTGTATAATTGATACTACTCAGGAGAAATCTGGTGCATATTCAAATTTTGCAATCGTGGCATTACAGGCTCTAACATAGGAATGGATTCTGTAACATTATGAAGTATCGACAACCTCATTCTCTGTATGAAAACTGAGTGCAAAGCCTTCAGTGTTCAAGATGGTCACTGCTCTGAGTCGCTTAAAAAGACTGAGTTTCGCCGTAACTAATTCAATACAAAAAAGTACTACTCGACTTTAAAAATAACCTGACTTCCACTTTAGCCAATCCCTCCACATTAACATAATTACCTCCTCACAATAAACTGTTTAAAGATCGTATCAATGTTCCAAGAATGCTGCAGATAACTTTGCAGAGATAGGTACATAGGATCCATTGGTTTCACTAGAAGTCATGTTTTCAACTGACTCCAAATGAGATTTCTCATGCGTTAGTACCATAGATAAATAAGAGGGAATGGGTGGAGAACTCGAAATCTAGACACCTCCTTTTTAGAGAGGCCTGGATTGCTTGAAAAATCAAACTAAAACAAGTCTGAATTTTATAATGCACTTTAAGTAGGTATCTTGAGTAAACGAAGTAGAAACTTTTATAAACGCGTATTAGTCCTACTGCTCGGGCAAACCCACATTTTCTTGCCACGTCAAATGCAAGTGTGTTGAGTTGTATTAATGTTTGACAGTAAATTAAACTTCCTAAAATGTTTGAATGATTTCTACGACTGAAGCCGCCAGAAATCGAATAATTCTACCACATGTCTCTTCACTAATATAGTATCGAATTTCCAAAAAATTAACAAATGTGTTCATCTCAGGCTGTACAAAGAACATTTTTCACTATTACAATTTGCTCCGATGGATTTCAATTTCTTCGGCCCATCCTACTGGTCGTACAGCTTACAAAGGATCGCCTCTCTTTTCGTGAGATTCCAGTTACCTCTTCGTCTCGTGGCAACCAGTGAAGTGTCACCCACTTCATTTCAAAGTCTTTTTTACAAATCGCTACTTGTTGTATTGTGTTTACTCATGGATTTGGTACCTTGAAGTACATTTTGTATCATTTTCCAACATCCGGGTAGCTTCACTACAAGGTAACAACTGAAAATATTTCTTTTCCTTAAGGGGGTCCGGGACACAAAAATCGTCAAAATTTCGAAATTTTTTTTATTATTTTAAGAAATTCTCTGTGTTTTTCTGCTTAAAATGACGTCTAAATCCTGTTTCTATCTTAATTAGAACTAGAGATGTAATAATTTTTGTGGTGCGTTGTTTTGAAAATCTAACACTCTTGACAGTTGTTGTCATGGCAACAACATCTGTCTTTAAAACTTTAAATGCGTTTTTCTCCATGATACATTTTTCAAGATTTCCTGTATTCGAATTGCTATAAGTCGAAAACCGATAAAGTTTAAGGGTTGAAATTTGGAATATATCTTTTTCAAACATTATACTTTAATTTTGATTCAGCAAATTTGAAACATATATTTACTTTTAAAAATATGACTTTTTAAAAAACAAGTACCTTACAATTTTCAAAAATTTTCATTCAAATATTTTTTATTTTTTATTAAATTGATATTTTTTAAATTGCTGAATCAAAATTAAAGTTTATAAATTTGTGAATAATTTACTGCAAGAATTTGGAAAATCGACCAAGAATATTTTGAGCCTTAGCAATTTAAAATGACCCCTCTTTTTTTCAAAAGATTTTAATTTAAAATTTTTAAAAAACTTTTGGAAAAATTTTGTGTTTTGATTTTGCTTATTAGTTGGATGGGTAATCAGTACAAAAAAATTCTAAATTAATTAATAAAAAAAAATTTCTGATGTGTCCCGGACCCCCTTAAGCTTTGCAAGCCAGTGTTCGTAAATTTGTCTGCAATGTTACAAACTATTGTATGTGGGAGTTCATGAACTGTAACATGGGAGTAAACAGTTTCATTTTAATTCAAAAATTATCTGTAACCCTTCTATACATCACTTGTACTGCTATAACGTTTATTTTTATTTGCTTCTTGACGAATTTTAAGTTTGCATACAGTAGAGAAATTCTCAACCTGTTCTTTGGATTTATGAATACAAATGCTCCTGTTTCAATTAGTTATCTGTTATTTTCTATAGGCCTTTAGGAGCATCTAATAACAAGTTAGGGGATATGAAGTTCTTCATAGGTCGGATTTCGAAAGGAAGGTAATAAAATCACAAATGCTCAATCGTATTCAAAAGATATTCTGAACTATCGTGTTTTAAAATAAAAAATGCGCAATATAATGTATAATGTGAGCTTTTTTCTAATGAATAATTATTTCTCAGACTTCAATACATTACTTCTTTGGAATGCTGCCCATTTTTGTCCCCTCAGAAGCGTAGTGAATCGAGTTACTATATAGACACGTTCCTTGCTTTATTTACACGTTACATATTGTCTTTGTCTAAATAATGAATTTGCTTTTTTAATTTTCAAATATTGTATTCTATTCACTAATTCTTGATTTATATGATTACACCTCTGTCACTACTGGAGTAAAATATTTTTTATCTATGAATTATTTTAAAAAACTGGATATTTCTCTTTAGCCGTTTAATCGTTGAAATACTTGTTTTACGTTTGTGACTCCATTGAGAATGAGAATAAAAGTTTGTTATAAATTTTGTATTAGGATGGATTTTAGTTAGCGATATAAAAATAAATTAAATGTATTTTTAAAAGGTTTTAATATAGTATATATATATTATAATACTATTTCGAATGTATGTTACAATAAAAGGATAATGTATAAAACGTATGCTGAAAGGGCAAGTGATAAAACTACTAAATAACCATATGTATTGATTGAAAAAATCCTAGGAAACATTGTTCGAGAAGGTAAAAACTGAAAAGTGATGATGATTCATTCATCTCTCTCTCCCTCTCTGTGTATGTGCGTGTATGTCTCTCTATCTATATAAAGATGATACTTTCATGGTTTGCAATCGGAGTAATTTATATCATTCAGAGTAAAATAATTTTTTTTATATAGATTTAAGGGCAATTTTTATCAGACAATAGTTCCAAAGTCTCTTGAACACGCAACCAGGACTCTCATCACGTTCTTCCTCGGTCTCATCTCTTCGAGTCTCTTTTCTTTTCCCATTTCATTAGGAATTATCTTGACTTCTTCACAGGATCCTGATGACCATATAAGAACCACCTCACCTTCATCCATCGGAGATCAAATGGTTTCATCGGGCCAACATTGTTGTCTGTCGGGAGAATAGCACATAAATTAAGCAGGGAAGACAGCCGGTTGACAAATCTTTACTATTATCAAAGGAAGTGTCTGTGTGTTTTCAGACTAATCTTGACCACCTACAGTTCTGAAATTTGGCACACAGGTAGTCCTAAAAGTGACTAAATGGACCTCGAAGCCCGAATTTTAAAATTTGATCTGGAAAATTTTTTAATTTATTTATTGGCCTTATTTAATTATTTGGTTTGCTAAGAATGGCAACAGTGTGAACTCTAGTATTTCTTCGTTCGCAAAGCTTTTTTTTCCACTTTCGCGTTTCTTTATTTTTTGGATCAGGGTTGCTCAAATTGAATTGATTTCATTGGCTCTTTTATTTTTTTCCTTTCCTAATTGGATTGTTTTTCATCCACAACGTTCATTTTTGGACGTTCACCAAGTCACGGAATATATTTGTTTCTTGCTTTTTTCTTTAGCTTTGGCCTCAACGATGTCACTGATCGTATGTTTCGCCCTTTTTCATAGCGTTCTGTTTGATGCGAGTCACGGAATCAATATTTGTTTCATGCTTTTTTTTTATCATAGTTGCATCAGAATTCCGATTCTTCTTTGAATTATTGGTTTAGAAGAATCTTTAATTAATTTATTACCTTTTTTTATTTAGCTTTAAGACCTTTTGAAATTTCGATTTACGTTGTTTGTCGGAATCCGAAAATAGCTTATAGTTTCTTGCTTTTGTTTTTAGCTTTTAGACTTTTTGTAAGTATAGCGATATTTATTTTTTTATCAAATATGCAATTTTTTGTTTATTACTGTTTTAGTTAGTTTTGTCTGAATCAGTGAGGTTGACTTTTTAAAACCTTAACTTGTCACAGGCAACGCCGTGCTGGTACTGCTAGTTTAATATATATGCCTGTGTACTCCTCAGAAGGCTAGGTAGTGGGGGGAAAACGCACACGTTTTATGCAATGTATTCGACTGATACTTGAATTTCGACTGATACTTGAGATGCTGCACACTGGTTTGAGTATCGATCTGTGTTTGAACCTCTAGGGGGGGGGTCACTCACACGAGTCTTTCAGTCTAATTGCAGTCTTACCTGCATGACTTCTATCCAATTTTTATCTTCCTTTCCATTAAAATCTTTCTTAGGATTCTTTCAACCAAAGCATGTAGTTATTAGGTTATTATGTGAGCTGTGAGGGTAAAGCTATACTACTCGGAAAATTTATGACGGTCAGAGGGCTAGAATTTCTTTCTTTCTTACTATCGTGGTATCATTTTCTAATGAAGACAGATTCAAGACGAAATGATAACTGTGGCAGAAAACTAATTAATGGTGTTATAATAGAAACCTTAATCAAAAGGGGATGGTTTGTGTTTTTCGGGGGATAATCCGTCACGGTTAAGGTAGTAGTTCATTAATCAAGTTACGAAAACAGCATCCGGGGAGTTCCCACGCTACTCTTCGGTCCCTTCCCTGTCACGAGACGTTGAGAGCTGACTATTTTAAAATCCGTTCTATTTAATCGGATAAGAAGTTTCTAAAAATTACGCCTTAATAGCGGGAAAACCGCTTTTGATACTTTAAAATTACAGATGCGTTGCTGTTGGTTCCTCATGGGAAATTTTTTTTTAATTGTAAAACTGTGGGTCTAAAGATCATATTGGAATCCTATGCTCTTAGGTAAAAATATTTTAAAATTTAGAATAATAAAATTTTAAATATATATATATATATATATATATATATATATATATACTTTCTTAAACAAGGGGAAATTAAAAAAATAATAACCAAAAGAAATTTATTGAAATTTTTAACTTTTCTTCTAACTTTCGTTTTCACTTTCGTTTTCTGGTTAAATACATATGCATTTTATTTTTATTTTGATCTTTCATTAAATTACGTATTTGAATGATATAAGTATTTACCAGTCAGAGTTAGTTGCAGCTTTTGCGCACTCCTCTGACAGTGTGTTTTATTTTTATATTTTTTAAATAACTTTTGTGTTTGTAATAAATATATATATATATATATATATATATATATATATATGTGTGTGTGTGTGTGAACAAACAAAAACTGATGTAACAAAAATTTTTATTACCTTTTGCTTAACAAAATTGACTCCCCCTTTTTATATTTTTGTATTGATTTCAACTTTCCTCCAGGTATATCAATGGAACCGTATTTTTAATTTAACTTTCATAAAAGAATGTATACAACAAATGTGCTACAAATTAATTTTTTAAACTCTATAATGCTTTCTCGAAAGTTCATAAATTTTTTATTAATTTAATACTGTAAGTAATTTGCTTCAATAAAGTGCTTTGTTTTATCAATTATTAATGTGTTTTTATTTTGTATGTGTCTTTTCTTGCATGTTTTGAATCATATATTTTTGTTCTCTGTAATAAATTTTTTTTTCTGTTGAGAAACAGCAATTAAGTAAATAAAAAGAACTATAAAATGGAGAATAATTTTTTCATAAGATTAAGATTATTAATTTTACAGCACACAATTTATCTATAAATTCTTCGGTTGTTTTACAAATCCCACGAACACTAACAATACCATTTAATTTATTTAGGTCAAAATAATTTCTATATGGGTGAAATTTTAAGAACACGTAAACCAATTATTTTGGTAAACATATTTTGCACACAAAGAATAAATAAAAATGGTTGAAAACATAATCAAATTCAGGTAGTTTTCCGATTTCTTTTAAATTATTACTTTTGTAAAACTTTTTTAGAACAATTTATTTCCATTCAAAATCTTTTACAAATTTTTTTTTTCTTTTGGGGATAAAGAAATAAGATGCAATACGTTTTGCTGTCTCTAATTCTTTAAGAATACTTTCCGAAGGAAGTTGTAATCGTCATCGAGAAGTGAAAAAATAAATCGTATTTTTTTCTGCTGATAGCTTAACTGCAACTTATGGGGTCCCCAAGCGAATTAACCGCATTTTTGCTCTTGTCCAATTATTCTTAAACGAATTAACCATTTCATCTATTCTATTCTCTTCGTCCCAATTAAACAAGAAGTTTTGTAAACAAATACTTTATTTTTCAGATTGTCTTGCCATGGAATAGTCATAAAAAGGGATTTTTCAAATGACAAAAAATAGCATCTTTTTGCTAAAGCCTTTTCTTTTAATTAAGGGAATCTAGGAGCTATTTAATCTGTTTATTTTACACCTAAGAACAATTAAAGCATTCTCTGCGGGATTCAAAACGAGATGAATTTTCTTAAGTCTTTTTAATTTGTAAGGCGTATCCTAAAATAATTTAAAAGGTTCTAATGAATTCTTGTAGAATCTTTATTTTTATTTCCTTAAAAACTATTCTCCTTTCTACAAGCTGCATAAGAAATTAAATAAAACCCGAGTAGTTAAATCTTAAAATTTTTTGTAACACAACCCCAAAGAAATTAATACAATTGCTTTGACTGTAAGTCTCTGGTGAAAATTCGTGTCAAGAATTTTTAAAAACAATCTCCTAGTATTTCCGACATGAATAGCATTTATGCTAACCCTATAGTGACTTTATAGCATATAATAGGGTTTTCCAAACTGTGTGCCGCGGCACCCTGGGGTTCCACTTAAAGAGATGAGGGGTGCCGCGAAACATCTATCACAACTGAATAGTTTTCAAAGGTCTTCGCAGACGACCTAACCGATAAGTTAGCCTAGATCCAAGATCCATTCCGTGCTGAAGCCTCTACAAGAATTCACTTCACAAGCAGAAAATCTAATTGCGATATCGAGCGATGACAGACTGAAAGTAAAATTCGCGACGAAATATTGGATATCTGAAAAAACTGAGTATCCCATTTTAAGTGCAAAATTCATAATAGTTCTCATTCCCTTTGCGACTTCATATCTGTGTGAAGATGGATTCTCAGCAGTTCCTGTTATAAAGAGCAAATATTCTTCGAAAACTAATGTCGAAAAATAAATGCATCAAGCTTAAATCCACGACTCGAACAACTGTGCAGTTGAGTAGCAGGCTTACCCGTCCCAATAAACACACACATATACCTCCTTAGCATGTTAAATGTAATTTATTTGATTTGTTTCATTTATACTTTAACCAACCTAAGTTTTCCTATTAAGTACAGTTAGAGTATGAATTTTAAAACTGTGTTGTATTAATTTCGTGTTTATGGTTCTTACTTCTTCTCTAATTTCTTCTTCACCTTCGTACAGATATGAAATATATATATATATATATATATATATATATATATATATATATATATATATATATATATATATAATATGCCACAGATATATATATGACGAGGGTGCCGTGAGAAAATTCTATTCTCTTAAAGGCGCCAAGTTTGGCTTCGTAAGGACTTCGATAAGTTTGGGAACCCCTGGCTAATAACGACATTTGTTAGTGCCTAAATAAAATAATATTGATATTAGAAATTGCATAGAAAAGAAGCCCATTGTAAAATGAACAAGATCACAAGATACCCTCTTATAGTATCTGAGCTAATGTTTCTGAATTGCTAATACATAGTAAAAATAGGATAAATGGCTCGTTACACGACGGGTGCATAACAAAATTTTCTTATTTGGGTCAAATGTCAATTACATATATTTTTAAACCTGACTGTACGTGATCACTGACTGTGTATAAACCTTTTCACACCAATATGTCGTCTTGCTTTCGCATGGTTTTTTTTTTTTTTTTTTTGAGCAATATACAATTATTGGTAAAACAATATTATTGGAAAACTTAATTTTTGATCAACACTTTTAAAACAGTGAGCTGCATATGGCAATCGTTTAATACTCAATGTTATTTCCATGGCGATTTCGAATGTAATGATTTTTTATATTTCGTATCTCGTTTCGTTCGTGACATCACAGAATTAGTCAAACAATTAGAAACTCCGCCTACACGTGACGTCACACAACCAATCAAAACTTTAGTAGCTATGGAAACAACAGAATCTAGCATTTTATCTAATGAGACGCAGTGACGTTGCTCTAATATTTCTTATTTAAATCTATTTTTAATGCATCAATATCTACTTTATAATGTTCAAATGAAATAAAATTAATCACAGATATAAAAAAGCACATATTTTTATATCTTTCAAATTAACTATTTCTGATATAGTTCTTAGTTTCAATAAAGTACATGGTAAACTATTCACACTTCAGGCCTGTAACCACATTAAGCTTATGAATGTCTACTTCAATTGCTTCTTACTCACTTGTTCAAAGGCAATTCGATATCTTTTAATTTCTGAACTTATTTTTGGGCTGATTCAGAATTCTTTTCTACATTATTCTTTACCTTTTAGATTTTCATTCTTCTGTCATCAGACTGCTGATGAATTTCATTAAAACGGCGGAATTTATATGTGCAATTCTATCACAGCTCAAGTGAAGCATGTTTTAACTTTGCTGTAAAATTGACGATTAATCTCGTAACGGTTTATTTATGTTGCTTAGGTACAGCTACACTCTACGTTTATGACTGATGGCAACGGCTTGCCGATTTTTTTTTTTTTTGGCGCACTTCTAAAGTCGCCAAGGAAATAATTATTTCTTAACTCTTTTCCTGTCACAATTTTTTTTCTTTTTACAACACACTTTTTAAGCACATTTCAGAACGTTTTAAAAAGTATATTTTAAAAAAAATTCACAAAAAGTAGTAAGCTTAATCACATATTAAAACACATTTGTGAACCAGCAGAGAAACTAAGCTACGAATGGTAAGAATACCCTGAAACTTATCAATTACACTAAATACAGTGAGCATGTTGAAAAAGAAAAAGATTTACAAAAGACAAAAAGCAAGAAATAATACCTGATAACGTCAGAATTCTCTCGTAAAAAAATAATGAAAACGAAAATGATCAAAAAAACAAAACTCTTAATCCTGTCGTGAAAACTATTATAACAAAATAAAAATTCCACAACTGTCAAAATACAAATAAATGGACCAATGGTATCACAGAAAACGATTTAAAAGGACCAATGCAATAAAATGATATTTTAAAAACAAAATAACCAATGGGAGGAAAGAAAAAATTTCAAACGAATCAATGAAATCAAACGATTTTAACGGATTTTGGAAGAATTTTCTAGAATATTCAAAATGAAAATTGAAAGTTTCCGTTTGCCGAGGTTGCCGTGAAAACCACAACAACAGCAACGAAAGATGGGTTGCCTTAATTTATCGTAACTCGCTACTAAAAGTGCGCCAAAAAAATCGCCAAGCCATTGCCATCGCTCATAAACGTAGAGTGTAGCTGTACCGTTGCTTATATCCATTTGTTGCCATTCACCAATATATAAAATTAAAGCATCAGAAAAAAAATTAGGCATTTGAGCATCATTGAAATGGTTCTTTATCGTAGCTGCAGTGTTTTTAATTGCCATTGAATTAATTCTTGGTGGACACAAAAAGATTAAGTGTTTTTATTCTAAACACTTGACCAAGGTTTAATTAAAAAAGTACTTAGATAATTTCAAATAAAAAAGTAAAGATGTTTTTCTTGGAAAAATGAAACTGTTTAGCGCAATATCATAACATCGTTTTTACACTAAAGGTTCCGTAAGGGTCAGACAAATGATGGCTGTACTTGTTTACATGAGAGGGATTTTCAGTTTTTACTAAGAAGCCAAACGGAAAACGTTTATTTTGCTTCCTGTTACCCAAATATGTACTCTCGTATGATGCATATAAAATGAGATTACTTACCTTACAAAGCCGTTTATCGCTATTTGGGAGACTTTTGGTACTTAATCTAACTGGAGAGGACCAATCAACTATCATGTAGCAATTCGGAATTATTCTTTGGAAGTTTTATTAATGACGTGTTCAAATCGTTTTCTCAAAACAAGCTAAGTAAAGTCTTGTTAGGAAGTACATTCCATCACAAAAACAATACTGTCACCTACATTTAGCTAGACAGAAAAAGCCTCAAATAAAAGCCCACAAATTTATAGCTTGATAAGTTTATATAGCAACAGCTAATAATTTTCAAGGCTTGAACGATATAATATTGACAATTATTTTGTATCGTTTGTCTATTACTGTATTCGGATTAATATTGTATTCGGACATTCATAAATGGAGATCCATCGGTTTGCCCCTTCTACATTGTTTAAATTTAATACAGCTTTTACACTCTTAAGATGAATGTCTAATGCTGCTACTAATTTAGCTTTAAGACAAACAAAGTGTGCTTTTGTGGTAAACGTCATTGAAAAAAATTTGGCATTTGGGATAAATAAATCTGTGCAGAACACGTGGAATCATTGTAAGGCGAAGCATCATTCCTCAGTATAAAACTTTTAGCAGTAAACTCTTCTTTAAACTACCAATTCTTTTTGAATTGTAGTAAATTGCTCAAGGGGGATTCCTGACATTTGAGTCACGTGGTATTGAACGAGTCTATTTTTTAAGTTTGGGGTAGGTTAAACGTGAAAAATGCATTACCACGATTGCGTCTTTAATTTGAATGTAGAGTAAACGATATCAGTGATTACTAGTTGGCGAATTAAATAACCTCTTATGGTAAGTGCCATATGTGACTTTATAGCTACTCTTTTAATTGTTGATCTTTACCACCTTTGTGGGAATGCACTTTTCCAAGGTCATCTGCTTTTCCAGTTAGTTACACAACACACCTGGTTACTTATCGTGAAGATGACCCGACGTTGTTACATAAGACGACCTGATTCTATTATGATATGATCAAGTTGATGTGATACACGGAATTTGTGTACTTTTTCTATCGAATCTACATATTTTGATCTGAAGTAAAGATTACTACAACAAATGGATATAATACGGCTAGAATGCTTGGATTTTCGCACAGTGATCATCTTTAACTACCGATGACTAATTGTGACTGGACTGCATCTAGATATAATCATTGAGTTTGTTGAAATATAGTTTAAGGTGAATTTAACAGCTATCACGGAATGAGAAATCGATATGATATACCGTCACCCAAAATGCGAAAGGTTTATTTCGCTTACATGGTGTACAAAAAATGTATTTTGAAACAAGATAGACGTTACTGGATACATCCATTCATTAATTCGTATTTATATTCCATTTATTTATGTAAACAATGTACTTGAGATCGGAGAAGCGTGTGCGGCGAGCTGCGGCGCCGTGGGGAACTGCGGTACAAAATTGCACGCAGGTTGGACGTGCGGTGCCGGAGGTATGTGTGCACTACTCTGTTGGATCTAATGTATCTCAGACCGCACTTGCGTAGCCACAGCGGAGCCGCATGTTGAAAAACAGGATGTGTGCATCGAGCCTAAAACAGTTTTCTAGTGGTCCACAGTCCAGTTGTGCCGTTACAAACACCAAGCGAGTCTGCAGGCTTTGATGGATGTGATGGAGTTTGATTTGTGTATGGTAACACATCCGTGGAAATTGAGGGTGTGCAGTTCTTTCCGCAAAGTATTAGGGTGCACCGTAACCCCTGCTGCCTGTTGAAACTCATTGCTGATGATTTGGTGTGCTTCTTGCGGTTCTTACGAACCTCACGCTTCAGGACACGCCGATACCTTTCGGTCAGTTTTCGGCGACGACCAACGTGTGCAGTTCGTATCACAACTCCCATAGTCTTCCACTTCTTCAGGACATCACCAACAGTTGATCGTGGCTGTGATAATTCTATCGCAATAGACTTGCCACTAATGTGACAACCAACTATGTATAATACTTCTTTCAAAGTCACTATTTTAAATTCGTTTCGACATATCGTCACAATTTCACAAAGAATTAACGACGTTACCACTTCGAGTATCGTATTTAACCTTAACATGTCAGGCATCATTGCATGCAAATTTTTGCTTCCAATCCGACATACAGTCGGATTTTATGCAAATCCGCTAGCGTTCGGTCCATTATTGTGGGGTAGTGTATATTAGTCCAATCATCCTACACAATGTAGTTAATATGTCTATCTCTCTTAACAAAAGGAACTTGCACAAAATTACTTTAATGATAAGTATTGTAATTACATTACCTTCCAGATCTTGCACTACCAATTGTTTTCATGATTAATAAAGTTATGGGAGCAGAACTCTTAATTCGAAGTGAGTATTATTAATATTTTCTTTCACTAGAAACGTGTCTGGATTCAAAATAATTTTAAATATTCGATCGAATCTAGTATTGACATATAATAAATATATTGCGTATATCATCTGTGTTCAGACAGATAGGTGGCCCAGAGTCACCGATGTAGACTGCCGAGTTCTGGTTCTTCAGTTCGAAACCCACTGACGGCTATCGTAAGTTTTTAATCTAATTTAAATAGGCTCTCTATGAGTTTCCAGAAAGTTCGAGCTTAAGTTAATTTTAATGTTCTAGAATATTTGAGATCTATAGTTTGTACCTATATAAGCTGCTATCCTGGAACTGAGAGGCAAGTCTGATGTGCGATCAGGTAGATCGCAGCCCACTCCATTGCTGTGAATAAACACTATTTGATCTAGTTACCGGCTGTGGTCTTTAAAGTCATTATAACCATTACCCCAATTTTCTATGACAATAAACGCGTATTTATATTTAAATTAAAATAACAAAATATGTTTTGAATTAAAAACATAATTAACGGTTAATTTGAGCAGCTTTTGTATATAATTTTTTGTTTAAATAGGGAATATTTTAATTACTTTCATCGATTTTTATGAAATGCGATGTAAATAGTTTGATTGGAACTTAACAATCTTGTGCTACCTCAATGTTTTGACGGAGAATTTAAGTTTATTGATTATTTTTACAGTTACAATAGCAATAAATCAAATTAAAATATATGTTCCAGGGTTAAAATTTTAGTTATAAATGGTATTTAATATTCATTTAAAAAAAGACGTTTATGACGAAAATTATGTAGGTCGCAATAGACAGTAACTAAAATAATGCTTAATTTACTTTACAGTTACACACGTGCTGTTATTATTAATGGGAAACAATAAAAATCTAATTAACAAATGGATTTTAAATATTTGAAAAGTCGAATCCTAACTACTTATTCGAGTTCATGTAAACAAAATGAGGAGTCTTTCTTGGATTCTCATATCATTCCAAGAAAATCTAAGTTGATGGAAGTAATCATGGACTAAAAGCTTTACCTTGTACTATTCTGGTCATAAAACATTAGACTCAAACTTCTCCATGGAGTGCTCAGGAAAAAGGAACTAATTTCACTTGAATTCAATAAGCTAATGCAAATGGAAGCTACCCGAGTCCAGTCTAAAACTTTTGTCTCATCCAAAATTAATTGCAAGGCTTGCAAATTTCGATAGACCGACAGCAGACTCCGAGAATTAAAAGATCGTTAAAACAAAAATGGCTCCTGAGGTCTACCATGCTTGTGCAAATTAATCTGCAATTATAGAATTTAGGGTTACTGAAAATGGGGTATGAAAAAGAATGCAAATGAAATATAAGCTGGAAAAGCACGGAGAATATACTGTTACATAGTAATAAGTACAAATTTGAAAGAAGAAAATTTAAAGGTTTTTTTGGAGAAAATAGATAAAACGGAAAGAATTACAGAAAACTGGAAAGTAATGATCAAAATAATAACCAACGTTACATAAAGTTGTGAACATCGTTTAATGTTTTAGGATTGATTACCAAAAGCTCTAGAAAGTTTTATGATAACATTATTAAAAATACAAAAAGACAAAAATTACCAAAATTACCAAATAAATTCCCTAAACTTAAATAAAAAATAGTTAGGAAAAATATATATCGTCTGTCAAAAATCTAATGCAAATTTTGAACCTAGAATTCTTTCTGTTATCTTTCGGCAATTTATCATCGACACACTTCGCATATGGCAATATTTTTAGTGCTAAAAAATTTATTACAATAATTTTCAGTTTAAAATTTGGCCATTAATGGGATCATTTCATGTCAAACTGTATAAAAAGTAACATTTTCCACTCGACCTTCTCTGTCATTTTCCCCATTTCATCTCGATTGGACAATCAGTTCAAAAGATACAGGTGTTAATGATTTTGTTTACATGATTTCCTTGAAAAAAGAGGCATGCATGCACGAAACAGCATTAGAAAGGTCGTACATTTATGTAAAAAGTAAGTTCTAATTTAGTTCGATAGGACAAGTATAGATAAGGGCAATTTAGTGAGTATGTAATCTATATAAATAAGAATGGAGTGTTTTTTTGTTTGTACATTGAATATTTTCGACCCATTTCAAGTTGTCTACCCGTTTTGGACCCTTCTCTGATGCCAAATCCGCCATCTTCGCTTTTGGTGTCTGTCCGTCCATCTGTCTCTCTGTATGTTGTGCCCTATACACGTCCACACGGTTTAATATATTTTCATGGAAATTTGCATACAGTGAGTACTTATCTTCATTTAGTGAGTGAAATTGGTTGCGAAAGTCTGTCTGTCCGTCTTTCTGTCCTATGTTCGATTTTGTGTTTGTTTGTTTGTGCAGGCATCACATGAATTTTATTCCAGATATTTGATTTCAATGTGTTTTATTTTATACATTATTTATTAGTTTAATGAATGCAATATTAAACATTTCTTTATTGTTATGTTTAGTTGAGTTTCATGCTAAAACACATGAGTAAGTATACTTAAATCAACCATAATTCAGTAGTTTTGGAAAAATTGGAACGTATATTGAATATTACGATTACTTCGATTGCTTTACCAGTACAGCTAAAAAAGTAATTATTCTTCAAATAATTTTTTTTTTATGGAATTTCAGCTATAATATTTCATTTATTTCGAGTCTTATTTTTGTTCTTTGCGCAATGAAAACGATTTCCGAATATTTGGGACAGACGATATTTTTGAACGAACGGGAATGAACAAGATTTGTGCGAGCAGTGATATTTTCTGTTTCTTTCGATCTGAATTAACTTCACATTTTCAAATTTTGTGCACTTTTAGTTGTAAGTTGTGGCAACTGTGCAAGATCAAGAGATAAAAATGAATCACAAATTAGTATCTTTAGAACAATTTTTTCCGACATCTTTTATTTTGTTTTATTTTTCTGTTTTCTGCTTTAAATATTTATTATTTTAATAAATGTGTTTTCCTTCTCATCACATGCAACAACACCACAAAGTATTCGATTTAAAATTAGCAGTTAAGACAGAATAAATTTTCAGTAAATTTTAAGTGTAGTTATGCCATTATTGAAAGAATACTGCCGTTATTGAAAGAATACTGCCGTCATTGAAAGAATATGCCGTTATTAAAAGAATAATAATGTTTAAAAAATCCGAACTGGAACTTTTCAAACATTAAAAAATTCGTTGTCATAATGACAGGAGAAGATTATAATATTTCACTATGTCACATACCGAATGCAAGAGTGCTACAGGTAAAAAAATATTGTTTTATTGACTATGAGTGCGAGAGCACTCATAGTCAATAAATCGTAATTTTTATTAATTGAGTTGAACATGAAAATAACTTAAGAAAGGGAATTCCAAATCTCCCTCAAAATCGTCTTTTGTAGAAGTAACCTTTCTTCCGCTCGTTTGTTGTAGTAACCTTTGTAGTGTCACCTTTCGTCATTTTGTAGCTTTGTCATACAGCAAGGGTGCGATGTATGTGAAATGTATTAAATGAATGTATACTATGCATCTGTAAGTATTTGTGTCCAAAGTAAGTTGTAGAAATTATAAGGATGACGAAAGTTATTCAAATAAATTTTTATTCTACAAAAAACGTAAGTCATTATATATTTTGATTATCTGTTCAATTTAGAGTAAACCAATTCAAACCGAGTAAGGTCGGGTATTTTGCTAGTCATGAAATATAATGGGTGTGCCCCTTTTTTAATATAAAATTAATCTAAAAAAACTATCGGTAAGTGGGAAAGTTAAAATTTTTTTTCAAATTTTCTTATATATAACCCCGAAACAATATTGCCAGGTTTAAAATATATCGGAGGGAGTCAGGCTGTGGGCTATGAAGATGACAGGGTATTGAGATGTATTTACCCAAGAACCAAATTAATTAATTATTTAAAGAATTCTTGTGAATTAAGTCAGAAAAAGAAATTATGTCTTCATTTCGACGATAACGTTACTTAGTCAATTATCTCAAGTAGAGTAGTAATTATGGATCGGTATATGTTGACTATTACGACATATTTTTGTAAAATCATTAAAAGAACTAAACTAGCCGAAAGTGAATTTGTCATTAAAATAGTCTCATAAATGTACAAAAGCAAACTTTATCGTAATATATAAGCAATGTAATAGTAAATAAAAATATGTACATTAATTCCAAAGATGATGAATGGTTCGCTCCAACGAAACAGCCATAGACAATTTTTATCAGCTGACTTTCCTTTTTATTAGCCATTTTTCCACGCTTTTAATTTGTAACGAACAAAAGTAACGTTGTTTTTAAACTTTTCACACCACCAAAAAAGTTTTAACAATGAAGCGAAAAAGATTATTTTGAGTGGCTTTTTGAGGATTTTAAATAAAACTTCACTCGTGTGTGACTCAATCAGGGGTCATTTTTACAGGCACATTACTTACAGTGTCTTTATGTTTAGAATAAGGAAAATATTCCTTCTAACCTTAAATAAGAAAAAATCAGCGAAGTAACACAAAACGTTCTATTTTTACTTTTCGAGGATTGAAGACCTGGCTCTTGAGAGTATTTAATTTTTCGGAACGGTTTTCTAAAGAGTGAAAGAAACCCAAGCACAGCTACCCCGTTACCCGTTCGAAAGTAAATATTAACCGTTTTCACTAAGCTGTGGCATTGAAGAAAAAGCTACGCCTACTGAAAATTGAATGCGGTGAATTCAGAAGAAAGAGAAAAATGCTTTACTTGAGATGTTACGTAACACCTGAGACTACGGGTAATTAGTTGTACGATTGTTTCTTTTATAAAATTTCTCCTTCCTCACTTTCCCTGGTCTTGATCCGAGTAACTTCCAGAAGACTTCTTGAGTATCAACTACGGATACGAGTAATTCAATCCCAGTGATTTTTACAAGTACAAGTTGCCAAATAAAATGTTGATGCAAAAGGATCTCTTCAATCATGTGGGGAAAAGCTTTGTGATCTATATTTGTAACGATTAGATCTACCGAAAATTTTCTTAATATTTACTTCATTGCATTTGTACTCCAACTCTCTTTGGAATCTGTTCACTGTTTCTAGTTTTGGAAATTTTTCTCAGCTTCATCAGCCCATCTGCATTGATATCAAAATGACTTCATCCGTAAAAATTTAAAAAAAACCGAATGATTACCAATGAATTGTTTTATCATGACGAGTTACATAGAACAGTAACAAAGAGTACAAAGGTACACGAGTATTGCAAACATGGTATTTGACTATCACTCGTCAATACCTTTGTCACGAGTATTGCAAACATGGGATTTGACTATTACTCGTCAATACCTTTGTCACGAGTATTGCAAACATGGAATTTGACTATCACTCGTCAATACCTTTGTCACGAGTATTGCAAACATGGGATTTGACTATCACTCGTCAATACCTTTGTCACGAGTATTGCAAACATGGGATTTGACTATCACTCGTCAATACCTTTGTCACGAGTATTGCAAACATGGGATTTGACTATCACTCGTCAATACCTTTGTCACGAGTATTGCAAACATGGGATTTGACTATCATTCGTCAATACCTTTATCAGAGTTCATGCATTACGCTTTACTCACCTGGTGTTTGTCTTGACGAGGTATCTCGTCATCAGCAAAACCATTTGTAGACCTTGGTGGACGAGATGTCTAGAAAAAAACTGACAAGAACTTAAACTTGTGTCATTATAAAAAAATCGGAAAAATACTGATGACGAGAAATCACATCATTAGCAAAATTGGTAAGATCTTGATAGACGAGATATCTCATCATCAGATAAATTTTTCAGATCTCGATGAACGAAATACCTCGTCATTAATAAAATTGGTCAGATCTTGATAAATGAGGTACCTCGTCTTTAGAAAAATTGGTCAGATCTTGATGAACGAGATATCTCATTATTAGCAAGATTGGTCAGATCTTGATGAACGAGATATCTCGTCATTAGCAAAATTGGTCAGATCTTGATAAACGAGATACCTGATTACAAGTAAAATTGTTCAAATCTTGATGGACAATATTTCTCGTCATTTGCAAAATTAGTCAAATCTTGATGAGCACGATGTCTCGTCTTTAGCAAAATGGCCATATCTGGATGAACGAGATATCTCGTCATTAGCAAAATTGTTCAGATCTTGATCAAAGAGTTATCTCGTCATTAACAACATTGGTCAAATCTTGATGAACGAGATATCTTATTACAAGCAAAATAGTTCAGATCTTGGTGGACGAGGCATCTCGTCATTAACAAAATTGGTCAGATCTAGATGGGCGAGATATCTCGTCGAAATCACCTAAGATGGTTTTTCTTCCCCTTTGATTGTCTCGATATTTCTGAGTAGCGTGGCGTAGATATTTCCCCACCGTACACATAATATCGTATTAAATAACTTCATGTGTTTGTTAAATCAATCGTAGGAGATATTATGCAACCAAGTTTGTTAAAACTGGTTGAAACTCATGCAGAGAAGATATAGCAATAATTTTAAATTTCCTAAGTAAAGGCTGATTAATGTATATAGAGCACATTACAAGTAAAGCAATGCAGTTAAATTTCTAAGGAGGAGGTTTATTGTTAGCTATAGCATTACACTGGCACCTATCAGTAGGTCGTGTGGTCAGGGTACTGGCTTCTGGATCCTGATTTGAATCCAGGGTTGGGGCATGGATGCTTGTCCGTCAATAATTAATATGTAGCCACTACAATCAGGTTGCGCCAAGAATGTGTGGATGTATGTTAGGTGTAATGTGAACTCACTCCCACTGGTACACCAGAGTAACTCTAAGTGGTACATAAATTTGCCCTTGAAGTGCCATGATGATTAAGTTCGATAAACCGTGTCTTGGATAAAGAAATCCCTAATAATTGTCAAATCATATAGAAAAAAATCATAAAACAGAAATAGAAAACAGATAATCTAGACAACAAACAGGGATTCACCTTTCACTTGCCGTTATTCTTCTAGGAGTTCATGCTTTAAGCATAAATGATACTTAATACCTATGAGAGAAATCAAGGAGCCAGATGTTTAGGAATTAACCGAGATGCTCTACGTCTACGTTAAAAAACAAGGTATTTATAATCTAGCTAATTTAATTTGATTATTGAATAATACTTTGGTTTAGTTTTCATGTTATTATATCCTATAATTATTTAAATGGATCTATTTTTTAATGAAATGTTATACAATTGCATCAGAATATTATTTTCAGCTATTACAACTTCGGCATTTATTTACGTGTACGCATACATCATGCTTAAGGGAGACCCGAACCTCATGAATACGTCTTAAATAATCCTTTTATTAATTAAATTAGTTTAGTCACGAGAACAATAGAAATGTGGTCCCCAACAACCCATTACATCAGGGAGCTCGTCTTCGAACTTCTCACACGTTGATGGTCATTACCATAAAGGATGTATTTTAACACGCATATCTATGTGATTGAATGTGCAATCGATGAGATCAAGCAATGGGGCTTCATTTGGCAAAAGAAAACGAACAATTATATCGCTGATAAAGTAATATTCAAAAGAGAGGATTAAAGCGTTGAAAATTTGTGTAAGAAAGTCTAAAAAAACACAATACTAAAGCATTTAAAGCTCAATAAAAAGAGGTTTCATGCGTGACATATCATTACATGTAATCTGAGATGATGCATAAGTATATTCTTTTATTATGTTACAATGATAGTTTATTTACTTGTATTATGCTGATTTCATTTAATTCAAGGAATAAGAATAGTATTTGAGCGATACAATTTTTAAAAATGAAATTTTTCATCTCGATGTGATCAATGAAACTTTCCGCCTACTAGATCTTAACTTTATTAACTCCATGTTTCTACGCACTGCTAAAGCTTTACTTTAATTTGTAGTAAAAAAACATTGGTAACAAAGCTTCATTTTTCCAATTTTGCTTCCAAAATGCCGTACTTTGCTATCATTACATATTTGGAATACTTTCGTTAATGTTCTTGCCTTTTCTATTATCACTTAGAAATGACCCTAATTACTTAAATGGAAATTTTTTATTTCTCTGTGTCGTCCATGTATATTCAAAACTCTACCCCCACTTAGAGCAATCTTAAGCGTAAAATATTTTTACAAAATTTCAGTCAAAAGTCAGTTGTTTTTTATGAATTAAAATTCAGCATTAACCGGATTATTCCACTAATGAATGACATGGAGAGCTTTTTTACATACCTTCGGAAATACCATCAACATATAGTTCGCGGTATATTTATGAATAATTAAAGCAAGAATTAATAGAATTGATGCGAATTCGCACCATTGTTGCAAACACTAAAACTAACCAGAGTGGAGTTATACTTTATTGATTAAACTGTTCAAGAAACACTATGATTGATGATTTTACCTTACACTCTATTTACAAACAACTTCTATTGTCGCTGTTTTGAAAGTGGTGGAATATTTTGTAAAAATGCTTTGTAATGGCAATGAACCATAAGTGTGAAAATGGAGCAAGTGCATTCATTTTTGACCATTCTGAATACAAAATTACTTTTTATTTACTATTACGTGGCAATACAGTATAATCACTTTATTTCTTTTGCATTTTATTTTAAGGTTTTAGAGATTACTCAATACCCTTATGGCATTAAAATATCTCTAATTTTATGTATTCGTTTTGAGGCAGCATAAAATATATTTCTTTATTATCTGTATACATCTCCTTCTATATGTAGCGTTTACATATAGACAGAGAAATTGACAAAAATGGAGTTATAACTATTTATCTCTGGGTGTACAGATATATATCATGTTTAAAGACAAGACATGAATAAATTTTAAATACTGTAATTTATTGAAGAATTTAGTTTTTCAGTCATGGGTCAAACATTGTAATGATGCTTCTTCACTCTCCTTTATTACAAGCGGCTCTGCTGGTCAAAGGGAAAAAGAGGGCTAAGAAGAATAAGTGTGAGCACAAGAAGATAATGAAAAAAAATTGTTACCTAAAAATGTTTGAGCAAACACTTATCTACTTGATCACATACACACTCATCACAGTGGTGCACTGTATTATTTTTATCATTAACCTAAAAGAAGAACCAACTACAAATAGTTAAAGGTAGAGATTTAAGGATGCGCAAACAAAAATTGAGCCTAATATAGACATATTGGTAGCACAGGTCCAGGTGCGTCCTTCTCATTAGTGATTATTTTTAGTTTTACAGATTTAATTAAAATTAATTACCAATAATAGCGAGAAATGTAGTGTGTTTATTAGCTCAATATATGTTTGCCATTTGATTTTGATAAATAACTTTACTATTTCAGTCTCAACTTGCTGTTTTTCCAAATTAGGTTTAGGAAATTTAAAATTACACTCAGCTACATAAGTATTTTGGTGAAACTCAGATATTATAGGCCCAGCTTCACTTACAATCCCTCTCATACATACATAACTTTGATTCCACCAAAAAGTAGTCTGGTGTAGCAAAATATTGACCTCTGAGCCAGAAACCAATTTTATGGAAATGGACGGCATGAGCAAGTAAACAGAAGAAAAGCTTGGGAACTACTCTGCTTTGGAGCTTTTACCATTAAGATGTGAACTTCTGTCTTCAATTATTTTCTCCCCCAAATACCCCATGGGCCGAGTTTTAAATTTAATTACTAATGAGGGCGAGAGACACACTTTTCGTTGATCCATTTCTGAGCTTAAGCTGACGGTCGTAAATATATTCATACTCTGATTGTGCAGTTCGTAAAAGGATCTTTACGCTGGAGTTCAAATAAAAGGAGTTTCAGCAGTAAGGGAGTGCTTGTCTGCCATGTCTGTTTTTCTATGCAAGAACTTCTTAAGAAGTGAAATTTTCTACTTTTTCTAGAGGAGACCGCAGAATTTTTTCTCTCGCAACTACTTCACTTTTGATGTGTCTTAAGAACGTGAGTGTGTTTAACTTGCGTCACTTTAAAATTCTGAAGAAAGACGTACGTATTTAAAAACGAAAAAATATGCCCGCGTTTTTTTACTCTTTATATTAATATAATGCATGTGTACCTTCTAGTACGCTTACAATTTTTTCAAAATTTTTTTTTGTTGAAACTTATAATTACGGGAGAAAATTCAGTGAATAGTAAAAAAAGCTTTCTGAACAATATATTAAATGTATTTTAAGTTTCTTTGCCGATGAATGTTAAGTACAGTAGAACCTCATTATAACGAACCCTATTATAACGGACGTCGCTTTTAACGGACAGTGAGCGGAATGAAAAACCATTTAAATTTTTTTAATCAATATATTGAACAAACAGCAAATGAAAATGTATTTACTTATGATGAACACCTTCACGGCACCTCCGTTAGTTATTAACTGAAGAAATAAGCAGCAAATAAACCCAATAGAAAATAATTTTTTTTAAACCAAGGAATGTAAGCAATCAACATGATCAACAACCAACAACAGCAATCAACAATCAACAACCTTCTTGTTCTAAAGATTAATGAAGTGTATACGTACACATATTTATCAGTTAAACCTATGTTGGAAGCTGCTTTTTATGTGATACATAATAAACATTTTCTATGCCTAACTACTGTATTTTCATTCATGTACACCCTGTTGCCCCATAAGAATTATTTGTTATAAACCGGACTTTCATTAAAGCGGACCACCTTCAGCCCCTACCAGTTCGTTATAATGTGGTTCTAGTGTATTTTGAATTTTCATCCCAATTAGAAACTCTTGAAACAGATGGTTTAGTTAAATCGATAACGTTGAATTGAGCATGTAATTCTAATGTTGTTGCTTGGTGGTGGTTCCAACTTTAACAGTGTTAAGTTGGAACCACCACCTTGTGACACTCAATCACCCCCTTTCTCTTCTTGAAGCCTCCCTGCTTAGGCTCGTCCGGACCTCCAAAAGAGAATGCCAGCGTGTCATCGGGCGTGGGGGTAAGCACAGATTTGCCTCACATGAAACCGAGCCGGAAAGGATTTCGGCCATCATCGTTCGAGAGATTCGCAACTATAAACTTAGAAGTGTGTGAAAATTATCCGAATGCCTGTTCGGAAGCGAAAGCCCGGAAGCCTCAGCGGGGCAGACTTCGCCGTTAGCGGCAGATAGGCCAGATCCTTTGAGGCCTAGATTTTTCGGTAGTCACAGATTGTGCTACCAGACGATCATCCCGGTCAGATTTAGGACGTTCGTCCCACACATAGCCGATATTGGCAGATAGGCGCAGATCGGTTGCGGCCTAGAATATCATAGTGTAACTCAATAAATAAATAGTGTGTTAAGTTTTGACGAGAGTTTTTCTGTGCCTCCACGTCACCAGGACACCAGACGCCACAACCTATTGAATACCTGAAAAGTTTTGCTTCTTTCTGGTATTTCACCAACTTCTTGATTCTTCCAAGATTGTTCACAAATAACTGATTTTCATTAAACTTTTCAATTCGTATACATCTAATACGTGTAAAGGTTGAAAGAAAGCATTGGTTCTTCCAACCTTTAAGAAATATTCTATCGGTACTTTTCTTAGATTAGATTCCTTAGAAGGATTCTATTGACCAATTCCGTTGAACCTTTGGAAAAATACTATTGGTATTTCTTCGGAATGGAAACCTTTGGAAAGATTCTATTTGTCAAAAAGATCAAAATTGGTTGGAAGTCACTGAGGGATGACTTTTGGTTTTAAGGTAAAGTTATAAATGTTAATCCCTCAGTAAGTCGAACTTTTCCGCTTTAAAGAGTGTGAAATAAATTGAACGTGGTTTGTAATACAAGCTTTATTGGCTAATAGCGTACACACCTAGCAATGAGAGTATCTAAGCATTATAGACATTATTTCCATTTGAGGGTGATTGAAGCTCTAATGTAAAAAATTTTAAACTATCCATTAATTCCAAAATGGCATACATATTTTTTTATAATCAGTATATTAATCTATCACATAAAAATTAACTGCTTACCTATTAAGAGAACAGTAGACTTTCAAAACACCAAAATCGATCAAGAAATGTATTTTACTGTTAAAAGTTAATTTTGATATCATTCCTTGTATATAACAAAAAGCATTTTTCAATTTCTATCATTATTGAATGAGTTATATACTTAGCAACATAAAACGTACAGTATATAAGTTTTGTTTGTCTACTACAAAAATGTGTTTCTCTCCGATTCAGATTTTTTGATATTCTGCTTTCGAAAAGTTCCCAGGTTTGGTTTTAATCAATTTCTTTGAATATTGTTGTGAATAATTTTTTAAAAAGCTGTTGTATATAGTGAAAATAATAGAAATTCATCATACTATCAAATTTTTGAAATTTTGATTGAAACGTTCCTTATCATGCTTTTTTGCAATTTAGGTGTTTAAATATATTTTTTGATTGAAATTGAGTGATACTCTTTCCAAACGTTGTCAACTTGATTTAAAAGTGTACAAAGTAATAAATGAATTGAAATACTGAAAATACATAAGAAAATTAATGTCCCATGAGACATGCATTTTTGCGAATTGGAAAAAGTTTCGACCACTTTTTCAATAATAACTTCCGCATAGCAATATTTTTGGAGAAAATTTAATATATATGCTTTTTATTAGAAATTAAAAAGCCAGTGCAAATTTAAAACAATTAGATAATAGCTGAAAAAGTTCGTTTTGAAAGTCTTCTTATATAATGAAATGTATTTTTTTTATTGAAATTGAGTGATACTCTTTCCAAACGTTGTCGACTTGATTTAAATGTGCATAAAGTTATAAATTAATTGAAATATTGAAAATACATAGAAAATTAATGCCCCATGAGACATATGCATTTTTGCTAATTGGAAAAAGTTTCGACCACTTTTTAAAATAATAACTTCCGCATAACAATATTTTTGGAGAAAATTTAATATATATGCTTTTTAGTAGAAAACAAAAAGCCAGTGCAAATTTAAAACAATTAGATAATAGCCGAAAAAGTTTGTTTTGAAAGTCTTCTTATAATGAAATGTATGTGATAACTACTTCATGTATTGTTGTCTGTTAATTTTCTTGCTCTACTTTTCAAAACTATTGGTCCTGATACTGCATAAATAATCTCGTAGAAATGTCATTTTACGAATGTTTCGAAATTATTGTGGTTCCCAAATTAAAGACATATTTTGTTTGTCTGAAAATTCTACGTCTGTTCATTGTCTTGCTCCCTCGAGTTTTATTCGAGTCACGTGGTTTGGAGCGAACCTATTCATTAAAATAGGAGGAATGTTGAATATAAACCAGCGTTTCCCGATTGTAAACTTTTAGGGAGAGTTTGGGATGTGAGTTGATTGGTCGGTTTCGGTAGTTATAGCTGAGATAACGAGTTGGAGAATCAAATAATAACCATTGGTGATCACTACATATAAATTTGCGTACGACTCTCTCCCCTACCACCTTTGTAGTAAGTTTCTTCAAGGACATTTGCCTTCTCACCGAAGCTGCAGATAAGTAATATACAGTCCTGTAACTGTGCGCATTAACATAATTGCAGGCACCGGATTAATGGACAATTTAGTTATTCTGGTTTTTTGGAAAACAAAAAATTTAAACTTGTGCTGGTGTTAAGTGACCACGGATCCTAAAGAAGAAAACCTTAGTCGCTGAAGGGTGTCAAGCGTTGAAGCTGTTAATCTTGCTTGTCATCTTCTTCTCTCTGCAGGGATAGCACAGTAGGTACCCCAGGGTTTCGAAGAAGTCGAAGAGCGCCACCAAGGATATGCCAAGCCACATGCCCATGTAGCCTCCGATGTAACTGAACACTTCGATGCTCTGAAATGACAATACGTCTTTTTATAAGTGACAACAGATATTGCTAACACGTAAATGTTGTATTTTAATTCAGTAAGGATTTAACCGGTTAAATGGGAATTTTTTTTTTCAGAACCCTTTGTTTTTCTACAACGTTCAACACTGCACTAACCGCCTCTTAAGACATACGCATAAGCTTCACGTGTGATGATAGTACTATTTTTACTCTGCTTTCCTTACATTAAAGTATGTACTCAGTTCGTATAATTTTCTATTCATTTTTCTTTGGTAGTAGATAAGAAAGTTTTAACAGTGGTATGGTGCCGACCAACCGTTCTAGTGGTCAAGGTGTTGGCCTCTGGATCGGAAGGTTCCTGGTTCGTATCCGGGGTTAGGGCATGGATGTAAACTGTGCTGTCCTTTGTTAGGGACAATGATGGTCCACCCACTGGGTGCCCCTTCACAAGTGACAATCACTTCTGGCCTTGTATAAGGCTAAAATGACCTCGGTCAACTCTGTACTTTGTATTGTATTGTATCTGTATTTGTCTTCGCAATTGTACTGCCTTGCCATTGGAAAAAAACAGTGGTATGGTGTAACAGTGGTCCCTACTTCTATGGTGTACAGATTATCCACAAAAATTTGGTAAGAGGCCAGAGTCTGCATCCAGCATCTCACCAAATTTGAGGGTTGGGTGGCTGGAACCCTTTCTCCGATGTTTCAAACGAAATATTGTTATCTTGTCAGAGGGCGGGTATCGGTATAAACACTGACTTGCGTCTGAAGCTGTCGTTGGAAGTCGCTTGGAATTTTCACAACAATCCAATGCGGTCATCCTCCGCTCACTGTCGTTCCACGTCTGCTTTCGTTAATGCAATACAAAAGACTTCCTTTTCACCTCGACTCTTGCTAATCTACGTCAAATCCCTTAGTTTCCCTCAGATATAGGAGCGAAACATCGGAATAATTCACCAAGAAAGGGACCAACGTTAATCATAACATAACACACTCACCCAGATCGTTTCTTAAGGGGATGAGAATGATCATAATCATAGTGCTGATGTAGTAATTAGGGGAAGAGGCTGAAAACCAGTTTGAAAATCATAAAGCTTCCTGATCTATCCCAATAGTCACAATCTGTCACAATCACATCTTCGGCATGGCCGTCATCCTCATCTAGTTAAGATGGTGGACGCGTTGTGTTGCCAAAAAAAAATACATACACTCTGAAGCTATTTAATTTGCGGAAATCAAAGTTTCGCTTATTCCATGTGTAAAATGCAGGTAGGCATACCTGAAAACAGTTTAAATAATCACTAAACGTAATGTTCATTTCGGGTTACGACCTTTTGATTGGAATAGAAAACAAGCCCATAGAGAAGTTGGGCTCATTCCGAAATTATTTTCTGAATATATTCCTGACAATGAGTCGATCCTTTTATGAGAGATCGTTGAAGAATTTTTTAAAACATCTATGAAACTCCATGTCAAGACGAATCGCCACCGTCATCAAGGCAAAAGTTGATGCTGATGGCTACTAGACAGGTTTTTCTGATATGCTCTTCAGTGTATATAACCAAAAACATAAAACATATAAACCATAAGTCTTTCCATATATCCATTACTCTAACCATTTGGATTTAGTGTGCAATGTTCTTCAGAAAGTGTGTTTCACCTTTATAAAACGCCTTCTCTTTTACTTAATATACATGCACATTCAATATTTAATACTAGTTTGAATGTTCCATCCACAAAAATCAACATGATTTAGGGGAACTTAACGAACGATCTTTAAAACGTTAAAAACCAAACATAAATCCAATTGGGGAGTAAGAATCCCCAATGAAAGTAATATTTTATTAAATCAATTGTTCATCGCATATACAAAATGTTAGTGTTTTTTGAATTTTGGTTTGGAAATTTCTTTCGACTATTCCCTTTTCCTAGTCTAGAGTCATGGGAGTAAAAAGAGACGAAGCGGTCTATAAAGTCTATTTCTACATTTTAAATGCGCCGTTCCTTCAGGAATGAAATAGCGGTATATTCGGAATCGTGGAATGACTAGGATTTGTGGGTAAGCCATTTATGTTCTTGGATTTAAACTTGGAATCAGAAAACCGGAGATGAATAATAAACAGAAATATATTCTCTGGAGGTTTACTTTAAAAACATAGTGGTTGAAGAAACCCTGCAGTAATAGAGTCCTAACTTTGATAAGATTTGATCAATTGAAAAGTGTACATGCTTCATAAATGACACTATTTATCGAAGATAAAAAGAAATACCCATGGTCACAAAACTTAAAAGTCACTTCAGAAACAAATAAGTAAACTGAAGAACTCTGGGTTGAAGCGCTAACTTTATATTTTAGCGACTTTCACGATAAAGTTGTTTTATTTTTGTGTTTTCATGACATTTTTAGCGATGTGTAAATAGTAAATTTTTCAGCGCTTTTATGAGCATGTAGAAAGAACATAATTATTTAATGGTAACCAAGTACTTTTATGATGTCAACTAAATTTAATCGCCTCTTACTAGCATTCAAAAAATACATAAAATGATTTATTTTTAGTGCACCCGTACTTATAAAAAATAATTCAAAAAATAAACATTTTCAAATTGAACAGCTTTAAACAACATCAAGAAAGCCACATTTTAAAATTTTTGAGCTAAATCATTTTTAAGTTTTAAGAAATTCCAAAATTATAATGTTTAATCCATGAAAAAAGGTAATGTCAATTTGAACTTTCAAATATTAATAACTCATTCAGAAATTATTTGATCTTCTTGAACGTTTTGCTTATTTTTTACATTACGGAATATTTATTATTGTGGCTTATCACTCTGTTGTACACGGAATTCTTCACTTGTAAAAGTAATTACATTAAGTAACTAAACTGTTTTGCCCAACTGGTTTTATTGATATTTTTCATACATAATTTCGCGATCTTTTTATATGCAATGCATATCATTGTAATATCGTTACGCTTGTTACGTTGACATTTTTAAATTAGACGAGTAAAAATACATAAATATTTTCTCTCATGCATGTTTCAATCAATACCTCATATTTAGGTTCATGTCTAAACATCGTCAGTTGCATGCCACTAAAAATGATGCTCGCAAATATGACCCGGTTCCTGAAATCAGAAAGAAGACTATAAACAAATCACTAAAATTTTACGTGGAACGTCAGATCTTTACAGACCATTTACTGTAAGGTAGAAATGACACACGAAGTTTCAAAATTTGAAAGATAAGGAATTTTTCAAAAAAATGACTTTTCAACATTATTAGCATATAAAATTTTATAAGAACAATAATCTATATCACGTTTTCGTACGTTCATTTAAACTTAGAAGAAACTACTTTCAGATGAACAACAAGACATTGGTAATACATGTTGGAAAATTTCTATTTAAAACCGATAGGATTTCAATTCTTCTCTAATAACGCTTATAACAATGGAAAAAAAATTAAATATTATAGTACGTTTTAGGTGATTCAGATAATTATTTATATCGACTTGCATAGACTAAATGTATGGGATATCAAATTATGATGTGCAAATAAAATTGTTTACTTACTTGCAATACTCATCATAGGGTTTGCACTACAAAATAAAGGAAAAGGCAATTTTTAAAAGTAATCAAACGATTTATATGAAATTTAAAAAGTATTATAAAAAATTAATTTTACACATTAGATGTGCAGAAAAATGTGTTCATTAAAAATTACCTATCATGTTTTTCATCGTTCATTTATTATTTACTTTTTTACTTGGTTATTCTAGGTGGATTCAGTTCTTCCTTTACTATAACATTACTAAGTCACCTTTTGCAAAAACGTGATTAAACATGCCATAAATATGTAATTTACGTAAATGTTTCCCCGGAATGTAAAAACTTTTATTTTTAGTTTCCCATTCGAGCAGTTATTTTTTTGCAGGGATACATTATTACCAAAAAAATACTTAACACATGAACAATTTTATAAAAAATGGCATTGTCGTTCGCGTAAAAATACCGGCAACAAATGGCTAAGCTAGGAGGAACGGGAGGCTGTGGAGTTGAAATTATGGGCAATTTTTTATGATTTTTCAAATTCAAAATTAATTTCTTGTAAAAACCTATTACAAGTAGGAAGATCAAAAATTTCAGATTTTCGTACATGTGGCTGGCAACAAAATAGTCGAGGTTTTAAAAAAATGGAAGGTTGTGGACAATATTTATTTAATATGGAATAACCAATAGAACATTTATGTAGCATTTATTTACTGCAATAACAGTAGTAATTAATTCAATACTAACGGTTTGATTAATCATTTAAGACTAAATATAAAAGTATACGCGATATTAATAGATATCGAGAAATAATAATATTTGAATATTTGATTGAACATTGTTTAATGTCATCCTAAACATTCGGTGAACAAAATCATCACTGGGTTATTTCTGTGTTCTGATCTATCAAAATACGTTACTACTTATGACTGCACTAATCCTTTCGTTACACCAAATATGCTATATTTTATGAAGACTTTAAGCTAAATATTATCTTGATTAAAATATATATCTTTGAGCTAGATTCTAGTTACTGGTGTGTTTGCGTCGTCATTTTACCGTAGCTTAAAATTGCAAGGTACTAATTGTCTTGGTTGCTCATTGGGATTGATCCTGGACCTTTGTTTTATCAACAATACTAACCAATGTTATCGTCATTGAATTGGCGATCAAAAATGAAACAACTCCAAAACTGCGACGTTATTAACTTAGGATTCTACGAATAATTTTTTGAATGAATTTTCAACTGTGGGCCCAATTTGAAAAAAAATCTTGTCTACTCCACTGCATTTGGTGGTATGATAGGAGTTTTTGGTGTAAACAAACAAACCAGACGGTCAACGAGGAATTTACTTCTGCTAACCAAGTATATATAACATGGATGAAAATGTATCTCACATAATAAGTGCTGTTTACAACTCTCACCAAGGAAAGTTAAATTAAATACACCGGTATTGGTATCGCATATAAAATAAGCACATTTCAAACGTAAACGTATTTAACAACATTTAAGCGTTTTTATCTTATTTCTTGATACATGATTTCGTTGTATTGTCGATGCCTGATAGGATGCCTTCTATAAACCAGTGAAGTAGTATACATAAACTGAAATTATAAAACAATAAGAATAGAAGACTAATCACAAATTTTCTATAAAATAATTTTCTAAAATTCTTCTCTCTAGTACAGTCGAACATGTGTGTGTGTGTGTGATACACTTCAAAGTCTCTTCTTTTTCAAGACAAATACGGCACTTGTTGGAGACATCCAGGTGAAAATGATTCAAGTCGGCTTGAATTACGATGTCGCCTATTCTGGCTTCAGAGGAAAAAGTAGCAACTGTTTTATAGATTTTTTTTAAATTCATATAGGTCATTAGGCTTACACTTCAATTGAAAAAGATGACGATTCATTTCATTTTTCTTCCATAAAGTACACCAAAGAGATCTAACCTCTCTACCTGACCCTACCCAGACACCTAGAGAGGAGTCTCTAGGAGGTCTAGGTGTCTCTAGATGTCTTCCCAGACACCAAGATAAGTCTAAGAGTGTTTGAGTTTGTTTCGATTTCACCCCCTACATCACATCTTTAATAACTAAATAACCACAACTATTGTTTGAAAGACTACTATGAGATATTTTATTGGTCGAGATGGCAAAGACTGATTAGAATTCATGCAGGGTAGCATGAATGTTGAACATATGCATGTGCGACTTCGATAGCTCAGAGGGATAGAGCTGTTGACTCGTACCTCTTACCATTGTTTCTATTTCACCCTACATCACATCTTTAATAACTAAATAACCACAACTATTGTTTGAAAGAATACTATGAGATATTTTATTGGTCGAGATGGCAAAGACTGATTTGAATTCATGCAGGGTAGCATGAATGTTGAACATATGCATGTGCGACTTCGATAGCTCAGAGGGATAGAGCTGTTGACTCGTACCTCTTACCATGCCATCCACTCAAGATAAGGATTTGGACCTACTAGCGATTGAACATGCATTACATACATTCCGACCAACGTCCCAGAATCATCTTAAATTTTATATAGTTATAGCATAATCTGAACCTAATTTTGAAACGAGGCATTTTTTGTTTCTCCGAAATATAAGAGATTCAATTGACTGACTGTCGCTGGTCATTTCTTATTTATTTTAACTTTCAAACTTCTAATATATACATGGTATAACTTCTCAAAATGCGTGCAACTACAAAACAAAGTGGTCAGAATCAACCGCAGGATAATCATAACACGCACTTCTTGTCGGAAACACTATTCCCCAATCCCTCTTTTTCTTTTCGCGACCGTTTTCACTTGATGTCTGTCTTTATGTTTGACGCAGTATGGTCAAACATGGTCAGTTCTGCCACAAATACAATACAAACCAGTCAACCAACCCTGTCGCAAACGAACTGGGGAAAAAGGTATTTTTTTAAAATTGATATACACTCTGGAGACATTCGCGTCAAAGTTTTACTGGTCATTGCAGAATAAAAGACACATAACAAACTACCCATTTGCCATCTCTAGGATTGCAGGAATATGTGAGTCAATACAGACGAACATCAAGCACTAGATGAATATGCGTACACGAATGTTTGAGTTAAGCAATGCACCGCCTGAATGCCATCGCCAAAGAAAAATGAGGAAGGGCAGCCGTGAGCCCCTTAACTTCTGGTATATGTACATTTACTTGACAACAGAAACATTGCTTGGCCATTTGAACGTGGATCTGTCCCCTTTCTCTGCACCATAGAAACAACGGACAAAACGTTTTCGGATTAGTTTTCAACAAGGTATCGCGGGATATAATTACAGTATGGTCGATTCTAACCACCCTGTACATAGTAATCCAGACACTTTAAAAATAAATTAATCTTACCTGTTGAGTCGGGTCGTCTTTCAGTTCTACCCTCAAAATATACGACACATCTCTAGAAATGAAGGATAACATTATTTATACAACCGGTTCTTTTGGACAAATTTGTGGTAAATTAATTATATATATATATATATATATATATATATATATATATATATATATATATATATATATATATATATATATATATATATATATATATATATATATATATATATATATATATAAATTTCTTCTTTTTTTTTTTTGAGTTGTCAAAATGCATATCTTCTAATTCTTTTTAATGTACTAAGCCTTACTTAAATATAAAATTTTAACTTCCTACGTTAATGTTAACCCGTGACAACATGGCCCCAAAGTTTATATAGATAGCTGTTTTTGAACAGATCTTAATATGTAGCTAGGTCATCGCAAATATGCAAATCTTAGGTAAATATTGATTAAAAGACAAATTTAAGGTGCCTTTAAAATGATTAAAAAAATAATGTTGCAATATTATTCAGGGTACTTTCTTTTTAAGGTCTCTTTTTTGTTCTTAACTCTCACAGTACAAAGATACAGGCATCTCTTCCATCCATTGAACATATCTCTTCCCAAAATCATATAAACATTCTCTTTGTAAGTTCGCTACAATATTCGCCTTGGTTTGTTTATCAACTTCATCATCAAATAGTGATAATACGGCTATTTTCTCTGAAAATACACAAGTGTTGACTAAACTTGCTCAGGGCCGCTTTGGAAATCAATTTGTCAACTCTTTCATACTCTTTCAACGTCTTTAAAAAACGCAAATCTTGATTCGGCGCCTTCACCGCCAAACTGCATCCAAACCAGGGCTTCACATAAACTGCCATAATGAATAAACAAACATCTTGCAACGCTCGTTTGTACTCAACGCTCATTTTGAACTGAGACTGCAGCAAACATATTTTCAGAGTAAATAGCTTTTGCCATTCACCATGCTTGATGCATTGCGCCAAGAGGTATGATTTTAATTTACTCTCGTTATCTCCTCTCAAGAAAATAACAGATAGTTCGATCAGTTCCCAATAATCGTCAAGTATAATGGATTTTTGCAGTTAATGGTTAAAAAACGTCGCCAATCAGTTTAATGGAAGTGTCAAAAAATGCTGTTTGGCAAAATCAGTGCATGTTTCGACAGCATTAGGATTAATGTTTTTCCTGTTATCTCTGAACTTTTTGAACAGTGGAATATCGGGACTGCAAGCGACTTGGAGGATCTTTGAATCAAATACAGTGATCTCTCACTTATGCGCGGGCGTTGGGGACAGCGAAAAAAACGCGTATAAGTGAAAAACGCGCATAAGTGAAAAACCACAAAAGGGAGCTTAAAAGTGAAAAATCAATACAGTGTATTGTTAATACTATGTATATACTTCCGGAATTGAACTGAAAATAGTCAAGCAGAGTTTCCAAAGCTTCAAACGCTACTGAGTGAGTTGGGAGAACTTTTGCAACATCTTCATCATCGTCATCCTCTTCATCTTCGTCACCACCATTTATTTCGGCTGCAATGTCTCCTATTTCCCGCAATTGAGCTATGATTAAATTTTCATCTGAATCAACGAAATCGTTGAAAGTAGTGCACGTAGCGAGTCCACCAGATACAATATGCCAATCTTCTTCGTTTATGTCATTTTCACAGTTTTCATTTTCTAGCTCCTCACATTCATTTTCGGCTGGAAACGAAAATCCTGCTTTCTTAAAGCAGCTTTTAATGCACTTGTCAGTAACGTTTCTCCATGATGAACACAACGTATGAATTGCATCAAGGACGGTAATTTGCTTCAATTCGTCTTTTAATGCACGTTTTGTTTATGATGTAGTCAGAAGTCGAAGGATTAAAATTTTTCTGTAGTGCACTTTCACACAACGGATGACACTCAGATCCAAAGGTTGAATCTTGCACGTGCAATTTGCAGGAAAAACACAACTTTCGTGTTATTGAAAGTTGGAAGATCTTGTGGGTGAGCAGGACACTGATCCATGAATAACAGAAATTTCCGTTTTTCTTTTTGCATTTTCCTGTTGAATTTTTGAAGGAAATCCAAGAAAATATGCGATGTCGTCCACGCTGTTTTGTTGCTAGTGCAGTTGCAAGGACGCTTCTTCACGTTCTTAAAACAACGAGTTTTTTTTTTATCTGCCAATGACCAATGGCGGGAATTTTTCTGAACCATCAGCGTTGCAACACAGCAAGGCAGTTAGTCTTTCTTTACTTTTTTTTCCACTATGGCATGGTTCTCCCTTGAATGTTAAGGTTCTGTCGGGCATCAGTTTATAAAAAAGTCCAGTTTCGTCAGAATTGTAGATGTTTTTCGGTTCTTATTTGTTACATTGTTCTACAGTGTTTTCATTGACACTCGCACTTTCCCCAGAAAGGACACGAGTTGCCAAGCCATGCCTATTTTTGAATTTTTCAAACCATCCATGTGATGCAGAAAAGTTTTCCATTTCAAAACTCTTTGACAATTGTACGGCCTTCTTCCTTAGAAACTCAACGTTAACAGGAATGTTCGATTGACGAGCTTCTTTAAACCATAGCTACAAAAACCTTCTCAAATTATTCGAACTTTCCACCTTGAATTCTGCTTCTTTTTTTCGACTGAATTCCACATTCTCGATGAGCGACTATAATCGCCTCTTGAATTTTTAAAATCCCTCTCAATGTCGACTCTGGAACATTAAAATGCTTCGCTAAAGCTTTTATCGAGTTGCAAGGATTTTCTTCGAATTTTTTTATAACAGCCATTTTTTAAACGAAAGCTACAATTTTATTCGTTTTGCCGTTTTAAAACGATACCATCTAACCCGAACTCCAAAGAAGGTTCTTTCGTTAGCGATCAATGTCACGTGGTACGTACCGTACTAACCACTCTAATTGGCTGCTGTATAAATGCGACTTTTACTGCCGTCAGTCACAAGACCCCTCCGGTACACCCGTGTATATGGTAGAGGAATATGTACCGGGAATCCAAACGATAAGGGAAGGACGAGGGAATACATTCCTAGAAGCAGAACAAAAAAGGAAAAGTTTTTGCGATAAGCAACACCTGACTTGAGGAAACTACTTTTGAACTGAAAATTTTTTTTCGACGCGCATAAGTGAGAGCTGCTTTTTTATTGTGGCGTATAAATGAATAAGAGTTATCATTGTTTTCCTATATTCATGGCCGGGACCGCGAAAAAAACGCGTATAACTGAAAAACGCGCATAAAAGAGAGCGTGTATAAGTGAGAGATCACTGTACACTCTTCAGAACCAGTTCATAAACATGATGACGGCAAGCAAAGAGTAACAATTATCTTTCTAGTTTTGATTCTAAAAGCAAACAAGCTCCATTCAAGCGGCCTGTATAATATACTGTAGCATCATAGCACATTATTTTTACCTTATCAATGAGGTTCCATTCATAAAGCGTGTTTGAAACTGCTTCAGCTTGATCTTTGCCTGAAGAGTTGTCCATTTTTGGCATTGCAAGAAGTTGCTCCTTCTCTCCAAATGAAATAAGGATAGGCAGGCGTTCTTCTTTAGAACTTCTCACATCCAGGCCTAGTAACAATTTTCCATCCTAATGAACATTAACTACTTCGGGCACGTTATTCTGAAAATCGAATTTTATGGATTCCGCTCTATCCTTTCTCATTTGTGTTCGAATGAGTTGAATAGAAGATTTGTTGATTGGGTAGTTGTCGCAACTAAGACATAGTGCATCTACTATAGCGTGAAGTATATAAACAGAATCCCTTATGCTTAGTTGACCTCTATCTAAAGCTGCAACTAACTTGGACGTGATAAAATATTTCCTTCCTCTTTTTGTCGTAGTTACAGAACTTACAGATTGAGATGTGGTTGGTAAAGGTTCCTCCAGGCTTCCTTCAGAGCTGGTAGATTGATCGTGTAGTTCTTGAGGTGGTATAAGGCCGTGCGAAGTAAAAGATGTCAATAAGCACTCTGAAGACATTTGCCTTAGTCTCTTCTTCTCTTCTAGTTTTCTCTGACTTGCCCTTTCTTCCTTCTCAGCTAACTTCTTGTCTACATCCGACAAACAACCAGGACGCCCTGGGTCTCTTTGCTTTTCTAAGAAAATTTTATTTTCTATTTTTATACTTTCGAGAGCATTAGCGTGTGCGATATCAAATAAATTATCCAAATCCTTTTGAAAATCCTCCTCGCTGCGTTTATAAACATCTTTTTTTTTCTTTTTTTTTTTGCAGTATTTTTTGCAGTATTTTTTGCAGCTTTTGACAGAATTGATAAAGATTCATATGCTTCTTCACACAGTTAGAAAGAGCCTTGGTAGACATTTCAATCTTGTTCCAGAATATAATACACTCCCGAATGACTAGATTTGCGCTTTCACTAACAGTCAATTTAACTTCGCGAATGTTAAAAAATAGAACTGCGAGAACTTGACCGCTAGACGGTAATTTTACACCCGATATTTGGTGACTCACCTCACCAACCAAAAAAATGCTTTTTTTACTGCTTCTCAGTTCCACTGACATATTCGAACTATAAAATAATGCGCTTTAATTAAACGACAACCCAAGAGTAAACCCGGTTTTCCGAGAGTCAGGGTAGAAGCGCCGCGCGAAGAGATTTAAGTCCAACGTCTCGAAGTCCACTCCAACAGGAATTCACAACTTATAGCAAAGCTGCGTGTTTGTGTTTTCCTAAGAAGCGCATCAACTCTAACAGTCAGTCACGTGATCGATTATTCGAACTAAATTCTGCTGGTAGTACGCGGCGTATTACGCATTTGATTGCTCTTGAACCAATCTGCTAGGATAACCCACCTTGACTGACCCAAATAGAGTAGCACTGAGCACGCGCGGCAACAGCGACGCAACTTATACGAACATGTTTACATGCAAGTCGCATGGGTTGTAGTGCTCCAAATAAGGTAAAAATTTATTTTCGAGTGTTTTGGGATATATATATATATATATATATATATATATATATATATATATATATATATATCACATTTCTAAGTTGCAGTGCCTTATTACACTCAAGCGCTGGGAACTATTTGTTTCGTTTGCTCTCAGCGTATTTCTATACTGCCAAGAAAGCCTGCCTCCGATTATAGTGTGGCACATGGGGGACCACACCCCTATTAAAGCACTTATACTTTCCCTTATACCATCACATCCTGCTGTCCGGTCCATTATTGTAGGGTAGTGTACATATCTTCGCTTGGTCACTCCATGTGGTTAAAGTTCCGATTCACTGCTAAATTATGATCATATATTTAAAAAAGCAAAAGTTCGAATAGAGGAATAATTTAGAGAAAAAATGAATATCCCTACTCGCAAGCATCTTCGCAGTTTTTGGAACAGCTCTCGACAATGTTATCGGAAGGATAAATACCTAAAACGAACGAAAAGACAAAAACAATCCTTAGCCAACTCCATTCATTCCTTTCAACATTTCAAGATCAATAAACAAGTATTTTTATAGAAATCAATTTAATTTTGACCCAGATCATTAGTGAGGAGCGTAGATCGAAATTGTAATCTGTAAAGCAGAGGATAATTACGAACTACTTATCAAAACAGGTAACTTAATCTCAATCGAATAGAGCATACTTGGACGTCGCAATGCAGCCCTTATTGTTGGATCTTCCCCTGGGGATTGATCCCGGACCATGGCCAATATTCTTGTGTGACTCTAATTCAACTACCTACCAACATAGCATCATCAATGACCGAAAACCTGAAGTAACGAAAACCTACAATGTGTTCACCTAAACATCTTACTTTCATTTCTTCAGTTCCCAGAAGCATGTAAACATTCATATTTTATTCCAAAAAGCTTGTGCAATATTCAGTTGTCGTTTTACATACTTCGGTGCAGTTACTTGACGCGAGATTTTATATTGGATTGAATTTATTCAAGGATTTTGAACATCTGTACACATCGTGTTTAAAACAAACCATGAATCAATTTTAAATATAACAATTTTCTGATTAATTTTGTTTTTCAGTCGTGGGTCAAACATTTAAATGATGTATTTTTTCCTCGCTAAATAAGAAGCTCGTCTCTAAGACACTCACTTATTGGAGGTTATGACCAGAAAGAACACATTTTTGACGCGTTATATTTACTAAGCATGGAAAGCACTACGGGGTTGATGCTGTAATCGTACTGGACCACGGGAATATTGTATGGATTTTATAAAGTGATTAGGCCTTATTTAGGTAAGATAAGGGGATTTTTGTTAACGTTGTACTAGAGAAACACAACGTGCTATTGACGACGGTCCAGGATGAATTCCCTAAGGGAAAGATCAGAGGACAACACCACGTAATTTTGAACCACTGTCAGAGGACGAGACAACACCTGAGCTGGCATCCCCCTTTAAACTTCCACTCCTACCCAACGTGAGGTCTTTCAGTCATGACAGATTTAAGGTGCACCTGCCGCCTCTACACCCTATGCTTACAAACATCCATGCACTAACCCAGATTCGAACCAGGAATTTTCCTATTTAAGGGCACACGGACCACCTCGATAGACTAAATGCATGAATTTTAAGCTCACATTCGTCAAGCCATATACGATTTAAAAATAACCATATAACTAAAAGAAAAATTTTCCTTGAAAATATACGCATTACATTTTATAATTAACTGTAACAAAATGTATTCCCTTCATAATTTTGTTTTCTGTAGCTACTTACTTTTTAACTGTTTGAAAAATATTTTTTTCACAATATCCCAGTTTGGTACATTTTTCTCAAAAACTATTGGAAGTATTGTCTCCAAAATTTTTCTGGTCACAAAAGATATCCCATTTGAAAATAATAAGAAGGATTTTTAATTTTAATCTAATAGAAATAAAATTAGATTTGTTTTTTAATTTTTTCAAAAATAACAGAATTAAAAAAAAAAATTAGTGATATTTCCGTATGTTCTGCATTTAAATTTAAAATAATAGGTATTTTTATTGAAAACACTTGTTTGAACAAGTGTGTAAAATTTGAAAAGTGTAGCTTCAATAGAATTTAAGAAAAGTGTACCAAAGCATGAAAAAACACATTTCGAGAAAAATGAAAAAAAAAACATAAAAACACTTACTATGCTTAAAATTCACCAGATTAAAATTTTCCAGCACCATAATCATTTTGATTCAGCATTTCTGAATCACATTTCTTTTGTTTCAACAGCTTTAACTTCATTCTGGCATTTTTAGATAGCTTCCGGAAAAGTTGCGTCAATCTTCTTCTCAGATGCACTAATTTCGGTCACTGAGTCATCAGCAGCATTTACCTTCCTCACAACAGTAAACCGATTTCCACTAAATTTGCGTCTACCAAACAACTTTTTTCTCGCCATTGCAAACAAGCAAAAGGAACTTTTTAATCAATATATGAAGCTGTATTTTTTTACCAAATCATAAAACACGTGGTTCAATCCCTTAGCTCGGTTCAAAAATACATCACCTGCTCCATGCACATGTCTTGAAAAAGACATGTGCATTGTGCAGGTGATGTATAAAGAAGCATTTAATTCTACTCACACAGATTAAAGTAAAAAGTAAGAAAAACCTACTGTCAATATTGCAGTAAAAATGAGGCTGAAAACTAGCCGACTTGTGCAAGTCAAAACGTACGTACATGTGATTTTACTGGGAGAGGGCTAGGCCAACGGGTGTCTGACAGGCGTTGTTTACATTCGTAAACGTCTGTTTAAATGTTTATAGTTTTCAAACCTATACAAGTTATACATTTTTGGAATCGTCTTAATTCCCGCTATTTTTTAAGCCCAAAATTAAAAAATCGAAAATTTGAGCCAAATTATGTTCCCTGTGTCCTTAAAGGCTAAAACCTTAACCATTAGACCGGGTAATATTCAAATCTGTAGGAGTAGGAAATCAATGAGAGGATTGAAACGGGATATGCGAAAACGGAAATGAAAGACCAAAATAGAGACAATACTAAATGATTTAAGTTGACTTTCAAGAGAAAAGTGATAGGCAGGATTTATATATTTTCTCACTTGTAGCAAAATACTTAAATGATTCTGTCCCAATTCATGAATTCTATCCATCAAATATTTTGAACCCGGACTGTTGCTTCAGTGCGACGTAAATTCAACTACCAGGCCACCAAATATTTTACCTTCAGTTTGCATTCTCTGTCATATTGGATTAGTTAGGCTTTTCTTCCATGGTATGAAATACCACGGAAGAAAAAACTAACTATTCCAATATTACAGAGAGGTAGGTAATTAATTAACGTCACACTAGACATGTCATAAAATGTCATTGCCCTTGAATTTTTTTTTTACAAAATTTTATCGTGAAACTATTAGAATTTCTAATCTTATCTCCTGTACCAAAACTGATTGCTTGTGTAGCGTTTGGCTCTATTGAATTCACCAAAACTCTGGACTAAATAAGTTTATTTACAATTTAAAAAAATAACCGTTCAAATTCTGTAATATAACAATATTTAACAGACGTTGGTTAAAAGCACCTTTAGGCTCATCCTAGGGTGGGATATCCGAGAAGTTCGTCTCATGCGAACAATGGAAGATGTTCTACCGGAAAAATTATCCCAAGGTGGGATCCAGAAAACAATCGTTGTTCTTTGCGTAAGGTTCTACCATCATCTCCCGTAGAAGAACTTCCTTCCCTCGAAGAAACCTCGGTAGTCGGCAGATCAAAAAAGAACCCCTATCATTTGTTGTCTCCCAAAGCCGCTTCCAGACGTGATGACGCTTCTACACCTCTTTGCCGGACTTTCATTAACGCTGGAACCTCTTTGCAGGGAAAAGCCAAGGGCCCATTTGTCAATTGTATGTTGACAGGTCATCAGACCCTCTATTGATGGTCAACATCCTTTACCGTGGGAAAAAGTTCTTCAGATTTAAGAAAGGCGTCACACATGAAAAGACCCTTTACGAAACAATTATTGTGATTGCGTATAGCAATGAATTCCCCACCATGCCGTTAAAATTTGTATTGTTTGCTTTTTTTATATTTTAAAGCCTTCACAGTTTTGACAAAAAATTGATAGGATAACCCAGACTTCGCCTCAATGAGTTGCCTGCTGTCGAATTCTACCCAAGTCATAAAAGTTACCATCCAACATGTTCATTCCCCTTCTAGTGGAAGAAATATCCGCAACGGTTGTATACGCGCAACATTGGCGTTTCGAAAGTTTTTCAAACCAAACTTTGAAAACAAGGCAAAATACAAAGCGCCAATAAATAGAAACCTTATAATTTGGCTGGGAGGTTGGGTGTGGGTAAGGGTAGAATGCGACGGAGACCTCCTCATTGCGGTGAAATCTGGGTTATTCATCCAAAACTATGGTAAAATAAGTGAAGGCCTTACATTTTAAAAAATAGCAAACAACACACTAAAAAAACTCTTGGTGAGAGGCTTAGTATTGTACGAAATCAAAATAGTTTTGTTTACAAACTAAGGATATTTTACGCAACCATTTCTAATACAGGCGATTAAAAATTTTAATAGTTATATGTTTTGTAAAATGTGGTGGTGGTCTAAATATAATTTAAATTTTAAAAATTAGAAACGCGTTAACATCGATAGACAGCTTTTCCCAACACAGGCGATTTCTATTAAAAAGTTTTGTTTTTATAACTACTCGCTCTTCTAACCAATCATGTGAGGAGTTTAAATTTGAACCTGCTTTAAAGGGGAGGGAACCTGCACTTCGATTCGCTACTACAAAACTAATTCCTTTCATGAAATGAAATACAAATGCTATTTTATTACGTGAGTCCGAAGCTTAGATCTGATTTCACAGAGTCAGATAAGCAATTTAAAAGCAATGTTTTCATCCAATAAACATTTGTAAAAGCAGTAAAACTCTATCTAGTTTAAATTTTATTCGCGTGTCTTGTCTTTTAGAATGTGCCCATTTGGAATTCAGATTATTCTTTTGGTAGCAGATTTATTTTTGGACATATATTAGTGGGAAAAAAAGACTTACTTGACTCTGAGCAGGTGGTGTAGTTCCGTGGGTATGTGACCGACTGAGGCACACAACCCAGAGCTCTTATTGTGGCTTCCACCTTGCATTTCTCGGAGCATGCCTTCAAAGTAAATATTATAATTAGCCCTTGTATGGCAGAAAAATACCGATTTAAAAAGTTATTTAAAAAAAAAGATATCGGTACAGCTACACTCTACGTTTATGACTGATGGCAACAGCTTGGCGATTTTTTTTGGCGCACTTTTAAAGTCGCCAAGGAAAGAATTATTTCTTAACTCTTTTCCTGTCACAATTTTTTTTCTTTTTACAACACACTTTTTAAGCACATTTCAGAACGTTTTAAAAAGTATATTTAAAAAAAAAATTTCACAAAAAGTAGTAAGCTTAATCACATATCAAAACACATTTGTGAACCAGCAGAGAAACTAAGCTACGAATGGTAAGAATACCCTGAAACTTCTCAATTACACTAAATACAGTGAGCATGTTGAAAAAGAAAAAGATTTACAAAAGAAAAAAAAGCAAGAAATAATACCTGATAACGTCAGAATTCTCTCGTAAAAAAATAATGAAAACGAAAATGGTCAAAAAAACAAAACTCTTAATCCTGTTGTGAAAACTATTATAACAAAATAAAAATTCCACAACTGTCAAAATACAAATAAATGAACCAATGGTATCACAGAAAACGATTTAAAAGGACCAATGCAATAAAATGATATTTTAAAAACAAAATAACCAATGGGAAGAAAGAAAACATTTCAAACGAATCAATGAAATCAAACGATTTTAACGGATTTTGGAAGAACTTTCTAGAATATTCAAAATGAAAATTGAAAGTTTCCGTTTGCCGAGGTTGCCGTGAAAACCACAACAACAGCAACGAAAAATGGGTTGCCTTAATTTATCATAACTCGCTACTAAAAGTGCGCCAAAAAAAATCGCCAAGCCGTTGCCATCACTCATAAACGTAGAGTGTAGCTGTACCAAGATATCAAAAGATAAAGATTCGACAAAAAGATATTTTAAAATTTTAAATGTCCAATACAAGTAAATATATCATTGCACAAAAGGGGAACACATAATTCAATTCTTATAGAAAAACACGAAAGTAAACAAATAACTCGACTAACTAAACATAAAGTCTGATAGTTTGATTAACCATGAAGCCTGAGTTGAAATGCCTAAAAATTACTGTAACCTCTTGATACATTGGATTTTCTTGGGAAACTAGAAAAAGGGCAACCCAATTTCGACACACACGAGATTTGAACTCGTGATCAAGTGGCTTCAGTCTACTATTTTCTCGAGAGTAAAGCGTCGGTTTCCTAAGACAGCGTAGCCGTGATGAAGCTGTGGGTGACGTCATTAAAACGTTGTTTATACTAACAGATGGTGTTGGGTTTCCTAGAAAGCGTTGTTTGTGAGAGTAACGAAAATTTTCAGAGCGGTCTCAACCAGTTGGGGAAAGTTTTTTTCTCTTGTTGCGGCAAGATTTCATTTCCTGCCAAACGATTCGAGCGGAGGGGAGCAAAACAAACAAACATTTTGGCTGACATTGAATAATTCCTTTTTGTAAAATCGGGATCGTTAAACACAGAATGAAAATTTCAACGGATTTGAAATCTGCGGAAAATTTGACACCAGATCGATACTAGTGATGCGACATCGACAGCAAACATCGATGTTCAAAATTAAAACATCGATGTTGATAATACAGCGCCCCAAAAGCATCGATGTTTTCAAACATTGATGTTTTTAAAATTCAGTGTATTTAAACTTTTTTCCCTCATTTCTTAAAACTGGTTTAGCAACTAGTGATGCTACATCGACATTAAAACATCGATGTTTTGAAACATTGATGTTCACAATTAAAAGATCGCTGTTGATAATGCATCGCCCCCAAACCATCGATGTTTTTAAAATTCAGTGTATTTAAACTTTTATCCCCATTTCTTAAAACTGGTTTAGCAACTAGTGATGCGACATCGGCTCATATACATCGATGTTTTTTTTTAATATCAATGTTTTGAAAACATCGACATCGATGTCGCATCCCTACTTTTTAGACCCTTCACCACTTTGGTCTAAAAGTATGTTCCATTTGCTGATTGTAAAAATTATGCTACTTGGTTATTTTTTAAATTTTTATAACGGTACTTTTTCATTTAAAATTAAAACATCAACTACGTAAAAACATCGATAAGCATAATCATCGATGTTCAAAAAACATCGAATCCAATGCATCAATGTTAAAAACATCGATGTTATTTTCGATGTCGCATTCCTGATCGATACCTTAAATGTGATTTTCTTTAAATAAATAATTAATTATTTAATTAATAATTAAATAATCAAATGGCAAATAATTGAATAATAAAACTGTTTTTGATATCGATCTGGCGTAGAATTTTACGCTGATTTGAAATCCGTTGTAATTTTCACTCTATCTTCAACGATCCCAAAGTTAGAAATTTTGGACAAGAGAATAAAAATGCCACTTTGTTTTGTTTCTCGAATAAAATAAACCACGACAGCCGTCTGTGTTGTCCATTCACCAACATATTCTGTCCGTCTAAGTTGACGCTGATTTGAAATCCGTTGTAATTTTCACTCTATCTTCAACGATCCCAAAGTTAGAAATTTTGGACAAGAGAATAAAAATGCCACTTTGTTTTGTTTCTCGAATAAAATAAACCACGACAGCCGTCTGTGTTGTCCATTCACCAACGTATTCTGTTCGTTTAAGTTGACTCTGATTTGAAATCCGTTGTAATTTTCACTCTATCTTCAACGATCCCAAAGTTAGAAATTTTGGACAAGAGAATAAAAATGCCACTTTGTTTTGTTTCTCGAATAAAATAAACCACGACAGCCGTCTGTGTTGTCCATTCTCCAACGTATTCTGTCCGTCTAAGTTGACGCCTCTGGAGTCTGTTTAGATGGCCGCCTAGTTGTGCTCGCGGCATCATGACGTTTCACGGCTGTTAGATAACGGCTCCATTTTCTTAGGAAACCGAAGCTTCACCCCCTTAGCCACTCGGTAACTGGTGGAGAAAATCTTAAAACAAATAATGCACTTTAAATTCAACTTCTGAAAATCAAGTGTTTAGTGGAGATTGTTAGAATTAGGATAAATTTAGTGTTTTAATGTTTGAGACTTAAGCATCCATTGATCATAATGCTGTTTACTGATGTGTTTTAATATTTCGCAGCAATAAATATATAAACATACCTTTCCGTTCATGGGTCCGTACCCACCGTTTTCCTTCCACAGTTTCTTGTAGTCTGTGCAATTGGTTTTGTACGGAGCTGGTAGCCGAATGGTCATAATCTAGACATTGAAAAAACATATTATTGAAACGAGCTTGTTTCGTCCAGCTTCTGGGAGAAGGTGGTTGGGTCACGCGGTTTTGAACCAGTCTTTTAGTTGAATTAGGGGACTGTTGGAAACGCAAAAAATTATTTCCTCAATTGGTGGAATTTAGTACTGATTCTCGCACCGAGTTTATCGTTCAACTCCAAAGCTGGCGAAAAATAAATCATATGTGTCATATACTCGAGCCCCCATCCACCGAGCTACCTTAACAGTGGCGACACACGTAGCGTCCCACGGAGTAGGTTATTTCTTCCAGTTCACGGAGTAAGCGCAGTTTCAAGTTATTTCTTCCAGTTGCTTGGTTTGAAGATGTGTCACGTGGTTGTGGGTAAAAGTATGAATCCTAAACTATTAATTGGTTAACGTGTCTATCCACCGTTATTAAAAACATTAGTCTGCGCTTGCATAGCCAATCGGATAAGTCTATTTGTGATTTACCCTTCAGAGATCTTACGACATCGACTCCGCCCACATAATCCGTCTATTTCATTCTAAGGTCGATGCGTCTATCGATATAGAGATTGCGGTGGCTTGGAAGTAGCACATTGTGGCGGAGCGAAGCCGCAACAGGAAGAGCGAAGTCACCAGCTGCTAAGCTCTCATCGACGCGTTGGTTGTTGATGTATCCTTTAGTTAGGCTTAAGAGCCTAAAGCTGTGTACTCAATCCGAAAGTATAATGTCTTGGAAGTAGCACATTGTGGCGGAGCGAAGCCGCAACAGAAAGAGCGAAGTCACCAGCTTCTAAGCGGTCATCGACGCGTTGGTTTTTGATGTCTCCTTTAGTTAGGCTTAAGAGCCTAAAGCTGTGTACTCAATCCGAAAGTATAATGTCTTGGAAGTAGCACATTGTGGCGGAGCGAAGCCGCAACAGGAAGAGCGAAGTCACCAGCTGCTAAGCGCTCATCGACGCATTCGTTTTTGATGTCTCCTTTAGTTAGGCTTAAGAGCCTAAAGCTGTGTACTCAATCGTAATGTATGATGTTATTGCATTGAAACTGAGTTATTCTTTAGTCTTCATCCATCAAACAACTAGAACATAGATGGCGATCGCGCACATGTTTCTTTGACTTCTGTGTACAGCAGTCCTTATCCCAGAAAACCTTACACACCTATTCAGAAATCAACTGACCTAAAGTCAACCACTTGCTTGCGGGAGCCCACTGTAGAGTCCGGCTATGTCGAGTTGGCATTTGAGTCTCGTGATTTTGAACGAATCTCAAACTAGGCAGACTAGTCTCGCTAGACAATGCAGTTGGCTGTGTTTTTTGGTGAAAGGGCCGTATTTACCCCTGCTGGTGCCAAACTCAAGACACACAGCGTTACGTAATAGACATACACACACGAAGTAAGGTTTACTTAGGCCCGGTGCAAACATCCGGTTTTTCTACGTGCGGCGCCACTGCGGCACCGAAGCCCAACTATGCGCACATAACCGTGAAATGACGCACGAACTCATTTCACGCTATTTGCGATAAATATTCTATCGAAGAAAACGTGTTTATTTCGCTTCCTTTGTGTAAAAAAAAGTATATTTTGAAACAAAATAGACGTTACTGGATAGAACCATTTATTAATTATTATTTATATTCCATTTGTTTATGAAAACAAGGTACTTCAGAACGGAGATTCATGTGCGGCGACCGTGCGGCGCCGTGAGGAACTGCGGTACAAATTGCACGCAAGTTGGACGTGCTTCGCCCCAGCGGTGTTGGAGGCATGTGTGCACTGCTCCATTGGATCTAATGTCATCTCAGACCGCACTTGCGTTGCTGCAGCGGTGCCGCATGTTGAAATATTGGATGTGTGCACCGGGCCTTATACAGAAAAGAGAAATACATCCAGGGAATAATCGAACCTGCCCGCAGGTTGCTAGTTCAGTGAGTATATCCAGTGAGAAACGATAGATGTATATTGAATGTAAACAATGAGTTCTCACCAATGGTGTATTGAACACTGGTTCTGTCTCCGAGATTACCGTTCTGCATCGGAAGCAATTGCTATGATTACGAGTTGGTGAAACAAATACTTATAAAAACATAAATATCCTCCGCCATTTTGCATAAAGTAACCTTTTACCCAAATAAGCTCAATTACTTTTGCACAAATGGACTTCCCCAAGGTTATCTCCCTCCTCTTCGGAGTAGTATGGGGTATGGGAAATATAATACTTTTCTTCGGAATATAATGCTCAATCTGGCATCAAGTGCAATAAAACATCGTAAATTTTTAACTGTTCATGTGTTGAAATAAAAGTTTTATGGAACTTGTGAAAGCGATATGAGAGCGAATTGAAAAATTATTGCAAAATATCCTGTTCTTGATATAAATAATTATATCTCAAGGGGTCCCGTTAGCTAACTTGTGTCAGGTCCTTTTTAATTCATAAAAATTAAATGAAATGAAATGAGAAAAGGTTCGAAAACAAGAACCACAACTAAGACAAATTTTGATCGTATAGTGGGAATTAAAAAAAATAATAGTTAAATAATAGTTGGGTGGAATTTTGGGATAGTGGTGTTGGGACATTTCGTCCAATTAAATACACCACTATATACTCTGCAGAGTGAAAAAAATAATAATAATACTTTATTCGGCTCCACACCTGGAGCGGCACGAAAGCCACGCGACCTCACATGTTGGCGTCTGGAGAAAAGTCAAGAGAGATCGAAAGCTCGTTTAGCGCGGGCTTTTATCATCTGCTGCGTCAGAGTTCGTGACATCAGCAGCATCTATCGATAGAGAGATTGCGGTGGCTTGGAAGTAGCACATTGTGGATGGCTTAAAAATAGCGTTACGTCGTTTGAGACATAACACTTGGTATTGAATCCTCGAGAGCAGATGTTGGAGCCTGACCAGAGCAAGAAATCTCAAGACGTTAGTCACGACTCTGCTGGATCGTACGTTTATTTTTTTGAGGGGGGGAGGGAACTTTTGGGATGTGAAGTTAAGTCTAATGCTTGACGTTATATACCGAAATACCGAAGCACTCATCTTTAACAACAATTGTGGTGAAAATGCTGCATGTTCGCTATTATTTCTCGATCAAGTTCCAAGACCCAGGCCTAGTTTTTGTTCTCGTCTTTATTCAAAACTTTTTTTGTGCTTTAAATGTATAGTAATTGAAGTTTTCGAAATTGTTATTGTCTTTATTAAAAATTTTTGCTTGCGTTATTGACAACGAAGTTTGATTTCCCTGAAGCTATAAAATTTTGATTATCTTATTCCCGCCAGCAGAGGATGATTGTAAATATGTACATGTGTACCATCAGTGAATTTTATACAAGTCAATACTGACTGTCTGGAATGTTGGTTCTGGTGAGTAGGTATTCTCCTACGGAGTGAACCTTCTTCCTTAAGCCCTTGTTGTTAGACTGAGTGGTCTGTCATAAGTAAAAAAGATCCAGACATGAAAACATAAGCATGAGCCACCTTGAAAATGCTTTAAACCACATGGTGATTGGGGAGTCTTGCGAACAACGAAAAGAGGCCAGATTGGACTCATTAAAATCTCAATGCCACATTGCATCCAAATAATTTGTTAAGTGTGCACCTTTCACTCGATGTGTTTGCCCTTTCGCACATACTTTTATCTTCTGAATTTAATCTCAATGCACATCGAACGTCTCAACCATGAGTCCTCTGACCGCTTTACATAATTCATGTTCGTAATGTCGCTACTTATGTCTCAATAACTCAGTTTTCAGAAATCTTAAATCCCCTAGCACCATGACCACTTTGCTTTAATATGACATGGCTTTAATATGACATATATCGTCAGTTTCTAGCTTTATATGCTATAACTATTACAAATGCCCGGTTCAGCACGAGTTCATCAATTCAGACCAAATTTTTTAGCGACCTGGCGCTCTGGATTTGTCGTGCCCTGATGTACTGTAATCCTAAAAAATGTTAATCAGGAACATAAGTGTAGCCTACAAAGAGAGTTTTTAATTCGATTGACCTTCAAAACATTTCAGAATTATATACATACTGTAATTACTTACAAAATACATAGTAATAGAGGTTCATGGTTTAACCGAAAAAATCGTGCACACAAAGGATTTAAGGAAGGTTACAAAGGATTTCTATGGAAGGCAACTTGACGAAAGGTTATCTCAGCTTGATTCTGCTCAAATCATCTCGATTTCGGCCGGAATGCCTTACCTAGCATTCATTTGGTCTTGAATGTTCATTCTAACGTAAAAAAATGCAGTTTTTAGTAAAATAAATATGCGTAATATAAAAATCCGTTTGACTAAATTCTTTGACTATCTAACACTGTATTTTAACACACACATCTATTTACCATATTCGTTTTATTAAGTAAAGAATGTAATATATTTTTCACTTCAGAATTCGAATTTCCCGTTGACGTATTTACAAAATCATATATTCTACTAATATATGTTTAATAACAACTTGTGTATTTTAATTGATTTGCTGCATTAGATTAGGGCATGTGTGTGATTTTTTTTTCTAATGGCGGGCACATTTGACCTAAGTCATTGGCCGCTACTAGGCCGGAAGTGATGGCCACTTGTGAAGGAGCACCCAGTGGGAGGACCATCATTGCCCCTAACAATTTATACTTCGTAATTTTGAACCATGTTCAGATGACGAAGCAACACCTGAGCGGGTATACGCTTACAAACATCCATGCCCGAACCCGGATTCGAACCGGGGACCTTCCGATCTAGAGGCAGGGCATGTGTGTAATAGGAGACTCAAAATATTCTTTTTTACACATTAATACACCGACCTGAAACGTGCTAAGTTGTGTCAAACCAAACAGGACCAATCCTTTTTTAGACGTATAACGTTGGTCCAATTTGCTCTAGTGCAATGAATGTTCAGTGGAGCCGGAGCGCTGTTCTGGCACTGCCTTTTTTTTACAATAAATAAGCAAGAAGAAATTTTAAAATACCTCTCCATTCTGTCCCTTACCCCTCTCAACAATACCATCCAGGTCAGAGCGTTCCGGCATTGCTGAATTGACTACCCCACTGCCTGGTGCAGCATAAATTCCGCATAGCAACAAATCAAATACCGATCTTTGAAGGGTCTCGTCTTTTATAAGCTGGGTGGTCTGAGTACACAGGGTGAAGTTGTGATATGAACAAATTTTATTTGGATACAAATTACAATAGTCATATCCATGCATTTTGGAAACATTATTTTACCAAAAATTAAAAACTAGTAAATGTAATTTCAAACATAAATATTTAACTTCCACTTCACTACATTTCTCCAAATCCAGATGGATTTATTGGTATTAAATCTATGGGTAAATTGGTATTTTTGGTTATAACAATATTTACATGACATCGTTGAGATCAAAAGTTATAGGCTTTGGCTTAGGATGTTACCTAAATGTATCACTGGTCACGTCTTTTAACTATGTCGAAATACAAACCTTTAAAATGTCATAACAATTATGTTCAGTTGATAGAGCCGCTATTACGATTTTACAGATAGTGTCTATTATGTTCCATAGATGACGCCACGAAGCACATTCTAGCACGACATTCTTTTATTCAATCGAATGATAAGTAGGGGAACAATTCAAGAATCTGCTTTCTAAGAAACAAAATTAAGATATTTTCTTAATTTGTGCTCTGAAATAAAATATTTCAAATCATTTTTAAGTTTAACGAAAGAATGAAAATTCTAGAAACTAAATTAATTGCACCATATCTAAAGCAAGGCAGGACCGAGGTTCAAAATTGTGTGATTTCCTCTGATCTTTCCCCTCGGGCTTGATCCTAAAACCTACAGCCTTGATTTTAGACTGAATTAAACCGAGTTAGAACAGTCCATCCCTTCAGATCCTGATATAATTAGCTATCGTGTAACAAAAAAATACACAGTGGAGGGACAAATAAAACCAAATCAAGTAGGGTAAGTTAATCTCCTGTTCAAATTTAATAATGTGAAATATTTTAATTTCATTGTAAAATGACAACATGTGTGTGTTTTATAATTTAAAGGTTTTATAATCAGTCACAAATAAACGTCATTTTTTTGTAAAGGTGACGCATTTTCTTTTTATTGCGATTTATACCGTCTTAAATTAAGTATTAACGTTCTTGGTGGCTTATCTACGTGTCGAAAACTGAGTGGTCAGTCCCTTGGGCAAAAAAACTGTTCCGAACTGTCACAGTTTTGGACAAGGGACAGTTTGTTTTTCCTACTTGAATCTTCACTCACTTGAAGAAATAGAGTTATTCACGCGTCGAAAACTGTCCCTGTAATGGCTAAACCCTTGTGCAAAAACCTGTTCCAAACTGCGATCAGTTCTGGAAAAGGAACAGTTTTTTTTTCACAACTTAAATCTTCATTCTCCTGAAAAATTAGAACTGTTTGTCTACACGAGGTATGTCGTCCTTGGCAATGCTAACCATATCTTGGAAATCTTGTCGAGACACTTGGAGGGTTAAATAAAACGACAACATCACCCACCTTTCTAACGTAGATGTTGTAGACTTTGCCCGCGTAGAGGGTGATCCCATCCACCAGGGGGTTGCTGATGCCACGTGGTTCGTGCATGTGGATGAACGCTTTCGCTAGGTCCATGTTGTTGATGTATTCCTCGGGATGTATGTTCAGAATCAGTGACACATCTGCACACGCACAATTGACTCATGAAGCATATGAGAAATAAATATTTACAAGGTTCACACAGCAGTTGGATACTTGAAGATATAAGATAAGTAGTTAACGTTGCACTAGAGTAACGTTTATTAACCTCTTCCAACCGGACAACTTTGAATACTTGAAAAGAGGTCTCGATCTGTATCATCGCAAATGCCTTCATCAGAGGACTTTGCCGTTTATTTAGGTACATGCACCGACAAGTTTGCCGAAAGACTTCAAAGTCATTCCACTCTCATTCATGGGACAGTCACAACTTGTATTCTTTAAAATGGTTTTATTAATCAAAAAAGTGTGAACGAAAACTACTTTTCCTTTCAGTTAGGCTAGGTCTCCACTTGCGATTTCTTGTCGCGGCGACCAAAAAATCGCTGTCGCAGAAAATCTACAAGGTGCACACTCTGCGATAGATAAATATCTGAATTAATTAAATGAAGCTTTTTATTCCCCAATTCAAGTTTCTATCTTTGAGATCGTTGAAGATGGAGTGAAAATTTCAACGGATTTAAAATCAGCGTAAAATTTAACGCCAGATCAATACCAAAAACAGATTTATTATTTACCATTTGATTATTTGATTTGTTTATTAAATAAGTAATTATTTATTTAAAAAAATCACATTTAAGGTATCGATCTGGAGTAAAATTTTCCGCAGATTTCAAATCCGTTGAAATTTTCCCGAAATCTTCAACGATCTCAAATAAATACTTGAATTAGTGGTATAAAAAATATAATTTAATGAATAATAATGGGGCTGACCTTGGAAAACGCGCGACAAAATTATCGCAAGTGGATGCACGTCCATGCCTGTCTGTGTGATTTATTGGGTAAAAAAGCGACAGTCGCATCGCAGCGAAAATAGGACCTGTTTACAATTTTTAATTCGCTGCAATTCTTTAGTCGCAAGTGTGTACACTTGCATTTGAAGCAACGAGTTTTACTTTAGCGAGACTGAAAAATCGCGAGGTTAAAAATTTTATTCGCCTGTGGTAAATGTGTCTCAATAAACGGGTTGTTTCTTGAATATCTGGTACGTGTCAATACCTCCTAGGAGGTATTGTACGTGTCCCGTGTGATGTAGTAGATTTAAATAAGTGGAGTGTATATTTAGAAAAGTATTTATTTATAAAATTATATGTAGGTCACGAGGAAAAAAAAACCGAACCACCTCCTTTATTTGGAGTCATTATTCATACTACATCAAATTCAAAGGTATTCATTCAATAGGCAATAACAACCTCTACAAATTCAAATGCAAACTAATTGCAGAAGGGTACGTCTTCATATGAATTTTGCATAAAGAGTGAAATTTCTGATAAAAAACACCATGTTTTGATGTTATAATCTGATTCTGCATCGTTAAATTAGTCTAAATATGAAATTTCATGACTGCAATATCTTTATATAAGGAATGGTTACAGAACAAGGAATATAATATTATGCTAGTTAATTTTGAGACGAATAAGATTAAAAAAAAAACATTTAATAAGACGAAAATACGATAGCGATTATGAAACAAGCCGAACACTCTTTCAATGACAACAACCTACTACTGTTGCCACTCATCTCCTAGCAATGAAACAATTTTCTTTTACCTAACGCGATATGATATATAAATGGATCTTACATTTATATCCCGATATATTCGATTCTAAATTTGTGTCAATTTCAGGCATCATGATGACTTAGAAAATCGCTATTTGTAAATGGCGATTAGTTGTAGTTACAGCTACTCGAATTTCAAATTTGAACATTATTTCAAACGTATTTTTCAGCGATCCACGAAGTATATTTACTATGCAAGTGCAAATGATCCGAGAAGTATTATCCGAGGTTTGTTTGACTTTTTTAAAACTTTTGGTAACTCCCTAAAATCGCAATAATAAAGAAAATTTTATGTAGCTCAAAGCTATTTATGAGTTGAAATTTTGCATGATCATACAAGATGTTTTACGATTGTGTAGAACTGTGCTCCCCAACCTTTTTATCGCCGAGGACCGGATCAACTTTGATAATTTTAACGCGGCCCGTTGAGGGGTTGTCGTTAATTGTTTGCATTTTAGATTGTTTTGATTTAAAATTTTAATTTGATTGTGTGTGTGTGTATTTAAACATGCCTTCAAAATAAAATACAGTTACACCAAAAAATGAATATAAACTGATTTAACATTTTAACTCACTAGAACGCTGAATCAATGAGAACCCTGAGCTTGTTTCTTTGTTACCAGACGGTTTCATCTGGGGGTAATAGGAGACAATAATACCCCAAGTGTGTTGCTTATATCCAGTTTATACCGTTATTTCGTTTTGGTTGCTGTCACTGCAGAAAACCCCGCTTCAGATAGGTTGTCGGAAATGGCAATAGGGATGTAAGTGCTGTGGTTGCAATCTCAGGGTATTCCGCCATGACTTTAATCCAGAACACCAGCAGAGTAGTTGTCTCGAACGTAATTTTAAGGCCGCCTTCATTTGCAATCTCCAGCAGTTGGTCTGTTGTGCTCTATTAAAAGCAAAGACAGGTGATAGTGCACCAACTGGGAGAATGAATGTTTAGGCTCAGTCTCGCCTAAAATCCCCACTAATGTCTGAAACATGTCCAAAATGCCTCTGTTCACGCGCCGTCCCCACAACTTCAGTTTTGTTTTAAATGCAGCTAATTTGTCTGCCAACTTGAAAACAGCTGTCACATTTGTCAAAATTGGAAAATAGAGACATACAGAATTCAGAAATCATAATTGAAGCTCTAGTAACGGAACAAATTTCAAGTTATGATTTACCGCCTCCTAATTTGAGTGGACATTTCATAGATAAGAACCGCACAAACCCGAGAGAAATACAACACAGTGAATAAAATGGAAATAATTTAATGTTCCTTGGGCGGCCCGGTACCATTTGATCCACGGACCGGTACCGGTACCGGTCCGCGGCCCGGGGGTTGGGGACCACTGGCATAGAACATCTGAATTGATTTTCATCAAAATATAAAAAGGTTCCAAATCATAATTTTTCAAACAATTATTATAACATACTAAAAACTATTTTTAAAGTAAAATATTAGGAGGATTGGTTTGGGTTGTTTAACAGTAACAGAAATCAAAATATCAGCGGTATAAAAATATTATTTAGGAAGATATGCACATAAAAGTGTAAGATACTGATTTAACATTAGGAGCTCCAATCGTTCTGTACTCGTACCTTCTAAACGGTAAGATCTAATGACATGAAATTTGGTATCCGAAGATAAATTTTGATATAAAATTGAAATATTCTGTCGAAATAGGGGGTTTTCATAGGAAAATCTGAAGTTGGTGCTCAATTTAACATGAAAACGACCCTTTATACAAATTTTAGGAATTTGAATTTAAAGAAGACGTTTGTTCTGTAAAATGATATCTTCGAATTTTCTTTACTGTTAAAATTGCTCGTATGAGGAAGGGTGGTTTGGGGATTTTTTTCCGTGACTGGTCATTAACAGAAGCTATGACTTTGAAATAATAATTTAATGCGGAGACCTTCCAAGGCGTCCGTACAAAATTTGTGCTTAGGCATAAAGATATGTATACCGCTGTTTGTAAAAAATGCTTCACCATGAAGGAGTCATCAGAATTAAATGAAATTTAATACACAAACAGCTTGTATTAGTACAAATAAATGAATAAATTTTCAAAGAAAAAAACAATATTAACTGTCCGAAATCAGTATTTGATGTAGCCACCACGCGCTGCAATAAGTGTTGCTATACGACGTGGCATGGAGTGAAACAGATGTTGAATGTCTGCTTGTGGAAGAGAATTACATATTGTTTGTATGCGCACCCAAAGTTCGTCTTTTGAAGCTGTAGGACGCGGATCACGAGCGAGACGCTGACCAACCTAATCCCACACTTGCTCAATAGGCGGCATATCCGGCGAATAAGCAGGCCAAGGAAGAAGTTCCATATGTTGGGCTGAAAACAAGCCTCGAACATTCCTTGCAACATGTGGGCGTACATTATCCTGTTGAAAGATAGCTCCAGGGATGCCTTGAAGGAAGGGAACGACTTCGGGCTCTAGCACTTCACGGACGTACCTGTTGCTATTCAGATTACCCACAATTCGTAGCAGCTGAGATCAACTTGTTGCCAATCAGTCCGCCAGGCTCTGTGCTCATGAGCCCATTGCAGAAGCAGCCGTCGATGGTTTGGCGTGAGGGGGATCCTGTATAAAGGAATCCTTGCACGCAGTCCACGGTACAGCAGACGTCGGCGAATTGACGAATCCAACATTAGTACACCTGTAGAAGTAGACAAAAGTGCTGCCAACTGCCTGGAGGAAGCTGTACGGTCTTCACCGCCATGTGGACCAGGTATCTATCATCGTACGCTGACGTCCCCTTTCGTCGTCCACTCCCAGTTTTTCGAGCTGTCCGGTGCTCGTCGGTCCACTGCTTGCAAACTCGCATCACTTTGGAACTGTTCCGCTGCACACGAGCTGCTATTGCGCGATAGAAAAATCTCCTTCACGAAGGCCGATGATTCTCCCCCGTTCAAACTCCGTAAGTTGTTGAAATTTCACCCTATTTCGTCGTGGAGGCATACTTAGGTCTTTTATAAACGTTCGCCACTAAAAAATAACCATGCACTATTTTCAACGTCCCGCTACAGCCCTCTATTTATACGCTTTTAGCATCAGTTCAGAGGGCGCTGCTCACACCACGCATGCGTGGTGGCTCTGAAACTTTACTACTTTGTATAACATCCTATAATTGACATTTGCTGCATATTTCATTTCATTCAGATGATTCCTTCATGGTGTTGCATTTTTTTACAAACAGCAGTGTATATACTAGTCGGAGAATTCTCAGCATCAATAGTTCTAACGATGAAAAAAGCGTACATTCTAGAGATATATTTTAAATGCCACTGCATCAGGAGTCTAAAGAATAAAAACAAGATAGCTAAACTGCAAACAATTCGTAATTTTTTCGAGTCAAGATAACAATGCTCGCTCGCAAACGATTATAATTTGGAATTTGCGAAACCGTTAGTTACCCAGCACACTTGCGCTAGCATTATGTATATGGTGTGCAACGAAAACTCTCCCCATGGTACACCAGGATAACTACAAGTGATTCACATTTCCGTCTTCGTAGTGCCCTGATGTCTAGCGTTCAAATAACGGGGAAATGGCAAAACATGTTAGCCTATCCCAAATTTTGGAATATTCTTTCATTTTCTTTTTCATAAAAAGAGCTTACATGCCATTACTATGAGGTATGTAAATGTGAACAGAGATGCCTTATATGTGGTGGCAATATTGGCTCCTTTTGTATAAAAAATGCGACAGATATACCCAAAATTTAAGCTTAATTTAAGATAGTTCATGTAGGTTTTTGGATTAATAAAATAATAAAAGATGCAGCCATATTCATGACCAAAAACTGTGTGTTATTTTCCGATACGTGACAGTGGAATGTCTTTGTAAAATTTGTCTCAAACAAGTTGCACTTTATTTTGATTTCTAGTTGTGGTGGAAAGAGAAAAATATTATGAGGTTGTTTTGTATTCTTATCAATTTAAGTCGCATGTTTGAATAAAACCAGCTACATTGTAGCAAAAAAAATGGTCATAAACTGACAAATCTATATAAATAAGAATGGAGTGTTTGTTTGTACATTCAATATTTTCGACCCATTTCAAGTTTTCTATCCGTTTTGGACCCTTCTGATGCCGAATCCGCCTTTTTCTCGTTTGGTGTCTGTCTGTCTGTCTGTCTGTATGTTGTGCCCTATACACGTCCACGCGGTTTAAGATATTTTCATGGAAATTTGCATACAGTGAGTACTTATCTTGATTTAGTGAGTGGAATTAGTTGCGAAAGTCTGTCTGTCCGTCTTTCTGTTCTATGTTCGATTTTATGTTTGTGTATTTGTGTAGGCATCACATGAATTGCATTCCAGATATTTGATTGCAGTGTATTTTATTTTATACATTATGTAATAATGTAGTGAATGCAATATTAAACATATCTTTATTGTTATATTTAGATGAGTTTCATGCTAAAACACCTGAGTAAGTATACTCAAATCAACCATAATTTGGTAGTTTTGGAAAAATTGGAATGTCTATTGAATATTACGATTACTTCGATTGCTTTACCAGTACTGCTGAAAAAGTAATTATTCTTCAAAAAATTATATTTTTTAATGGAATTTCAGCTCTGATACTTCATTTATTTCGAGTTTTATTTTTATTCTTTGCGCAATGAAAACGATTTCCGAATATTTGGGACAGACGATATTTTTCAACAAAACGAGAATGAACAAGATCGCGCGAGCAGTTATATTTTTTTCTGGTTCTTTCGCTCTGAATTAATTTCTCATTTCTAAATTTTGTACACTTTTAGTTGTAAGTTGTGGCAACTGTGCGAGATCAAGAGATAAAATTGTATCACAAATTAATATCTTTAGAACAATTTTTTGCGACATCTTTTATTTTGTTTTATTTCGCTGTTTCCTGTTTTAAATATTTATTATTTTAATAAATGTGTTTTCCTTCTCATGACACGCAACAGCACCACAAAGTATTAGACTTAAAAATGTTAGGTAAGTCAGTATAAATTTTCAGTAAATTTTAAGTGTAGTTATGCCATTATTGAAAGAATAATTCTGTTATTTAAAGAATAATGCCGTTATTGAAAGAATAATAATATTTATTAATCCAAACTGGAACTTTTTCCAACATTAAAAAATTCGTTGTAATAATGACAGGAGAAGATTGCAAAATTTCACAATGTCGCATACCGGAGGCAAGAGTGCCACAAGTAAAAAAATATTGTTTTGTTGACTATGAGTGCGAGAGCACTCGCCGTAAATCGTAATTTTAATTAATTGAGTTGAACATGAAAAGAACTTAAGAAAGGGAATTCCAAATCTTCCTATAAATCGTCTTTTATAGTAGTAACCTAAGTATCACCTTTCGTCATTTTGTAGCTTTGTCATACAGCAATTGTGCGATGTATGTGAAATGTATTACATGAATGGATATGCATGTGTAGGATTTGTGTCCAAAGTAAGTTGTAGAAAATATAAAGATGGCGAAAGATGTTAAAATAAATTTTTATTCTACAGAAAACGTAAGTCATTATATATTTTGATTATCTCTTCAATCTAGAGTAAACCAATTCAAACCGAGTAAGGTCGGGTATTTTGCTAGTCAAATATATTCTTATCAAAATAAATCTTCCTACAAATCAAAAGGTAATATTTCGGACATTGTAAAATTCACATTGATAAACACCTGAACAATCAATCGAAATTGTCAATTTTCCTTGTGTAATTTTACCGGCTTTAGATATAACATTGAAGCATACTTTATATGATATTATTTATAGGACAACACTATTATTTAGTTATATCTAACTAGCTGAATAACCTGGCGTTGCTCGTGTTTCAAATATGATCGCGACATTTCCCTGTGTTAACTCAAATACTCAAACTCTGTAGAACGTGTTTCCTACCGGCTACAGCTAAAAATATGACCGCGACATTTCCATTTGTTAACTCAAATACACAAACCCTGTAAAACGTGTTTCCTTGTTCATGTCTAATTATTGCAGAAAAACAAACTTTAGATTTTAAACCTTGTTGAAAGTATGCTCAGAATGGTTGCTAGTGTAATTGCAGCACATTGTGGACCATCCCTTATTAAAGCATGTATTGTTTCCCTTATACCATCACATCTTGTTGTCCGGTCCATTATTGTAGGGGTATAAAGATTCACTGTCGAATCCCTTAATTCAAAAATAAGTGTTTGTGGTAATAAGTATTAACTTATGTTACCCAATAAGCTTTTAATTCAGCATAGTTTTACTGTTAATTTTAGAGTCAAATTTGAAACAATTTTAAATGCTTTTATATTCCATTCGATTAACCAACCAAGGATTTCTCAGCGTGCAGCCTTCAGCGCATGTGTACGTTGAGGGCTTTCTGCTACAACGTAATAAAGGTGGTATTAATCAACCTCATGTGTTCCTTACCGTTACCCACCATTCGTGGAAAGAGTGTTCTTGAAAAGTTGGGTCGGGAGATAAGTGTGAAAAAAGGAAGACAGCTTACGTCCTGTAATGGGTATAATTTCGGGCAGCAGCTGAGGATGTCCCCAGAGACTTTCGATCGTAAAACAGAAGTTGGGGTTTCCCCCGCTGTCTACGGCAGGAATCTTTACGTAATTCCTGAAACGAAGAGAGACAAATATATCACCTCATGACAATGCGTCATACCCACAGAGCAAAAAGTACACAAATAATTAGGTTTCCTAATGACACATATCTGATTTCTGAGCTCACAAGCTGCGAGTGGCTTTGGCAAAATAAGTAGTTCCTACGTAAAATTTAACAGAAATTATGTAACGGATAAAGACTTTTCTGTGCTGCGTAGTAATTGACTGAGAGACGGTTAAAACAATTTCAAACAAAATATTTATACTGTACTAGCTGATGAACCCGGTGTTCACAAGTTAAATTGATTAAAATTTATCCGAAAAATCCTTTCACAGAACCGGACGCTTCAGTTGTACACAAGATTTCATCACGGCTGTGTAATTGATGAAAAATATCTAGTTGCGGACACCCCGATTTGAAAATTAATAGTCAAAGCATGATTTCCAATTTTCCCCCACAAAGCGCAATCGGTTGATTATTTTACCATTGACACTCAAGAGGAAAGTTGAAAGTGAAAACCTTTGTGTCATATAAATGCATTGTACAATTGTTTTTGAAATCTACAAATCTTAAAACCTTATTTTACCATTTTGAATCAAATGCCTTCATAAAATTAGTTTTTAAATGAAACAAAGAAAACTAGCTTCCTCTCATGAAAGGAAATGTTGCTAACACAAGGGACATTTAAGGAAAGCTAATCAAAATGTTTACATTTTATACCTATTTACGTGTGAATAGATTTATAGATAGGTAGGTATTTTAATCAACGTTACTCTAGAGTAACACTACGGGCTATTGGCGGTTGTCCGGGATTAATGCTCAAAGAAAAGGTCCTAGGACAACACCTGGTAATTTTGAACCACGATCAGATGAAAAGGTCAACACTTGATCTGTCACCAAACCGTCCAAACTTCCACACCACACCAACGAGAGGTCACTTGTGGATACGACAGAGTTAAAACGCACCAGCTTCCTTTGTACACGGCTGTCTTCGGTTGGATTCGAATTCGTGACCCTCCGGTAGATAGTCTGTTTCTCTTCCAACCCGCGGTTCTCACTGTCGGGATAAAATAGATTTTTCAAAATATAATTCAGTTCACATTGCATCTATTAGTTCGCTTTCAACTAATTTCCATTTAAGTCTACAGCCTATTATTTACTACACAGTTCCCATAGACAGGGGAATGCACAGACTTGTTAAGTTCAAGCGTCACATAGATTGACAATGATTTATGAAAGGGCCGCTAAAAATAAATGAAAGTTATCTTTAAAAAATTTTAATTATATTTATGATTTATTGTTTCGAAAAGATAGTATAAAGTAAATAAAGATATGAATTTGATGCATGACATTGCATTGTTTTTAATTGTTTTAGTATTTGGTTCAATTTTAGTTCATTTAAATTAGTCCTATTTTTTGATTTGTTAGTATTCAACACTGAGAAAGTTTGTTCAGAGATAAGTGTCTTGCCTGCATTTGTTGTGTTCATATGGCAATTTTAAAAAATTGCCTGTCGTTTGACTTTTTAAATTTCAAACGACACATAGTGAGGTGGGCCGCCAGCAAATGAACGGAGGATGCATTTGGCCATCGGGTCGTGGTATGTTCACCCCTACCACAGACAAATAGGAAATCCATGTAGGTAGTTTAATTTACGTCGCACTGGAGGAACACAACGGTCTATTTGCGACCGTCCGGAAACAATTCCGAAGGAAAGGATTTGAGATCACACATCTAGCAATTTCAAAACCTGATCAGATGACGATGTGAACACCTGAACTGTCACTCCACTCTCCAAACTACCATATCAAGCAAACATGAGGGCATTTTAGGCCGAGGTAAATTTAACGTGCAAAGCCCCCTCGTACACGATGGTATTTGTTTGGATCGAGTTTCGAACTCGCGACTCTCTGGTTGCTAATCAGCTACTCTTCCAATAGGACTACATCTCAAATACGACAGTCCAATAGCTACTCTTCCAATAGGACTACCTCTCTAATAGGACAATCCAATAGCTACTCTTCCAATAGGACTACCTCTCTAATAGGACAATCCAATAGCTACTCTTCCAATAGGAATTGGCCTCTCAAATAGCTACTCTTTCAATAGGACTACCTCTCCAATAGGACAATCCAATAGCTACTCTTCCAATAGGAATTGGCCTCTCAAATAGCTACTCTTTCAATAGGACTACCTCTCCAATAGGACAATCCAATAGCTACTCTTCCAATAGGAATTGGCCTCTCAAATAGCTACTCTTTCAATAGGACTACCTCTCCAATAGGACAATCCAATAGCTACTCTTCCAATAGGAATTGGCCTCTCAAATATCCGGACAGCCGCTACTAGTAAGTTTTTCATCAATCCAGTTAGCCGTGATTAAGGCATAGTAATTTCCCTTAACCCTAGAACGTCAGTCGGTGTCGATTCGACACAGGAGCCTGTTTATTTTATTCTCCTTTCCGCATTTGTGAATTGAATTTGAAAATTTTTAGTGACTTTTAATCATTTTCTTAGATGAATACACTGTAAAAATTTCGTTGATTTAGATTCATTTATAAAAATTTTACAGCTAAATTTACCTAGAACGTCCGCTGGTGTCGTTTCGACACCAAATGAATTTATCATTCTAAATAGCTTTCGTTCAAATTAATACAAGATCATTGAGTAGCAAATATTATTAGCTAACCAAACAAATTCTTATCGCACATCTGTTTCACTCTGAATAAAAGGTTTATATGTTAATAGCGGAAAAGAATAAATTATACCAGTGTGATTGGGTCTAAGTGTTTCGTAGCTTATATTTGTTTATCTGTTTGTAAATTAATCAGATTCGATTTTAGAACCTTGTATACGCATAGTGCAGACAAAAAAAATGATGGCTCGTTGGAAAGGTCAAAATAGTGAATAAATTGTTAGTAATTTGCTGCGAGAACTTGCTGAAAATGAATTGGATGGTGGAGAGCTCTCTTGTTCGAATTTCGATTCCTATGTCCCCAATTTACATGGAAGTGAGTGAGAAGAATCTGAAGAAAGTGTAGATGAAACTGATAGTATCCTAACTAATCCGGATATAAAAGCCGCTAGGGACTACACATAATGGATACCGCATAATGTCAATATCACATGCAGATTTGCTGCGAGGTTTGTTTCACGTCAAAGTAATTGTCCATCTAACTGTGCGTAACAAAACGTCAATAAATACTTCATTTGTTCGTGGTTATTTTTTATCGATAGTTACATATTCAAAACATAATAAAATGCACAAATGTTGAAGCTAAATGAATTTAGAGCGATATCAGCAGGTCTGTATCCATTGATGAACAATGTGCTTTTCATGCGATATTCTATGATCACGGAGTAAATGGTGTCAAGAGCATTGAACTGCAGTCCCTAAGGTCTGACTCTTGGAGCCAAAACTTCGGTAAAGAAGAAAGGGGTCGAAATAGATTTAGAGAAATCCTTTGAATTTTAAGATTTGATTTAAAATTCACACGTTCTCAGTGAATTCGAGCCAACAATTTGGCTGTGATTTCAGAAGTTTGGGATAGATTTATCTCAAACTTCCGAAACTTATTTTATATATATATATATATATATATATATATATATATATATATATATATATATATATATATATATATATATATATATATATATATATATATATATATATTTTTTTTTTGGTATATTAAAGTCATATTCTATGTAAATTTCTTGAAATAATCATAAAAGCTAACTCAACTGAATATTAATCTTAGTAATATTTAGTTATTTCAATTGTTTTATGCGATTTATTTACCGGTGTCGAAATGACACCTGCGGACGTTTAAGGGTAATCGCAATGGCGGACATTCTAGTGTTAAGTTTCTACCAGAACAATATACATTGTAGCTACCAATTGTACATATACACTTGCCACTGCGCTGCAAAATGTACAATAAGTAAGAGGTAGTAACCATAAAGGATTGAGCACCTGTTCTGTACTGTTCGGTATGACTTACTTGCACATCCGCGACTTGACTGACTGAACCTTGCAATTGGAGATGAAATCCTCCTTCCGCTGACCCACCTGTTGCAGATACTCCAATGTTCGGTTTGTATTCCGTACATTATGGAATCCCAGACTCTACGAGAACACAATTCCCAGAGCATTATTTCGATGAATTTTATATACAAATCCAAATTTTAGCCTTAATTTTTTTAAGCCCCACGATGTGTTTGTACGATAAGGGGAAGCAGGGCGATACCATACACACCTGGGTAATTCCACCACACCATATTTTTGCCTCTCTTAACATGATTATAATTACTTGTGTTACTAAGCGTTTGTCATAAAAATATCTTATGCCATAAAAATATAATTTCTGAAAGAATTCGTACGTACGAATACTAGAATACTGAATAAAGTACTATATGGTTGGCTGTTTTCACATCATTATTTTGTATTATCGACTGTTCAGGTCATAATTCTTTCAATGTATGAAATCGAACGTGCGACGTATGTAGTGTTATGTAATACTTAGCAAAATTTAAAAAAAAACACTTACATTCGTAAAATATCTTCTTATCTATAGATTATAGTGTATAATCAAGTTATTGACTAGTATGAGAGAATTTTTCTGTGAAGCTAAGTGTAGATGGCGTTAATGATTTTTTGATGGAAGAGTTTGCTGTAGATAATCCGAAAGTGCGTCACTTGTCTACATTTTAACTACCTGCATAACTTCTAATTAGTTATGACTTTCTTGATCAAAAAATATTCTATGAGATTCTTTCAACCAACAGTGGAATTATTTAGTTATTATGTGTGTGTGTGGAGAAAAAGCAATACTTCGTTACTCGTAAACATCTTGGTGTGCTAATCACAGAGGGTTAACTATCATATTTTCAAAACTTAATATTCATTAAGCTGTGTTCTTTCATTTTAAACTTCAAAATTTAGTATACAACGATCAAAATTAGAGGTATCTAACTAAAAAGTTTCAGAAACAAACATTTTATTACATTAGAATATTCCATGGCAGTATTAACATGAAACAAGGGATAGTTCACCACTGCACCAGCTTGATATTTCTATGCATAATCTTATAAAAGCAAGTAATAATGGTGGTTTTTACTTCTATATGTCCATAATGATACTGTGTTATCATATTTTACGATTGTAATCACATTACAGCTAGTTTTAAAGGAGACACGAGTCCTTTTCCCTGAAGGTGGGCAATTAGCAGTACTAAACTTTGCATTCTCAATCCATAGATGGGTGGAACAAATGAAACTTGGTATCAGCTATTAAATTTTGATAAGCAAGGATAGATAAATAAGTATTCGCCGTACAGTTGTATTTGTATTTCTGTTAGTCGTTTACGCGCGTGTATCGTTTGGCACAAAGTTTCTACTTTATATCTGCTGCCTAGGTTTGAAGTTGTTAGATCAGTTTTTGTCGCTATTGTGACGTTCATAATGGTCGCCTCGATTTCCGTTTGCACCAAACAACATATCTCAGCTATAAAGAAGCCTGACGACCTTAGGCTACCACAACTGACGACAGCAGTGACTTTTTGTGTACGTAACTTGATTCTCTACGGTGACTAAACCGTTGAACTGTTGATGGAGTCGAATGTTTGTCATTCACCACGCACCAATAACTGGAAGTAGCAGCGCATGCGTAGTTTCTTATCTGTCGAAAACCGACAGCTGTGTATGTGTCGGAGGGCAAGCAAAACAACATATGAAACAGCTTCGTTTTGAGATTCTGGATCTATTTCTCTTCATGACCCCAGCGGATTCAACAGGGATTATGTTGACAAGTGATCTTATTCTAAGTTGTCTTATGTTCCATTTAAATAGTTTATGGCAGTAATGATGATAATTTCGAGTCATTTTGGTTTGATGATGTAAGAAAGGTATCGTCAAATTTTTTTATTAAAAAGATAGTTGTACAGAAAAGGGATTTATGTAAAAAATTACAAACCGCAAGCACAGGATCCGTGTCATATTCGCTGCAGTACTTAGGAAAGAGACTGCAGAAGTAAGTTTTGTTGTCATACCAGGTACATTGTTCGGGTATCAACTTACAGGCAGTTTTCCTACGAATCCTGAAACAACAAAGAAAATAGTTATAGGACTGCATTCTTAGTCTGGACTATCTGCACTTACTTGAGTTTAGCATAACTTGATTTCATAGAATAAGATAAGTACACAGGTAAAGATAAGTACACAGGTAAAGTACCGTATAGATAAGAAAAATGTCTCCTGAGCATGAATAGACTACTCTGATTTGCTGATTTGGAATCATCCATTACAAAGAACACAGTAAAAGATATAATTTTGCTATCGGTGATGCTATACTTGGCTTCATTATCGCTCAGATGCTAAATAATTAAGTTTATTCACTTTAATTATTGATAGGGTTTTATGCTACAGTGGGCTCTAGATTTTACATCACCGTGAAAAACAAGTAAAATTAGACTCCAAGTTACAGGTCCTAAGCGAACGACACTATAACCATTCGGCTAGTTGAAATTAAAGAATGGAAAATACTGGGAGACTGTTTCACAAGATTGTTTTTCTTTCTTTAGGTTACGTCTTTGGGTTGTCATAAATGAAAAGTAAACGAGCTCAACTCGTGCCGTCTTAAAAGATGCTGGCTCAGTGGGTGTTAAAAATTTAAGACGTGCTAATCAGCAAAATAAAATAAAAATTTCATAACATGTAATTTTAAAATAAGTATTCTAGTGTTTTAAATTGTATGTAAAATTTAATTCCACATAAATTATTGTGAGAAACAAAATTGCAGTGCTTGAATAAATTGTTCAAATTAAAGGGAAAATGGTTAAAAAAATCTTAGTATATATTTATAGTATAAATTTAGCAAAAAACAATATGATGGTATCATGTGGTATTTTTTAAATTAAACGCAAACTTTTTCAGAAATTGCTCTAAAAATAACAGAAACACATGTTACAAACCTTTCTTCCACTCATTTTCACTTTTTTAGCAATAGAAACTCAAATATAATAAAACAAAATTAAAAACGAAATCAAACGTTTATTGCAACTACAACAAACAGCGGAATGACAACTTCAAGCTCGTTTTACTGATAGTGACACTTGCTTATTTTTGACAGCTATGTTTTTTTTATGCAATGAACATTATAAAGGTATCCAGACACGATCAACTTAAAGTGAACTTGTTCTTTTATATAATTTTTGGGCATTCAATGTTATGATGGAAATTTCCACCATTATGCAAAGAAAGGTTAACAGCTTAAGATTAAGGGCGCCTTCACACGAAGGAGATCGATCGCTCACAACGGTCGCCTGTGATAGTCGTTTTGATTCATTTCCTGCAGACAAATGATTCGAGCGAAAAGAAGCAAAACAAAATTTTTTATCGGCCTTGTCTAGTTCTTTTTTGTAAAATATGCATCGTTAAAGATAGATTAAAAATTTTAACGAATTTGAAATCTGCGGAAAATTTTAAACGAGATAGATATCTTACATTTGATTTTCTTTAAATAAATAATTTTTCAATTGTAACTTTTGAATTTTTGCAATACGAATATGGGCAATGACGTCACGACTGTTACGTCCTTTGGAATCCTGTCTTCTTTCAGAATGAATGAGCTGGAAATGCTTGCAGTATGGTATTTTAATCATAAGAAAAACAAAAATGTCGAAAGGAAGTATTGGGTACACCCTATCAATAAATTTCGTGTGCAGAAAGGTTTATACGATGTTCTGTATCGCGCGAACTGGAAGACGACTCGACTAAATTTTTCAATTAGTTCCGGGCGTCAGTAGCTTCTTTTAGAGAGCACTTCAGCAGGTACATTAAGGCCACGTTCACATGAGGCGTTTCAACGCTCGTATCGAGGCTAGCGAGGTCCCGCCATTAAATTATGTTTTTTTATTCGTCTAATTTAAGTATCTATCTTTGCGACCTTGAAGAGCGGGATCCTGATAGCCACACCAAAAGCGCATTTTACGCGCCTCATGTGAACAGAGCCTAAGAAGCAGGATACAAATATGAGAGACAACATACCACCACGAGAAAGGTTGTCGTTAACATTGAGGATAGTATGATGGAAAAAATTTTATCACAGAACAAAAAAATATTTAATTACCGTCTTTCTAGAGACCGCCAGTTCATTGAGTGCTCTTTTGGTATTTTAACTAATAAATGTAGGATTTTCTATAGACCATTGAACGTTAATATTGATTTGCAATTGACATAATAAAAGCATGAATAATTCTGCATAGTTTCATACGAACGAGGGGTGTTTATTCGTACGAAGACACCTTAACGCACACCGGTTTGATGGAAAACGATAATAATGTTTTTAATGGTTACACTGGACCTGATCCAACGGCTCTTCGAGATCATTTCCGTCTGTATTTTGTAAGTGAAGGCGATTTGACATGGCAGTATATGAAAATATAATAAAATAATGCAACAGCTTGTTTAAAATATTATTAAGTTACCGTTTTGTCGCTTACTTTTTACTTCTTCGCATTCTTACTCTTAGTTTATTAACATAAATTGATGTTAAATTTTTTAGAAATTAATGTAACTTATTTAAAATATTATCAAGCTATCGTTTTGTCATTTACTTTTTTTTATACCTCGTATTCTTACTATAGTTTGTAAACATAAATTAACGCTAAATTATTGTAATAAAAAATAAAGAACTTATTAAGCATATTTTTCTTTTGTTTATCACATTCTTGCATTTCTTCGTCATAAATAAACACCATCCCCGTTCTCCATGAGTTTTCTTTTTTCATTTTGTCCACATAATCATCATGAGCTTTGTCCCACAATGCAAGCTGCATTTGCACAGCAGTAATTAACTTATAACTACCTAAACTTTCCATTACTAGAAAAATATAAGACAAAGAAACAAGGAAAACAAATTCAGAACGGCAAGTGATATCGCTAGGAATCAAAAATCGACTGATGATAGTCTCTCTCGTGTGAATGACGCAATACCTTGCAATGTAACATCTGTCTTCTTCAAACAAAAAAAGTCGCCGACGACTGAACTTCCTTGGCGACTATTTTTTAGTCTCTCTACCGGTCTCCTGATAGTCTTCTCGTGTGAAGTGCTCCTATGGTTTCTATGTAAGTTCCGTTGCCTTCAGACCGGTCTGAGCGATCGATCTCCTTCGTGTGAAGGCGCTCTAAAGGCTCATTTAAATCCTCTATCCGTTTTCGTATTGGTCGAACCACTGAGACCAGAAATTATTGGCAGGCTTAATCACTTCAGTTCTCGTCGTTAATTGATCGGATGCATCTGTACATTGAGAGCAGATTCGGCCATACTCAAAAGTGTAAATAAACCTTAAATGAGCATTTCGTTTGTAAACATATTTTACTTTCAGACGTGTCCATAATTTTTCTACTTTTGGGCTAATAAAACTTTTATTTTCATCTATGAAACTATGTTCAGCATTTATTTTTGCAACATCAAAAACATTTCGGGGTTTGCCCCTACCTGAAAAAGTTAATGCCTTAGAACTCACCTATTCTGGTTACAGACAGAGATTGCGGGTAGCTGGATATTGTCGATGTTCTGTATCTGGATGTCGACCATGGTGGGGAAGAGCCAGTACATCCTGAGGAATGCGGACGTCTGGTAGAGGAAGCCGCACATGCACACCACGAACACACAGCTCTTGATGCCCTTCCTCAACACGCTGCGGCTGGACGCTATAGCCGGAAACCCTGCGGTATATCAAGCCAAGATAATACTGAGTACCTCTGAAGAAACCTGAGGTTAGATTTTTCTGGCTACACACCACTAAACCTACCACTTGATCACGCTCCTTTGGCCTTGGAGATGAAAGGGACGCACTCTTAGTGCCAATGCTCGGGTATATTTTGCCCATAGCCTCTCAGTATTAGAAGATATCGTCCTTCCAACAGCTAAGGTTACAAGCGGCTCCATTTCTCTTCCGTTTGTTGTTCCCAGATCATGGCAAACTGCTTTGGATAGACTCAGGCCGACCAACCGGTATAGTGGTTAAGGTGTTAGCCTCTAGATCGGAAGGTTCCTGGTTCGAATCCGGGCCCGGGCATGGATGTTTGTAAACGTATGGTGTAGAGGCGGCTAGTGCACCTTAAATCTGTCGTGGCCGAAAGTCCTCACGTTGGGTTGGCGTGGAAGTTTGGAGAGTGGGGTGCCAGCTCAGGTGTTGCTTCGTCATCTGACCGTGGTTCAAAATTACGAGGTGTTGTCCTTGGATCTTTCCCTTAAGGGACTGATCCCGGACCGTCGTCAATAGCCCGTTGTGTTGCTCTAGTACGACGTTAACTAAAATTACCACAATTACCATTGGATAGACTCAGAAGCATGCCCAACAAAATGTTTTATCGCAGAGATAAAGATTTTCCATCTTGCTTACGTACTGTCTAGCCTGCCCTCTCACACCTTTAACTTCATTGGTACATGCTGTACATTAAAGTAAAAAAGCCTGTTCACAGTTATAGGGCCCAGCTTAAGGGAAGTTTCTGATGTGGAAAGATCAGTATTCCAGCAAATCTTACTTTCTACAGTAAAAGAAATCAGAATAACGCATGATTAGACGACAGTTACCGAAGCGTGTTCTGGTGAACAGCGAAACCAAACCTGAATACGGCCGTAAATCGTGATCAAGATGTCTAAATGCAGGTAAACAGAAATACAAACTTCTCGAAGGATGTAACCCTTGGGCCCCTTCCCAAAAATTCTTATTGTGGGGCCCTGTCACCACCAAACAGGGGAATGAATGCCAGTCATATTCAGGTTAAATTGGGCAGTTAAATACATAAACAAAATAAACTATTCCGAAACCATTCAAGAATATCTATGCTTAGAAACAAGACAGCTAAATTTAAACTATCATTTTGGCCTCTGATGAAGCTGTTACCAGCACTCCTCGGTTGGCGTTATAAGTGTTTATGAAAGTCAAGTTGAAATTCTCCGTATCGATTAAAGTGCAAGTAAAAAAATTGATTAAAGCATAAGTAAAGGATTACTATCATAAGTGTTATTAGACATGGGAAAATAATAAAGTGAAACCTACTCACCTGTAATGAGAGATTGCTCACAGAGTTTCTTACAGTAGCTACCAAATTTTCCTATTCTTTTCTTGCGAGACTTCCATTTTCCTTTCGACTGCTCGTTGTTCCTGCATAAGTAGTTTACATTCTTTAATACGAGTGCATTTTCAATTTATCTCTATTGCAGAATACTTGCTATGTGAAAACGAATCTAAAATTTGTCTGTGCTTCATCTCCTAAATGTGGATTTCTACTTACTTATATATTCATTGAGATCAAACTTTTCAATTGATATCGTTTGAAGCTAAGTATAAGAGACTTATTGTGATTATGACTTTAAAATTCTCTTATTTGTCAATCAAACACATTTTTGACATTAATGGTAAAGTATTATTTCAATAGATGTTTTATTAATGATTTGAACTGTTACTCTGTCGTTGTGTTCGTTGATTTTTTTCAACGCGCCGTTTGTACTGTCAGTCCAATACGATAACTGGCCACGCTATAAAGTCTAGAACACTGTTGCGGTAAAAACAAACCTGATCCCATTTTTCATAGGGGATGAAATAGTATTCGAGCTTATGACAATGATACATTTAATGAAATTGAGTCTTTTGAAGTCATTTTTACTTGTTGCTGAGAATATCTGTACCCCCTTACGACACCAAATTTATCTAAAACGAAAGAAAATACACAACCACCAAATCACCCCTATTCAAAATGTACCAGCCCTGTTACTATAACGACTGTCTCCTGCAAGGCTAAGTGTCATGAGCACTTTTAGTAGCAGACAGACGCAGCTTTGTCGTGGTCATTTTTTTACAAACACATTTTATGTCCACTTCAAATTTTATTGGAGAATACCTGACATTTGTGGGAAAACATTTTTCATAAATATTTTGAATATTTTCAAGCACAAACTCAACTGATTAGTATTTTAATACATGTCAATTGACAGAAAAAGTTGACTTACCTTTTCCTAATACCATCACCGTAAGGATAAGTTTGCTTCTGCAGGTACATAACGCCTTTAAAGAATAATGCCAAGCGAAGAGGACCTCAACCAACAAGAAGATACATTGCGATGGGCTCGGAATGGCTTCCAAGTGATGCGTGTCTTGAGTGTTTGTCTAAAAGCTTTGAAATGTTTGTTAGGTTTGCATTATTCACATTTTATGCAGTATAAATATTTACGATTATTAAACAGAGTGCCACCTTGTGTTCAGTAATCGTCGTATTTCATTTCCCACCACGTAAGTTACTTAAGCGCTGAAAACATGACACAGTAAGACTCATCACCACTTTATTTTATTAAATCTGATTTTCACTAACTGATTAGGTATACTTTGACGATGTTATGCAAATTTTGAGCTATATTCAAAGATAGGTTTTATTTACTCGTCGCAATATTCCTTAATTTCGAGACAAAACTATATTCTGACAACGTATTTTGTTACATTAAATTTTATATATCTCTCGAGAACTGCAATATTGGCACAGCTAAAATATGAGCTTAGGACGCTACATTTTTACAGTAACAAACTTGTAAACCTTTATTCAATTATGTACTGCTAGGCGGCAGAAGTGTTATACAACATCCAATGTTGTATAACACTTCTTTCGTTGTAATGAAAATTTTAATTCCGATTTTTTCTGAAGATGGGATTTTTTTAAATGTTCTACTGCTGCAGCCCATGAAAGATATCTCTTATAGCCCCAAAACCGCTTATTATTTTTAACCCTCGGAACCCTCAGATTTTCCACAAATTTCCACAAAGTACTTTTGTACTGTTTTAACCCCTTAGCACACACTAATTGACTAAATAACTACATCTATTGATTGAAAGATTCTTTTGAGCAAGAAGGGCAAAACTAAGAGTCATGCATGGTAGATTGCAGATACAGAACGGATCGATACGTGTGAATCCCTCAGAGAATTCAAAAGTGAATTATGAAAATGGAAAATGAAAATAAATTAGATCAACACAGTCGCGGTCAGCCTATGCAACGACAGTAACAGTAAAGTTTACAAACTGTCTCCATTATCTGCAGACCGGGGCACAGTACGAATTTTGATCCACGAAATCCAATAATGTATCCTTGGAACTCAATATCTAACTTGCACAAAATTATATGATTTTTCTCTTCTTTTACTTTTTACACTTACAACAAATATTCATTATAAGTACAATTTGAAGATTTATGTATACTTTTTTTTAACTAAGAAAACAAGGACAGAACATTGCAGTACAAAAACTTTTTCATTTCTCATGGGTTACCCTCCGTTCCCCTGCCACGGTACTATGGTATAGACCTGCTACAGCGAATTGATCCATTGGTTTTCAACGTGTCTACTCCTTATATCAGGGGTGAATTAAACCCATACAATTGCTCTCCCATAAATGGCGTCGCTAGTGTGAATACAGTTACATTTAAGTCACACTGGAAGGGCTATTGGTGACCGGCATGGATTATCTGAGGACAACTTAATTTTGAACCACGGTCAGATGACAATGTCAACAACTGTGATGGTACCGCACTCGCCAAACTTCCACACCACGCCAAAGTGAGTACATTTAAAGCCATCACCATTTTAACGTGCACCAGCTTCTATGTATACGAAGGTCTTTGGTAGGATCGAGTTTGGAACTCGCAATCCTCTCAGAAACACAATGTCGCGGGAACCAGGGTTCTAGAGACATAGGGAAAAGATGAAGGGAAACGTAAAAACCTTTTCGTACTGAGTTGCATTTAAAAATAGTTGGCCAGATGTCCAAACCAATAGAAAAAGAACTATATTTGTACATACAAGTTGAACATTGAGTACTTGGAATGCAATGATCTCGTGGGAGACGCATCATCTAGCGTGACACTAAGGTCCCAGAATGCAGATGCTGGAGCTTTGGATTGGAATTTTCAAAAACTGTATAACTCACACGTGACCGAAGTGCCTCTCTCCAAACTTCCACAACTCTCATTCGTGTCCTTAGCGTGGTTTCTGACTCCAAATTAATCGTTCTACGCCGGATGCGACAGCAGTGATTACGAGTTGCCGAAGCAAATAATCACTTACAGTGGTTTCCATGCTGGATTTTGCTTATGGTAGCCCTCTTCCCTACATGCTGAACCTTATTTGTACAAATCGACTTCCCAAGATCATCTGCCGTCGCATCGGAGCTGTACTGCAACAGAACCTGCCCCTATGATGGGACATTGTTTACAAGACATTTCGTACTGTTCTTTTAACCATCTTTTCGAATAGTTTTCATGATTTGGGATATGCGTTTGGTCTCTAGGTATTCATTGTGGGTTCTTTTCAAAAGAGGTTTTTCATTTAGAGAAAAATTATTTGTTCGCTTACCACAGCATGAACCTGACGATCTTCAAGTGGTAAATGCTGTTACAAGTCTATTTGTTGACACGCTGTCTTCAGTAAAATGACGTCAGGCCCGCTTCTCTCAACGCCCTCTGGAAAGCCTCTCGGTTGTGCATGCCTATTTATGCTTCAAAGGTGATAACAGCAAAGAAAATGACAGAAGCCCCGAAATCATCCGGACGTGTTGCTAAATAAATACACACAGAAGTCAAAGCATGAATAACATAGAGCAGTTTCTAAACGAAAAATGTGTATGAAAAAGAGTAAACGAGATTTTGTGAACCAATAATTATTTTCTATCTGCACATCCTCTCCGCACAAATTCCAATATACCTTGTCTAAATAAAAACTACAACTTTCAGAGAGTAATAAGTACTCCTTGCTCTACTGAAATATTTTACTCTTGGTCAAAAAAAAGAGAAAACTGTTATTATTTCTCATTTTCCAATGTTGAAATAAAATTAAATTTATTAAATTAAATTAAATTAAATTTATTTAATTTAATTTCAAAGGCGCCGTTCGCGAGAGATGTGTTGGGCGTACACTTGCACTTAATCAGGAAGAATAAATACCGTAGAAAGATAAACCTCCAACTTCAAATAAACAAATCAGCATTGAAATTTAAGTTCCTGATAACCTTTTCGATCATTCCAAGAATTATTTTTGTGATTGTAAAAAAGTTCTTTTGACTATGCATATTTGTTCCTCATTTATATTGGTATATTCAAAAATCACTAATCAAGAACAAGAAGGACCTACAGGACTCCTTCTCAAAAATGATTTTGGAATTGAAAAGCTATCTATACCATGATAAAGTTGAGTATATCAAACAAAAATCAGTTTCGTACAATACAAAAATATACGTCTGCATCTTCTGTATTAAAATCATCAACGCTTAAGTGGTTTCATGTGCAGTTTTGCTTATGACGAGATATATTATCATCAAGATATTACCGAATTTTCTTAAGTTCGCGATATAAAGATCTGATCAGTGTTCTAATGTCGAAATATTGTTTCCATCAAGATCTGGTCAGTTCTGACGAGATACATCGTCGAGACAACTACTAGAAGGTTTAAATGAAATGATCGTTTCATATTCATATTCAAGGAACAAGGACAAAGAAGATTTGGCTAACGAAATTATTTTTTCTTAATGCGTGCTTGATAAAGGGCGGCCTTTTAGAAAATAGAATGTTTTGAGAAGAGGAGTTTACAGAGGATTGCACGAGAGCAGCTCATATTTCAGGAAACAAGCGATAACTTCCTTATACATAGTGATCCAAATTCAACAGGTGTTTAGATAAACACAATGATAAATTCAATGTTCAAGAAAACCGACTGGGATAATCGCAACCAAATTTTAAGCATATACTGAGTAGGCGGTTTCAATTTCAGACGATGAAAATTGTAAAACAATAAATAATTCAACGGTCGGTCATTAGGTGTATAATTTAGTTCTGCGGTCCAGGTAATTTGTAAATTACCGACCTCTTCTAACAAGTATAGTCAAGAAAACAGATAACGTGCAATAGCTTTTGCAATCACATGTGGAAATAAACATAATAACAAATATCGGCATAAAAAAGCCGTGCAATAATTATATGTCGGATCACGCTAACGTCACAGATATAGATTTATGTGTCTTCCATTACTTTGCTGTGTAAATTGCATTCGTTGACCAACACATTTAACGGTAGGACACAGTTGACTTGTGTCGCATGCTGCAAAATTCTGTCTTCTAAGGCCCAATGCACACATCCGGTTTCTCAACGTGCTGCGCCGCAGCCACATCGCAAGAGCGGTCTGAGATACATTAGATTCAATGGAGTTGTGTACACATACCTCCGGCGCCGCTGCGGCGGCGCACGTCCAACGTGCGTGTAAATTGTACCACAGTTCCCCCACGGCGTCGCAGCTCGCCGCACACGCTTCTCCGGTCTAAGTGCCGTGTTTTCATAAATAAATGGAATATAAATAATAATTAATAAATGGTATCCAGTGGCGTCTATTTTGTTTCAAACTACACTTTTTTTCACACCAAAGGAAATAAACGCGTTTTCTTCGATAGAATATCGATCGCAAATGGCGCGAAATGAGTACTTGCTTCATTTCACGGTTATGTGTGCATAGTTGGTCTTCGGTACAGCACGTTGAAAAATCGGATGTGTGCAGCGGGTCTAAATCAGCTGAGTTCGGAGCATTACCTTGATAAGCAAGGCTCTTTAAATAGACAGCTTAAAATCACAAAGCTTCAGATCTTACGTCTGCGATGACCATGACTTTGAAAATGAACTAATCACTATACCAACCAAAATGTTTTGACGTAGTAAGGCTTGTATATTAAAGAGACATGAGAGGATGCACCATCTTGCATGAATATTATAGTGTCAAGACAATTATTGTGTTGAAGGGATGAAGTTACAAAATTCCAGAGCACATCTGCATACCTGGAGCCATTAACAAAACGTATCACTGGCCCCGTGGTCAAGTTTTCTTCAAAGAAGTACGGTCCAATGATAAAGGATGTCACAAAGCCGCACCAAGCACTACTTTTTTTTAAATGTAATGGAAGTTGTTGAGGAACTTGGGGATTTGGGTGAAACCAGATATTACAGTTATGAGTGTTTACAGCACCATTCAAATGGAAAAAGTTTCATCACTCTACATTATTCGCCTAGACTAGGTATTATCCACCGTCATCCAAATGATGAATATCAAAGCAATTGTTTTCCCGCATATCTTTACAACCAGAAAGCAATTATTGAGTATGGGATATCTTATAAAGGAAAATTTTCAATGCTTCACACAGTCGTATACGGTACGTCCAATTCCGTGATATCACACGTACAGTACTTCTACAATGTGCATTTGCTATTTCCTGCTCCTCAACAGCAGTTGAAATGTTTTCGCTCTGCAGTCCAGTTGGCTTGCGACCTAGTCCTGGTTTTACGAAAAAAGTTCCTGTCTGTTCAAAACACAAAAACATATTCCAAAGAAGCAGAAAAACTTCTACGTAAGCCTATTAATTGCCGAAATTCTTCAAGTACAGCAGAAGCATCGTTCTTTCGTTGACGTAAATCTTTAACACGTAACGCGTTTACCATGAGGAGTGTATCATGACTCTAAGCGAGAGTCGTCGATTAGTGAAAAATGCTTTATGAATTCGTATCTACTTAGAGAATGTCAGATTTCGGCAATATTTAAATTACATGAACAGCAGCGACCAAATAGTTCAGATTTTCCCCTAGAAAGCGAAATGTGAAATATTTTTTCTGCAGAAATCGAAACCACATACTCAGGAAAACATGTGTACAAAATGTGGATGCGATTCACTCAGTAGATTTAAACATCTCTTATAAAATTTGGATCACCGTGTACACAAAAATTTTTTTACCTTTAATTTAAATTCATTATTAAATATTTACCTATTAGATAAAGAGCTAATATCCATCTTGTAAGTTTTGCAAAACCTAGTTGATTTGATGACTTTAATTACTTATATTTTAATTCAGCAAAAATAATACTTTCCAACATTTTACTCCTTTTAAAATGTATTGGCAGGAGGACATAAGCACTTTTTTCAATTAGAACTTTCATTACCTTGAAGTGATTTGCGGACATAACTCTAACTTACCGAATTTGGACATTGGCCCTTTTTTTTATCGAAGTACGAAAATAATTGCACTTAATTATAATTTTCTCAGATGCAAGCAAATGCAATACAATTTTTAATTTGTTTATATGCAAAAATTTGTCTTAAACAGCTTTTAACAGATATCTGGAACATCAGGAGATGTCTGGAATCCTACTCCCTCGAAATGGTTGAGGCTAAGTAAATAAGATTTCAAGGTTTATTAAACATTTTTAAAAAGGCATTATGTCATTCAATTTTCCAATATCAAGAAATGTCCAAGATCAGCTTTGAGACATTAAAGGGCCAATTACACTTGGAAAAGCAGAAAAGCCTGTTGTTTTGCAATGCACAAGACGCATTTATATAGAATGATAATAGGTCTCTCCTATAATTTTTTTTCTTTCCAAGTATATGGCCCTTCAAAGGTTTAGTTAGCTCAAATGCAAACTAAATATTTTACCTTTACATTTTTTTGAAAATAAATCAATGCTGTGTGGAATAACCAAGTTTTATTCTTGTGAATCAAGAATAGAGTAGTTTTGAAAAAAGTACTTAGTTACCTTAAGTTCTAAGGTTGTATCTGACAAAGGTGTCGACGATCCTTAGGACATTCGCCCCCAGGGGCATTCCTTCTTTAGGTTTGTACGGGCTTCACGACCCCGGGGTACCTGAGTGATCTTCCCTCCCTTTCGTTCTGCTTCTCCTCTACCCTTAGCTTTTTGCTTTTTCTTCCTCCCTCGTTGTGGTTGCCTTTTCGGAGGTGAGGGCTCCCCTTGAGAAGCTTTTCGCCAATCTGTGCTTTCAGCTCCTCTTGGGGATTATATCACCCACGTGTTTGCCGTGCGTGGAGACCCGTGTCCCTGGAAAAGGGGATCCTGGCAGTTGAGGGGCGATATACTGACCCAATACACTGCTTCGGCCCTAGCTTCAGGTAAACGGGAGGTGTACATTGGTCCCGTGTACACCAATCGGCTGGTCGATTGAATTTCGTCATAGGCTAGGGATCAAGCGATCGGTTACCCACTGAGCAACGCGTTAAGGGTGGTGTCTGCTACAGGGGTAACTGTTAGCGTATAGACCCGACTACCACTGATACAGAAATCTGTATCCCCTCGTTGGACTCCGTGGTGGGTGGTGATATCGGCGTCTGAACATTTTTTCTCTTTATTATGAGCATTAATTTAATAAATTCTTCTCCTTCTCCGAGGGAGCAACAAACTTTGACACTTTCAAACGCCCGCTTTTTTATCATAAAATTACTAAGTTACAACAATCAAACTACTCAACTTTCTTTTCAATCTGTTTCACCTTTTCTCATCAACAAGACAATACAATCCTTTATTGGAACAGTAAAATCTTTAAAAAAACTTCGATCTGGTGATCTACTGATTGAGGTATCTACAGAAGCTCAGTCAGAAATACTTTCAAAATCCACTATCCTTGGTTGCTTTACTGTTTCCGTCACCCCACACAGAACCTTAAATACATGCCAAGGAGTTATATCCGAAGCTGAATTACTGTATGTCTCAGAAGAAGAGATACTTGACAATTTGCGCGACGAAAAAGTTTGTGCAGTTCGACGTATCACTCTAAATCGAGATGGAGTCATTATTCCCACCAAACATCTTATCCTGACATTTGATTCACCGAAGCTACCGGATCGAATTAAAGCCGCATACTTGAGTTGCTCAGTTCGGCCGTTCGTCCCGAGTCCGCGTAGATGTTTTAAATGTCAGAGGTTTGGTCATGGAAAGACTTCCTGTCGTGGCAACGAGACTTGCGCTCGTTGTGGAGAGGTTGGCCACGACAGTGACGGCTGCAACTCACCACCTCGTTGTGTAAATTGTCAGGAAGATCACCCATCCTTTTCACGAATATGCAAAAAATGGATCTTCGAAAAAGAAATACAGTCAATTAAAGTTTTACTAAACATATCCTACCCTGAAGCCCGCAAAATAGTCGAATCCAGAACACCGAAGCCTGGAATGTCCTATGCCAACTCGATTAAAAAAACTTATACAACCTCAGCTACCCAAACTGATTATATTACTCCAACAGAGCCTACTATATTAACAGCAGCCAAACTTAATCTTCCTTCCACTTCATTACAAAATAAAAAAGAACAAAGCAAAAAAAGAAATATATCACCTACAACTGCACTTACACGTTCAAAAGCCTTGCAAGCTTTAAAATTGAAAGCAGCAAAGGAAAGTCTTTCCTTATCCAAATATTCAAACCCTTTCAACACTCTCAACACAGTCAAGGATGCTGAAGTTGTTAAACTGCATCCCTCTGACGAAGAAATTGATGATGACGAACCCATGGACTCAAAAATGGTCGGATTCATTAATGGCGATCATCAATCTCCTTAATGGTAGGTTCAATTATATCCTGGAATTGTCGTGGTTTACGTAACAAGCTGGATGACGTTAAAACCCTAATCACAGAGTACCATCCTGCCTGCATCGCACTTCAGGAAACGTACCTGAAGTCGAATGACACGACGAAGATCCGCAGTTATTCTTGCATTCGAAGAGACAATAACAATGATGGAAGAGCTTCGGGAGGAGTTTCGCTCTTCACATCCCATGCATATCCCTCACTCGTTATTTCTCTCAACACTCCTTTACAGGCAGTAGCTGTAAGAATTCAAATGCGACGGATGATTACCATCTGTACTCTGTATTTACCACCTAATAGTGCCATTCAGCAACAGAGCCTTGAACACTTAGTGAATCAATTGCCTGAGCCTTTTATCATCATTGGTGACTTAAATGCTCACAGTGCGCTTTGGGGAAGTAAGGACACTAATTCCCGAGGACGACAGATTGAACAGTTGGTAACTGATCACTGTCTCTGTCTCCTAAACAATGGTGAAACTACCTACTTCCATGAGCCTACCCGCACTTTTCATACTATTGACCTCGCCATCTGCTCTTCTTCTGTTACACCTTTTCTCTCTTTTTTTGTCGAAAGTGATTTACGCAACAGTGATCATTTCCCGATTTTCGTTACCCATATCGGTGGAAATGATCCTGTTTGCCGTCCATCACGATACATATATGAAGCAGCCGATTGGCCAAGTTTTACATCCCAGGCCGTTATTACTGAACAAATGGTCGAGGGAAGTATAGACGAAGCTATAACAACAGTCACCAATGTTATGATGGAAGCTGCTAATGCAGCGATTCCAAAAATATCTCCATCCTTTCATAAGCACCGTAGACCTTGGTGGAACGCTGAGTGCACATCAGCAATAAAGACTCAACGTAAGGCATGGGGTATTTTTCGTAGATACCCCACAACTACCAACTTAATAGCATTTAAAAAAGCAAAGGCCTATGCACGTCAAATACGCCGTCGTAGTCAAAAAGAATCGTGGCAACGGTATGTATCCGGTATAACATCTACCACCCCCTCAAAGCAGCTATGGGATCGAGTTCGAAAAGCGTTGGGATTATACTCCGAACAATCCATCTCGTTCGTGAAAGAAAATGGCAATTATGTCTCAGAGGCTGTCGAGATAGCAAATGTCATTGCACGCGCTTTTTCTACAGCCTCCAGCACTAACACCTACTCAGAAACATTTAAACGTTTTAAACGCCAGACTGAATCACAACGCTTAAATTTTAACACTCAATCTGAACTCTCCTATAATTGTAATTTTACTGAGGAAGAGCTGACAAGATGCCTTCAGAAGACCAGGATGACATCACCTGGTCCTGATGGTATCACTTACGTCATGCTAAAGCATCTCTCCCGACCATCTTTGCTTAACATCCTACGGCTCTACAACCGCATCTGGGAGGAACATGTCTTCCCCCAGACGTGGACACGTGCTATAGTTGTGCCTTTTCATAAACCTGGAAAGGACCCAACAAATCCATACAACTATCGGCCTATTGCCCTTACGAGCTGCTTGTGCAAACTTCTTGAAAGGATGGCGAATTATCGTCTCGTATACATCCTTGAGACAACTCGGGCTCTGTCACCTTATCAGAGCGGTTTCAGGGTTGGCCGCTCTACGGTAGACAATATCCTTGCTCTTGAGACCCAAGTTCGCCGTGCGTTCCTACGCCGAAACCATTTGGTTTCTATTTTTTTCGACATCGAAAAGGCGTACGATCGCACTTGGCGATATGGTATACTGCGTGATCTTCATAATCTTGGGTTTCGAGGACACTTACCGATATTTATACAACAATTTCTATCGTTAAGACAATTCCAGGTACGAATCGGATCTACCCTCTCCGACTCTTTTGTCCAGGAGGAAGGCGTACCTCAGGGTAGCGTCCTTAGTGTAACACTGTTTGCGATAAAAATAAACAATATCCTATCTCAGTTACCACCATCTGTCCAAGGATATCTTTACGTGGATGACCTAACGATATTTTGCCAAGGAAAGGACATGCGGTTCATTGAACGACAACTACAGACAGCTGTAACTCGTCTGATGAGGTGGTGTGTCGAAAATGGTTTCAGCTTCTCTGCAGAAAAAACATCCTGCATGCACTTTTGCCGACTTAAAGGCCTGCATCCTGATCCAGAAATTCTCCTGGGCGATATCAGGATAGCAGTTGTGGATTGCGTAAGATTTCTTGGAGTTCTTTTTGACCCAAAACTTACCTTCCTTCCCCACGTCGAGCAATTACGTACATCGTGCCTAAAAAAGTTGAACCTGTTAAAAGTGCTCTCAAACACGTCTTGGGGTGCAGAACGATTGTCCATGCTTCGCATTTATCGATCCATTATTCGATCAAAGATGGACTACGCGTGTGCAGCCTATGGCTCCGCTCGTCCATCTGTTTTGCGAAAGCTTGACCCTGTACATCACTCTGCGCTTCGGATTTGCTCAGGTGCCTTTCGCACGTCACCCATCAAAAGCCTTTACGTTACTTGTGTCGAACCACCATTGGATTCCACTCGTCTGATATTGTCGCTTCAATTTTACTTCCGAATCATGTGCCATTCCTGTCATCCATTAAAAAATTTATTCAATGAAAATTCACTTGATCGCCTATTCAGAAATCGCCCATCTTGTATTCCACCTTTCAGCTTACGGATGCGGCATGCCTTGAGTAGTACACCTCTGTATACCATCGACGTTGCCAAACGTCCCTTTTTTCCCACTCCACCTTGGGAAACAAGAAGTTTAAAATACTTGAATGTATTTCTGGGTTTTAATAAATTAAACACAAATGATTTTATCTATCGTCAACTTTTTAACTATCATCGAAATTTTTACAAAAATTTTTTAGCAGTTTATACAGATGGATCAAAATCTTGTGATTATGTTGGCTGCGCCATTGTTTCTGAGACCTCTACTTTAAGCTTTATTTTACCTTCTTTTGTATCAATTTTTACTGCTGAAATGTTCGCCGTTTACAGAGCATTAAAGCACATCTCTGGACTCAGAAGGGGTCGATACATCATTTACACAGACTCAAAAAGCGTATTGGAGTCCTTATCATCGGACAATCTTCAGCACTCTTATGCAATAGATGTACTAAGTACATATCACCAGCTCTCTCGACGTGGTTTCGAAATTTTGTTTTGTTGGATCCCTGGACATGTCGGGATTGCTGGAAATGAACAAGCCGATGCTGCAGCAAAGAGTGCTACGACTTTTTTGAGTATCGATATCCCTTACAACGATCTTCGACCAGCTACCAGAGAAATAATATTAAATGATTGGCGCAATGATTGGAATCTGCAAACTGAAAATAAACTTCATGCTATCCAGCCAATCATCTCCATCCGACCCTGCTTAACGATTCGTCGATTAGACGTGATTTTAACGCGCCTTCGAATTGGACACACACGTTTTACACACAGGCATCTTTTCTTAGGAGAGAGGGCCCCTGAGTGTGACGTGTGCGTCGTACCTTTTAGTGTTCACCACATTTTGATTGCATGTCCTGCTTTTAACTCTCATCGCAACAGATTTTTTAACTGTTCAATTTTGAATTTGGATGATTTGGTGGGTGAAAATCCCCACATCCAAAGCTTTTTCCATTTTTAAATGCCATCGGCTTTTTACATGCGATATAATGCATATTTTACCATCTTACTTTTAAATACATAACTCATAATGTGTTGTTGATCAACATATTTTAACTGCATCAAAATCTCACATCATTAACTTTTTTAAAAATATTTTATCATGAAAAAACTAATTTTCGCTAGAATCTTTTCCCACTGAATTTTAATGTTTTTACACCTAAAATGATTTTATTCTTTTATCTGGCGTTTGGCGCAGCTTGTCCATTTCTGGACCTTGCGCCATAAAAACTAAATCAACCAACCAACCAACCTTAGGACATTCGGAAATCATATCAGGCCAAGGACATCCTGTTTAGAACTTATAACCTGGGATAAAATATAAGACTGAAGATAGATTCTGGTGCTTTATGAAGCTTTAAAACTGTTTCATTAAGAACTTGTATAGAACTGCATTCGCAATAAAATCAACCGCGAAAGCCTTGAACATTGCCATTTCCACAAAAGTGTGTCACGCAAGAGATGCAAGTAGTGATTGTATTGAACGATCAACGAAATTATATAAAAGGGAACTTTGAAATGTTGATTTAACATTTCTTTATTGTATTATACATTGTATGCATGATGTATCACAGGAAAAGCTGACGGGTATCTTATTCAGAGTACTTATGATTTACATTTAGTTTGTATGCTTTTATTAGGTTCATTTTTTAAATTGATAGAAACCTTCCAGTGGTATAGCGTTAGTGTAAGACCAGAATCCCGGAATTCCCTGTTTAAAAAAAATTACAAATCTAATAATTTTCTCGATTCAAATCTATTTATTTTTGACGCAAATCTAAGTAAATATCAGTTTTGATTTCTAATGTGCACTTTCTCCCGGTCTTTCACACATCTTTAGCGATATATATATATATTTTGCACAAAATAAAAAAAAATTTTAAACCTCTAAGTCTTAAATAATTTATTGACATTGCATAATACTCTTAAATGTTAGAATTGTACAAACACGACCTATCATTTCGCTTTCTTCTCAACTCGTATATATAAACTCAAAAATTCATAAAATTTTTTTTAATGAAACATTAATTTTGGTGCAGCAAATATAATTGATGTAGCACCAAAAAATAACAATAATACTTTTGGTATGAATGGGTTTTTCGCCTGCTTCCTTTGCATTAGATTTGTTTCCACGAAAAGTAAGTCGTTCAAAATTTTAAATGCTTTTAATTATTTCATATCATTAGTCAAATATTTATAAATTTTTGAAGAAATAAAAAAATTAGTTCAAACATAAATAGTAGAATTTATATATATAATTCTCTTGCGAGGCACGCAAAAAAGACGTTATTTGTTATCGCGTTTTGGCAACACTGTACAATTGTTTGTTTACCATGAAGCCTCGCGCTACAATTGAATTTATAGCGTTATCGGATAAAATTTTATTGAAAAAAAAATCAATATTAGTCGAGCTGTTGCAGCTTACAAACGACATGTTGGGTATTGGATTTCCAAAGCAGCGCTCACATTTCGAGTCAAAATTTGCTCAAAGTTTTCATTTGAATTCCAAATTGTTCGAGTTCTGATTCCAGAGGGACTGTACAATTTTTCTGTAGCACAGCAAATTTATATTTAAAATTTTTTTTTTTTTTTTTTTTTTGGAATATCATATTTTGTAAACAATGTCTTCATTGATGCGAGCAAAGCCAACAAGGTTCGCGAAGCAAACCAATGAGTATTTATTGGTTCGTCAACGGCAAAGCAATCTTTCGGGTATTGGCGTGCATTAGCGAGCAGGGGCCGAGCTCACCTGGTTTAATTTAAATTCTTTAAAAATATGATTGTTTCAAAAACTTATTTTTCCACCAACACTTGTAAAATAATCTGAGTTGTATTCTGCAATAATAATAATACTCAATGTTAATCTTAGGAGGGATTTCGAATTATTTTTAGCCACTGTTTGCTGCTAGGGCAAATATATCGTGAGGGGGGGGGGTTAGTATGTAGTCTACATTTCCCGCGCAAGGTTACACAAAAAGAATAAGTGTAGCAAATGTAGTATGTATTGGTGAAACGGTATGGATTTGTATAGAGATCAGACAGACACGACAATTCTGACTTTTTTTTACATAGACTAGCAGAATTATTGTGCGCTACTCGTGTTGGAATACTTGAATGTTGATGCAAATGTTGATGAGGGAACAGAGACTAATCAATTACATTTCATAAAAAAAATATAAGCATCTTTTAACTGTAAGGAAAATAATTTTGTAACAGTTATACCATTTTCCTTGCTTCTAGAATTTACTTCTAACGCAAATATGTATACATGATATACCCATCCATACAATCAATTTTATATTCATCACATTCCTGCTGTATGCCAAACTACAAAAGTATTTTCTTAATGTGACTATTATAGAAGTCAGTTTTGAGTATTAAGTTTAAGCATATTAAATTTTTACTGCATTCGTGATAATTTATTTTGAAGCGAAGACAGTTTTTCATCAAAATTCTATTCAACGATAAGTGGAATTAAGGAGATAAATTTTTAAACGTCGTGAGTATAGACAAAGCAAACTCAATCGATTACAATTTTTACAAAATAACTACATTCAATGCATGTTTCACGGTTAACTAAGTTGTATAAGAACAGCCTCAACTTCAAGTAAACAACCTCAAACTTCTGTTGCTTAAGGCAAAAAATACAATTTTTCCAAAGTCCTAGTTTATATACTTCTTTACTGTGATATTATTCCAAGATAAGCAAAGTATTATTTAAAATTCGCTTTACTCCAACAGAATTTTAGTTTTAAATCGAATCTTTACGGTATTTTTTCAATAGAGAGATACAGTTTCTTTATGGAAACTCGTACTTATTTAGAATGATAGATGAAGTTACTTGACACAATGGAGTAGTTTTCAATAACACCCAGGAAACATGAAAAACAAATGTACATTTAGTTGATTTTGAAAAGAGAACGATTTATATGTATTGCATATATACAAAAAAAAATTATTTTTATAGTAGAAATGCTCAAATATCACTGCTACATTTCAATGTCCCAACTCAAATACAGAGTGTTGATGAGGTCATGGAGAACCTGGCTCCAAAAGGGGCCTCAATCTCCAGCATAGATAGTATAGCACTTGGAAAAGGGGCCTGTCTTTGTATTTGGTAATTTGGTTTAAGAAAATGTATTGACGTTTTTCTTCGTTTTTTGAAAAATTAATGAAGGTTTTTTTTTATCTCTTACTAGGTTAAGTCCAGTCCAAAACAAGTTCGTTTAGTTGAAAACTCGAAAGAAAATAATAAATTAAATTAAATAAAAATAAGTAATAAAAATATGGGAAGAGCTTCTCAATGGTTGTACGAAATTAAATGTATTGTTAGCATTGACGTTACGACAAATGGTAGGAATGGTAGAATTGGGAAATTTTCAGGATTTCAGTTTCCAAGCAAATTTATGATAGAAAATATTAATTATGGTATTGCCTAATATCAAAAATTGCGCTTTTATGATCACTGAATTTTCCGTTTGGACTTTTCGTGTTCCATTACAAAATGCAAGTTATGTAAAATTAAGTATTTTAAATATCAACTGAGTTGAGTACCGCAAGCAATCGTTTTATGCTCAATGTTATTCGTATGGCAATTTGGAATTGTTTTTAATCCCCTCTGCACACCTAAGTTAAGAGAACAGGGGTTAATATGTTGAATACATCACATCAAGGGTTCTAAAGAATATGTGTACGAAATTTAGGTAGGTGGTTAAACTGCGTAGATTTGTATTGAGAACAGACAGGCGCCAACTCGGTTTGAATATCATCATACTAATTAGCTATGCGTTAAAAGTGTAGTTACGAGTGTTGCTAGTCAGTATGACGATATATAGATTTGTATACATTGAGGGGGGGGTGGACCATTAGCAGATTTCTCATATATCCGCCAATTAAGCACAAAAATTAATATTTAGCTTAATTATTGCATGAAAAAACCTTTAATTACCAATAAAAGTGAATGAAATTTTGGAAAAAAATTCTAACTAAACATGAGGATCCTTATGCAAATAAAAGTCACATTTATTTATAAAAAGCGGAGGCTATTTTAATATTTTGAGGCTATAAGAGAATATGAGTATCAAAAAGTGGTAGGAAGCTTTTTGATAGACTTTAACTATGAATTTGTTCTATGAACAATGTGTGGACAATCAAGGGTGCTTCAATTTCACCCCGCATCTGCATATTACATAATTTAATAAGAATTGTCATACAGATTAATTGGATTGACCTTAACATATTTTTTTTATAAAAACTTGGTCTTTAGAAAGCCTAAGATTTAACTAGGTATTTGATAACTTTTAGTTAATGTCGTTCTAAAGCAACACAAGGGGCTATAAGATTTAACTAGGAGGCACTTGGGACTGTTAAGTCTCCATCATTAGCACTTTTGTGATTGACCACCTTCTGAAGCAAAAAAAAAGGTAATTTCGTGATAATAATCTTTAATTGGCCAAAACTTAGAAACACCTTACAGTATTTTTATTTGAAAAGAAATTAGTATGCTGGATAAAGTACTGTCTGTACTACAGACTGATACAAATGCTGGTGATTCCACATTTCAATATGGGTTTTGAGTTCAGAAACATTTTTCATTACCGATGAACTAGATATCTATTCGATGATAATTTTATAAATCTAAAGCAAAATCTGATAACGATTTACTGAACAAAGTTTAATGAGTTATCCGCGTTTGAGTTATTATCGTAGAACATTTCAGATTAAAAAGTAACGGTGATCCAGAAAAGATGGCGTGGAAGCTATTAATATTTTTTTTACTTCCATACATAAATAGAACTTGCGATGCTATAATGAAAAAGTTTCAACCCCTTTGATTATTCTGATTTTCCTTTTTATAACAAATACAAACCCTCTCACTCGATTTCAAAATCACGACACGCCAATTCACTGAATAAAGATGATCGGCGGTCCACCATCACAAAATCGCCTTTGCGATATTTAATGGAATGAATGATTTAGAGCACACACGCATGTGTGCTCACACATTATCCAAATATTTCCTACTCTCTGTGATTGCTCTACGAACACTCGAACACGAACCTCCTTAGAGATAAATAGAAGCTGTACAACAGCAACACGCCTAGAGAATTGAGGATTGTATAGATTCTATCCAATATTGACACTCTATTGTTAGTTTATATAAATCACACTTTCCTTGCCTTTGTTCCAGATCACGCCATGCTTGTTTTCTGACACCTTTTATAATAGAGAAGGAAAAAATTAGTTCTGTATCAACATTTATTTTATTAACAGTCGTTTTAACCAGGAAGATGTTTTTGGAGAGTAACTCAATCTCGAATGGCTTTGAAGTTGTTCCACTCTCTTGAATGTTACAGATACATCAGGTCTTGCTTTTCATGAAGTCTTCTCCTGTGTCATTTTGAAAGTTTTTCAATTTTATAGGCTGAGTGGTGTGAAAAATGAGATTTTCACTCATTGTTTTTAACTTGGGGTTGATCTTGGGTTGCTCCTATATCCGGGGAGTTCTGTGTGACGCTGGCGATGAATTTGCGGAGTGCGTAGAGTACGAGATTTGCAGGGAGCGAGGTATGTCTGTATGCATGTGTGTGTAATATCGTAACATAATACTTTTAAGAGAGAAAAAATCAAGATTTAATCTAATTTTCACTATAGAGAGAATTTGAGATTAATCGGGATGAATTAGTTAATTCGATTGAAAATGTGAATAGAGAAGTTTCATAGAAACATTCAAATATCATTTAAGAGTCCTGAAAATAATTTTTCAACACTGCTTTTCCATATTTCTATAATGTCTACCACTTAATTTGTACGCAAATGGTATAGATGTAATCCTATTCACAAGCATCGCACTCCTGTTGTAGACAAAACTACGGTAGGTGATATTAAGGTGACTAGTACAAAAGTCTATTTTGAGCCTGGAAATGTTTATGAATGCCCGTTCTTAAGTTTGTTTCCAGTTAAATTTCAATAGCTCAAATCGAAAGATGACAAATCTGTGGCTATCTAGTTCTCACAGATTTCCAATCAACATCCTTGACTTGTGACCTTTTGCACGAAGTAAGCGATGTTTTCGAATTCCACTGTCATTAATTAAAAGAATGCACAGATAAAGAAATAAAAACAAGAATTTCATTCAAATGATACAAACAATGAAACTAAAATAATGATCAAGTAATTAAATCAATAATAAGTAGAGTTTTTATGAAACCACCAGTTAAATGGAGGATTACAGTGAAATTAAAAATTAAAAAAATCAGCATAGTGATAGTTAAATTAAAGCGATACCGAATCTATATAAGACAATTTAAAGGTAAGTCACTGAGTTTGAAATGCAGGCAACATTCTACTAACACAATTTATTCTGTATATTAAAAACCTTGTAAAACAAATCTCCCTATTCTTACAATATGAATATTAGCTACGCTTTTTTTAAATCAAAATGCTTTTACTTAAAAGTTTTTAATTTTGTTTCACATTTTATAAAAAATGTTCTCGTAGATTCATCATTTGAATGTATTAAGATTCGCAAGATTTACATCATATACTGAAAAAAGCATTAAAAATGTTTAAGCAAAAATGTTCTAAATGGTCATTTAAAATATACTGATTACATAAAAATTATAATCCTTACGAATTTCATTATAAATAGCTACTAATGTGGACCTATTTCTACACAAAATTTAAGACATACGAACATCCATCCCAGATTACTTAAATATATTTGGTTATTAAAATTATTTGAAAGAAGAAAATAATTTTTTTAAATTGTAATATTTCGTATTTTTATCTTTTAAAAGAGCTGTATAGAATTGGTAGGCCCCGGTAGTTTATAAAATAACTTAAGCACAGTTCCAGAAATCTAGAGTGGGGTATTTTAATTTTTTGACTGGTCATGAACCCGCTCTCATCGTACTTCCACAATACATTCTTTGTTACTTACCATCCTATGAACTCTAACCATTTGGATGCGGGGAACGTGCTTATGAACTTCAAATGTGAGATTAAGACATGTCAGGAGGCCAGATGATTAATGCTTGTCATTTGAAGTAATGAAATTTGCAAAAATTTGTGTTTTAGAGTTTTCTATTTCCATTAATCACGCTCATCCCCAAACAAATTGCCAAAATTATTCTACAGTTTCACTACTTCTATGAGAGACATATTCTCTCAAACTAGATCTAGGAGGCACTAGTGTTTCTGCGGCGATATGTGTTTCGTAGACACATGCTGAACGTGACGTGAAGTTGGTTTGTTTTTTGATTACGGGGATTTCAGCATGCCAGTGAAAATTCCTAAGAACAAATTTCAAATAGATTTTATGATCGTTGATCGGTCAACGCCATTTAGATTATATGTATCCCTAAAATTTACAAAACGGTGATAAACTACATTTTAAGGTACCCACCCCTATGTACGCCATGCGCGAGTATTTGGACAACAGAAGTAAAATTTTTGAAAAAAGAAAGAAACCAGACCGTCTGATTTCTTTCATTTACACTGAAATCCCTCTCATAGTCAGTGGTACTCAGACTGTACGCTGCGGTTGGATTAGAGCAGCTCCTCGAAGTATATCAATATTTAACACTGAAATGACTCATCACACGCGGTCTTTAAATCGGATAATCCATTCCGAATGGAACCTATTTTTGGATGCCAGTGAATGGAATATTCGTTGTAGGGTTTAGCCTTCGTAATCTTTATCTATTTGTAACGTAATTTTATTGTAAAACGTTTTTGGCGATAGCTGTGATATAAAGCTAATATTGTGCCAAAATTGACGATGGAATAAATGAGTGTGACTGTGTCCCCTTTTATTCCAATGTTCAAGAGGATGAATAATGAGCAATGGATTCATTTGTCCTGCCAAGTATGATTTATTTAATCAATGGTATGATTGTTCGAAATAAGTACAAATTCAATACTTTTTACACAAATTGCTTTTGAATTTGAAATACGTGTTTCATTTATTTTTAAACTTAACCAACCTAATCGCACCAAATACACATTGCAACTGTTAGGTAGGCTTATATTCTGATTTCCGTGGTCGTGGAAAAATTCTTATAAACCAACAGTGCTGTGAACCACTTTGTTATATCATATAGAATTCATGTATTCCTTTTCACACTCTATATTCTCAATGCTTATGTAATCACTTCCCGCCATAACAGTCTTAACATATTTATTTTCAGATGGTAGAGCACGAGCGCTCAACTGTATTAAAATCTTATCAGAAACGGTAAAGCCTGGATTTACTTTATTTCTTTCTAACTATAGTATTAATTTAACTACGAATACCATCAAGCAACCTGTAGGGTTATATGAATGGAAATAAATGACAATTAAAGCTATACTTGTTGTGCGACAAGATATTACAGATAGACGAAATGTGAAATACCGAGTTCAACATTACGTTTTGGTAATCTTTTAAAATTCCGTGGTACTACCTCTCACAAAATTAAAATCTATCTCGTTTAAAGAATCATATCACTTAAAATATATATTGTCTTACAATAAATGCTTATGAACAGATTGCAGAAAATTGAACCCGCCACATTCCTTACACTATAGTAGATTCTTAAAAGCAATTAAATAACTGCCTTTATACAACACAGTAATTAATAAATCCATTGCTAATAACTATTTTGCTTCCACCAGTGCTGTTCTCTGGTTAGTGGATGCTTCACGTTATTGTAGTAACCAATCAGAGTAAGAATAAATGTATCACATGAGTGAGAACAAAGGTAGTATACAATCGAAACGAAACTGTTTCATGTATGTACTGCATTGGAATAATGTTTGTTGACAATTAAAGAAAACTACTTTCATAAAGGCGTGTCAGGGTACTGCCCATTTCTATCGAATATCGTCCGTTAACAAAGGAGCATCCGATGCTCATATACAGAGTTAAGTTTTCCAACTCGCGAATTTTATTTGAATTCCGCTTCAAAAAGTGAATTACTAGCCTCAACTGAAGTAGGAAATAAAGTACTGAACTCTGAACTCGTCAGACGTTTCCACAGTTACAGAGCAGGGGATGAAAGTTTGTGACTTTCATGGGCCTATTTTAAAGTAATATAGTATGAAAAAAAAATCAAACTAACTTTCAAATGTATGAATATGATTATTTGTATTTTGCTCGATATTTTGAGAAAATTGTACCGTGTGAACTTTTAGGATACAGCCACTGTATTGGAGATCTTTTCCCAGTTTTATCCAAATGACACATACGCCGTAGCAACGCTACTGGATGCCGGTTGTGGTGGACTTGATAAAGCAAAACAGGTGATTCCTTTTCATTCGTATGAATTAACCTTTTTATTTATGTGCTTTGGAGAAGTCATTAACACGAATGTTTCACGACCACGAAGAACACATATATTAATTAGTGGTTATTATTAAATCAATACACATGGTGAGATCAGAATCAACAGCAGAAAAATCACACATACCACGTGATTTCTTCTCCAAAACCACCGGGAAAAAGTGTTGTCCTTTTTTACAATTATCTGTGGTATTTCAGATATATTTGCACATGTTCTAAAACAGTCAATCAAAATTTCAGCGTTAAAACATTAAATAGAGAATCTTTTTGGAGTCCCTAGAGTTTCTGGTATTTGAGAGTCAATCGAGATGAAACTAAAACATCAAATGGATATGAGTAATCATGAATGCGTGTTGTAGGTACTCATCTTCAGAAAGCTACGTCCATTCGAAAAATGGACAACACTCTTCTTCGGATAGGTTTTTGACAAGGTAGGTCGAATTCTAGGTTTTATGGCACAAGGGCTGCGTTTGGTCAAACTACACCAAACTAGAGTGCCTATATAATAATCAGAGTGGCGACAATGAACCAAATTTGCCCCCCCCCCCAATGCGCATACTTGGCAGCCATTTTTCTACCATAATCGTCTCAAAGAAGGTTGCTGGACGAATTAATATATCATTCAGGGAGAACAAAAAGCATATGATTATTATAATATCGATACATTCGGTATAAATGAATCATATAAACGCTCAATTACATGCGTAATTGATGAGATGGATTACACAACGCGCTAACTTAGATTGCGGGAAACACCATGTTGTTCAAAAAAAGCTATTTACTTAAAAAGTCTTCAAATTTATGCTGACAAAACACTAAAATAATAATAAATAAACATTCTAGGACACGAAATAGAACATGAAAAGTCTATATTTTCTTTTAAATTTAATGTACACACGTTTTTCTCGAACACACAAAAAGTTCACATGTTAAGTCTACGGGAGCTAGGAAAAAAAGCCTCGGGCGGTAGAAAAGGTCTCTAAGCCAATCAGAAAGTGTTTCCCGTATGTCGCCACTCTGATTATATAGGCACTTCTTCTTCTTCTACTTCGAATGGAAGCAGACCCCTCCGTACCGAGTTATTTAAAACCCACAGCGGATTAGCCGAAGCTAGGGAACTGATTATATAGGCACTCTACGCCACACACAAGACAGACAACGGTAAATAATACACATGAAAAAGGGAAAGAGAGGTAGAGGAAGAGACGTAGAGAGCAGTGAGAAGAAAAGATAGCTTGCGTTTACCAGGAAGATGACTTCTTCTTAATTGGGGAAGCGGTCACTTTGCTCCGACAGTCTGAGATGACTTCCGATATAAGGAAGGCCCCCAGGAGAATTCGAGGAGCTGAGATGCGTACTGCTATGTTTACCAAAGACAGAAAAATCTATGGGAAAAGAACATATCACTTGTATACCCCAGGTTCGTGAAGTCCGTATACACCTTAAGGAAATGCGTCTCTTTAGTAGTGTAGGATGCTAGGAGGGAATTTTTGACAACGAATCGAGTGGTTTGATACTCTTCGAAAGATCGAAAGGGACACTTACATTTTAACAAATACAAAGGCACACACATAATTAATGATTAGTGTCACCCAATAAAACCCCTCATGATGTCAAAACAATGGGTTACCTTTTTTTCGGTACAACTACACTCAACGTTTATGAGCGGTTTGCAACGGCCTTGGCGATTTTATTGGCGCACTTCTAGTAGTGAATTACGGTATATTAAGGCAACCCATCTGTTTTTATGGTTATTGTGGTTTTCATGGTAACCTCGGCACACGGTAACTTTCAATTTTCATTTTGAATATTCCAGAAAGTTCTTCCAAAATCCGTTTTAAAGTCGTTTGATTTCATTGGTTCGTTTGAAATTTTTTCTTTGCTTCCATTGGTTATTTTGATTTTAACATGTCCTTTGATTGCATTGGTTCTTTAAAAAAAAATTTCTGTGATACCATTGGTTTATTTATTTGTATTTCTACAGTTATGGAATTTTTATACTACATTTTTCACGAAACGTTAAAGAGTTTTATTTTTTGCCATTTGTGGAATTTTCTTTTAGTATTTGTTTCCGGAATATTTCTGACCCATCAGGTAGTGTTATTTCTGGCTTTTTTTTTCTTTTAAAAAAGCCAACTGTATTTAGAGTAATTCATAAGTTTCAGGGTATTCTTACACAACATTCGCAGCTTAATTTTTTTGCTGGTCAAATGTGTTTTGAAATGTGTTCAATCTTACTTCTTTTTGCAAAAGGTTTTTAAAATATACTTTCTAAAACGTTCTTAAATGTGTTTTCAAGCCTTCATTTTCCGTTGTAAAAAAGAAAACTATTTTTTAAAGAAAAAGAGTTTTGAAATAATTCTTTCCTTGGCAACTTTAGAAGTTCGCCAAAAAAATCGTCAAGGCAGTTGCCACCGCTCATAAACGTAGAGTGTAGCTGTACCCCTTTTACTAAGCCGTACAGAATCTTTTATAAAAATTTATTGCATTAATTTTAATTCATTATGAACAATATGCTAGGGTACACTTAAATCATCTTAACATTCGTGAAAATATGCAATTTACCCTCAAAGTCGGAGTCTAAATTGCCCAAATTGGATGTATGGAATGATGAGAAATACCATATTAATTATTAACTACGTATTATGAATACGGAGTGTGTCAAAATTTCCTTTGTAACTTTAAGGGCCCAAATTTCTTGTACATCAACGTCAGTGAAATTTTTAGATATCGTTATTACATTTTTAGATACTTTTTACATATTTTAGATAAACAAACTCCTGGTCCTCCTTGTTTGCTGCCTTTGAAATTTACCTAAAAAATACATTAAGAATGACATTTTTACATTTCGAACACCTTCTCAATCCGGAGAGAATTTTTAAATATACGAGTTTTTCGGGACAACTTCCAGTAATTACATGAACTAATCAGTCAAATATGACTTTAAAAAGCCGTTCCCTACCCGTTATTATTCTTATAAACAAATGCCTTTTTCATTACATTTATATACCAAGTGGTTTCGACGATATATCACGTCCATCACGATCTGACCAGTTTTGCTAATGACGAGATATCGCGCCATCAAGATACTGTCGATATTTTTATAGATCTGGTCTATCAAGATATGGTTAGTTTATGCTGATGATGAAACACCTCGTCGAGGCAAGCACCCGAAGGGTTAAATTAAATTACAAACATTTGCGTTTAAATTGCGCTAAATAAGCCTTCATATATGAAGCACTTTATAACACATCAAATATAAAGCAGGATCAAAAGATTTCCGTTTGAGTTCGTGGCTGCAGCATATATGTAAATTAGCGCGTCGCCGATGCTGGTATATATGCACCGACATCGAGGCATGGGATTATTGTGGCATTCGTTTATTTTCGAAGTGTGTGTGAGAAATAACTAAAACGTTAACAATGGCGACGTTAATACCAAATGAGTCCAAACAGGACCAACGTGCTGTTATTTATCTTTTGGTCTAGTGGCAGGCTAGTGGTTAGTGGTTTGGGGTGGGAGGCGCTACTCGACTATCTACTATCCATTTGACTGGATCGAGTTCTCACTAAATCGTTTTACTAAACTACTCGACTAAATATAGTTGTGTCCCAACACGTTTAGTTACTAAATTACTCGCTACTCGACTAAATTACTGGCCTAGTGTGTATTATTCTTTATGCGCTTCTTTATGGTGTAGCAGTCTTTAATGCGCTTTCAAAAGATCTCGACATAAGCTTCGGTAGCGTGCAACACGTCTCCGTAAGGAGTTAGGCTACCGTAAGGTCTTCAGCCAGTGGATACCCCGGGAGTTAAATTCCGAACAAAAATCAAACCGGATGGCTGTTTGCTTGAAGCACCTGATGCGTTTTAATGTTGAAGACAACGCGTTCCTTGAGCGCATTGTTGCAAGCGACGAAAGCTGGTGTCACCACTGGGAACCTGAGTCGAAAGCGTCGACCATGCAGTGGTGTCATCCTTCGACCCCTCGTCTTAAGACGTTCAAGAGCCTTTCATCTGCTGGAAAAAGTGAAGCCCCTGTTCATTGATCACCAGGGCCCATTGCTTATTGATTTCAAGAACCCATGTGTCTTCATCACTGGGGTACGGTACTGCGAAACGCAGGAGAGATAACGACGTGCAATTAAGGCAAAACGTCTGGGAAAACTGAGAAATGGAGTGTTTCTGCTTCATGGAAACGCACGTCCCTATACTGCAAATGTCGTAAAGTAGAAGTTACACTCACTAAAGTGGGAGACACTCGAGCACCCGCCTTACTGTCCTGATTTTCACGCCTTCGGTCCCTTAAAAAAGTTCTTGAAAGGTCGACGGTTCCTGTCAGACGTAGAAGTGCAGCAATCAGTTTCGGACTTCTTAGAGCAACAGAAACAGTTTTACCAAAGGTGTCAAAATTCAACCTGGTGAAGAAGTGGGATGATTGCCTAAATGATCAAGGCACTTTTGCATGATTGGCATACCAAATCTGGACTGTACAGTCTTCGAACGGAAACTTTTTGATCGGCCCTTGTACTTTTTTGACTTGTCGAATTTCATTCTAATTTACTTTCCATTGTTGAATTAACATGTTCCTTTTCAAAAAAATTATTTTTACTTTTACTTTTTTTATACAATTTTACATGATGCAGCACCTGCATAGTATTGGTAGTTCATGGTGACATACACGACATTCAACATCATCTTTTCTTTCATAAAAAGAAAAGGTTCGCATCATTCATCGAGGTCGATATGCAATGACCAGAAAGCTCACGAAGTAGCTCATATATACAACTTCATTGTAAACCTTTGAAGGAAAAAAATAATAATTTGAAGTTTATCGACTTGAAGCATTAAATAAGTAATAAGTTTGGAATACGTTAAATTTAAGTTTGGAACAAGTTAAATTTAATTTTTGTATCAAATTTAATTTAATTTGTGGAAGATTTTAAAGGTTTTTTTTTTACAAGGATGTATATCTCATTGCTTTTTTACAAGAGCGTTTGTATATTTGCAGGCGGTCACCTACTATTACGAGGAAAAATTCGCTCGTGAAAGAATGGTGAGTATTAGAATTACGTACTGTAGAACCTCATCTGTACGAACTTTTTTATGATACCCCTGAAACAATTTTTTTGTTTTAATTTAAACTTATGGTGATGCAGGTAAAGGGATTAGGTTAATCGAGATAGTAAAAAAAGACATAATAAACTCAATTTTTAACTTGGTTAACATCAGGTCCCTATAGCGTCGCAAGGGGTCTCTCTGACCACAGCTTTAATGGTGGTCCTTGAATTTATGACCGGATGGGGGTATCCCCTTGTCTTTGAACTGTAGCGGTTTCGGTAGAACATGTGGGGTCTTCTCTCGAGGAAAAGGGAGAGTCGTGGAACGCATGAACGTGAACGGACGTAGAACGACTCTGCTCCTATGAAGCCGTGGGACTGAAACCTTATTTGTATATACCATCTATTAGCCTCAAAATAGCCTTAACTTATGTATATCTTTAGTAACTAATTAAATGTGCTGTATTTTTAAAAGTCGTATTAATTGTATTCAAGCCACTCGCCAAGTAAATTCTACTCACGACGTTACATCCCTTATACATCTAGATCTGTAATGATGGTCGTCTGGCTTTGCTTACTTCAAAAACAAGTTTCCATAACTTCTATCCGTACAATTTGTAACACACCCTTTAATTTACAAGACTTTTGAGTTACAAAACCAATCAAATCTCTTTTACAGAGGTTGTGTGGACATATTTAAAAACTATTTTGATGACCATTAAAAAAATCGTTTGATAGGAAAGAATTTAATTTCCCCAGTCAGTTAAATAGTTAAAGTATAACTTATCGCTAACTCAGATTTTTTTTACTCTCAAAATGGCGCTTTGAAATAAGAAATATATGGAAGGCTGTGTTTCTGCTCTTTCCAAAGAAAATTATACTTGTTCAATTATTCAAAAGTGCTGTAAAAGTTATGGTTTTTCGATATCTAAAGGTTCGATATCCAAAACAGAAAATAATTTCTGAGAATATTTGTTAGGTTTGGAATATTTTTCTTTCAGTTTAAAGAAAATCCACCAATTCAAAGTATTTTTGAAAAATCATTAAAATGTTAGGTTATAACTGTAAATAAAATTAGTAACAGTGATTTCAATTTTAAAAAGGCCAAAAAATACAATGTTCATCATTTATCTCCACGACTTATTGCAGAACGCAGAACTCGCTGCAGAATTCAGTATGAGAAGAATTTAGCTAGAGAAAGATAGAAAAATGTTGTGACAATAGACGAGGCATGGGTGCATTTAAATGATTGCCATAAAAAATAACAATTTACTAACATAAAAAAAAAGAGAGAGAAAATATTAAAGACCTAAAGAAATTTTTTCAAAGGGATTTATGATTGTTGTTGTTGGTTTTGCATGTAATGGAAAATTAGAAATTAAGAGAGTAGGAAAAATGTAAAAATCAACTCCACATACTATCAAAACCATATTTTATCCCCAATAATAAAAAAAGAAATTCCATATCTTTACACACAGTGCCAAGAATCAGTAGAGCAGTAACAGGATAAAGCAAGCAGTTACAAATCTAAATCCACTACTAAATTCTTGGAAAAAATGGAACAAGAAACTGGTATTAAGTCAATACCTTTACTGATAGTCCTGGCTAAACACCCATGGATTTATGTGCTTCTGGCCTTTATAAAAGAGAATTATCAAAACGTCCATTTTAGTACTTTGTACCACAGTTTCACAAAGCACCATTAAATTACTTTGGAAAACTGGAACAAAAGTGAAACAAAATACATCTGTCGATACTATAAATGTCATTATTATCATGAAAATTAAGTAAAAAGATAGTCAACAATAAGGGCTATCAAGTAAAACGTTTAAAACAAAACAGCCTCTGTTTGAAATTTTTGAAAACTTTATAGAACTTATAAGTTCTTTACTTGTGTAAGGATTTCGATACCGTTAAATGAGGTTAACCGATAAAAAGCAAAATAAGGCCTCGTTGATTTTGTCGATAATTCTATATTTTTGTTATCTTTCTGAAAAGATTTTGTCTCAACCTACAGCTTATTTATCATTTGAACAGTTTGGCAAGTTGACAGCTTTCCGTGTCAATATTCTTGTTACATGTCACTGATAATCGTATTTCGTTTACACACAACAATGAGCCAGTATTAACTCTTTGCGCGTCACGAAATTTCCAAGTAGTATAGTATAGCTTTTATTCGACAAAAGGACATCGATTGGTAGATTGAATCCATGGACTCTTCCAATCTCTAGAAAGATTCTATTGGTCTTTTCTGTAGAATAGAATCCTTGGAAAATACTATTGTTCCTTTCCTTGGAAGTGTATCCTTTGGAAAGATTAGGGTAGTTGTTCCAAACATCGCCTACCCTAACAATTTCTCTGTATCTCAGCCTCCTGGGTTGGGAAATCAAGATGTAAACTAAATGAATATCACTAGGAACTATTCTCGTTTGGTTTCCAGAGATCATATACCTTCTTTACTTATGTCAGTTTAAGTTAACTAGTTAATACTCCAAAATGTTTCCCAAGATAATTTTCAAGAGTGGGTTCCTAATATCGCCTACCCCTGTTCCAATTACCACCCACCAGGCGAAATGAGAAACTACTATTAAAAACGAGTTGCTAGTAGAGCTTAGATATCTACCTTTAGTATTTTATGTACTTTAAAGTCATATAAACAAAATTTTGATTTGGAAACGCTTACGTGGATTTTCCCATTGATTGGAGATAAAACAATACAGTGATCACTGCCTCAAATACTTCAGATGCAATAGTGTTGTTGATATAACTGATAGGAAACTTTTCGGTGGCGCTACGTGTGGCAAAACCCTAGACCGTTATGGTAACTATATAAACTCATAGCTGTCGCGCATAGTAGCTTGCAAACACGAGTAGGCTATACTAAAAACAGGTGCAATATTTGGAACACCTGTCCTATATTTTTCCTTTCTGTAGAATATAATAATTAGGAGATTCTACTGGTGAAGAAGTTCGAAACTGGTTAGAAATCATGCAAAGACTGCAGATTGCAAGGTGGAATTATGCATATGAACACCTCAAGGGATTAAGTGATATATTAATAATTGGTTAGTTTTCTTTTGAAAACTAACCAATTATTCAGAAATCACTTAATCTCCTTTTATCCAAAGCGTTTCCCCACCCTATCTTGATATAAGATTCAACAGGATTAATATTTTATACAAACAAAACCGCGAAAACTATATTTTTATTTTCTCATATGTTTGAAGGACACTGTACAGACTGAATTGTCCATGCTTGTATTATTATAAATTCTGTTTAAAATATGTCGTATTGTTGAACTATCTAAAAGGCTTTTTTATTGTAGAAAATTCTTTTTATGTTGTTTGAGTGAATTTTTACACACATTGTGTGTGAAGTGTTTTTTCTGTAAAAATATTCACAAATGTTAACATGATGTTAGTTCCAAATATTCACAAGTAACTTTTAGCAGTTTATAAAGTATAACATAGACAAATGCTTAGTGCAGTTGTAAGGAATTTTGAGTCATGGATAAAGTATTATTTCGGAAAATTATTAAGTGGTTTAAAATGGACCATTTTTGAGAAAAGAGTACACAGTTTTATTGCAATGCAATATCATCAATCGCACGACAACATGCGATTCCTTTTATAAATTTATTAGCTTTACTACTCGAAAATAAGGTAATCTATATGTAGAATCTATGGTTATTCAGACAAATCAAGTCAATCCTCTGATTCCTCGGAAGATTCGTTCCGTTGTGGTATATTTTTTCTAAACTTTGTCCCCTTCATGATAGCTTTTGTACGTAAGTTGGCTTTGTCCCCTTCATGGATTATGACAGGTTTGTTGTAATGTTAAAAATTAATAACTCTTGCATAGTATTCTGTATTAAAATGTGCTTCTATGATTAACAACAGAACGAAGTATTGGTCTGAAAATAGTTACGTTGGCTTAGAAATTCCAGTCAAAATAAGCTGTGCGAATTTCATGACGCCATAGCTCATCGGTTGAGAGTTTTTGCTGCCTACATATTTCTGCTTTATAAGATTTAAAATCTTTCCAATAAGCGCTACAATAATAAAGAATAAGTTATAATTTTAAATTAGAAGCAAAATTGTTTCAAACTTTTTAAGTAAATTCAATTAATTTTAATGGTAAATGTGTAACAATTTTCAGGAAACCCATCCTTTGGAAGAAGCAAAGAGACTACAAGAGTGCAGAGTGAGTGAATTTCAATTTTTTCATTTCGCTAGACAACACAAAAGCATCTTATAGTACTCCATCATTCATATTTCCCTATTTTTACCCCTTGAAAGAAAAACCACATTAAAAATATGATATTACAAATTGATCTCATCTAATCAGCATCAACTATTGCGTAGTATACCAACGGTTATCAAAGATCGCAACCTATACCTGTATGCTGAGAAGCAATCTGAAAGGTCGGCTTTCGTCACCTGTCTCTACACCGAGTCTGGGCAAACATTTTCAAGCCATGGACTATGCTTGTTTTCTCTAAGTGTTTCGTAACGTCAAATGTATGTTTATTGCAGTGTAATAAAAGCAATAGTTATAACTTTTGATCAAGTAATTAAAAATGAAGAATTCGGTATCAAATTTTATGAAAGTTCAAAAGCTATTGAAGACTTGCAGACTTCCACATCTTCCCCAAAACAGGGGTGGCCCTGAGGTTCCCTAAACCAGTGCAATTCAACCAGTGCTGGAGACACTTGAAACCGTCCAAGGGGGTACGCGAAAAATATTTAATTTAAATATGAACATTTTTGGATTTTACTAACCATTTTTTTATACATATTTATGATTTGGAATAATGTTTGGCAATCCATATGTATTTTTAGTATTAGACAATATTCGTTAAATATTTAGTCCTGGATCTGATTATGGTTGTGTGAAATTTTTTGAGTAGGGTGAATTTTTTTCCGAAGTGTTTAATAGGTAGTAATTGTAGTAGTAAGCTTTCTTGACATGGGTGGACTTTCGCACTCTTGGATGTTTTTCTGAACATGACGTCATCAAGATGGCGGTCGCTCGATCACTAAATAGATCATACCTCTGATAATTGACCCCTTCTCAAGAAATCTTTCAGAAATGTTTAATAAGGATATTATTAGGCATTTTTAACCTATGTAGACATTAGTCATTCAGCATATTTTGTGATTGTGACGTTAGCAAATATGGCCACTGAACAGATCGAAATTTTGTTTGTATCTCTTTTAATATTACACCAAATAACAATGAAATTTCATCATTTATACTTATTTGACTTTCAAGATGCTAATTTAGGAGGTTTAAGTAGTGATAACGTTTTCAAGTACTTTAATCATCAAATTTATAGTTATTAACATTTACAAATAATGTGTTACACCTTGAATTTGAGGAGGAAATTAAACACTTTATTCTAAAACTGTAAGGGAATCAATACACGAAAACAAAGAGTGAAATTTAAAGTTGAAAAAATTGGAAAGCAAAACATTTAAAATAAGTTTTAGTTACTCGTATTTAATTGTCTGTTGTACTATGAAGTTATTATAGCCATCACTTCATAATCTTACAAAGTATGCTGTTAAGGAATACTGCAATGATGTCAAAATTTCGTACCATTTTAATGCGTTCATAAACATTTGGTGTTTTTGACAAATTTCACCACGAAAAAAAAAACTATTTCTGGGGAAGGAGTTTCTGGTAATAGTGTCTGTATTCTATTCCAAAACAAACAAGTCGCCGAATCAATTTAACCCGGAAGAAGTAGTTATTAACATACCACCCATTTAAAAAATGGGTGGCATGTTAAGAATGCAAAACAATTCTAGTTTCAGTTTAAACTATCTTAAAATTTGGAGCCTTATTTTAGCATTAGTACAAAATAACTAGATGTATTTACCGTAAAAAAGAATGAAAGAAGCAACCCCTGGCGATTCTACAATACAATTATGAAACTTCCAATTGAACCATTTTTGATCTTGCATGATTGTTTCAATGTTAAAAGATAGTCTTTACCCAAAAGACATGGCAGACATTTTATCGGAGCATAGATAAGCCGTTCTCTTCAATTCAGAAAGTTATGTAAATGAAATTAAAACCTTTGATGCATCTTGTGTTGTTCTATTCCCCAAGACACCACAAAAATTGTAGAATTGTCAATCGCAAGGTTTTTAACAGTTAACACAAGACATCACTCAATCAGTCAAAAGAATTACTGAGGCAGGGTAGGAGCATAATTATGTAAAATAATAGCGCACATGGGTCTGAAGAAATTCCATTTACCATCCAACTCAATAGTACCTAGGAACAACTAAATCTTATAGGAATTTTATAACTAAAGCATTGATTTCCTCTTTACAAACACCATCTGCTGCATATTTAAGACTTTCTGGTGTTGACGATGAGATGTTATTCTATTGGACATCTATGAAAATTACGTATCCAAGTAAGCCAACAGGGTATACAGTATTTGTCATTTGAGAGCGCTGAGAACGATTCATCAAAATATGCATCTTACTATTGAGGCGTGTCACCGTAAAAGGGCCTATATCCACTCCCAGTAATTTTCCAGTATTTGAGGAAAAAATATTACAAATAAATTTAAGTGGTAACAGCTATCAAACACTTTTGAATAATTCGTACCATCTCATAATAAAACCCTCTTTGACGCATCAAGTATTTACCAGTATATGCGTATAGCTGTACAGCTGTTAAAACACCGTTCAACTCTTTTCCAATTGAAAATGGACATAGGCCCTTTAGCAGTGACACGCCACTGTTATCTGATAAGAATCTTTCTTTTTGGAATTGATAACGAGATGATATTTATAGCCTTGTTACACTGGGCAACAATTTGGTGGAAAAGAAGTGTGTATGAGAACTGGAATCGAAATATTTCATTTATCTATGTAATTAACCAAAAATAGTCCAAAACGTGGACTATCTGGAAATAATTACAATACAATTAAATGGTTTCTGGTAGTGTGTTTATGTGTTTGTTGAAAAGCCTTCTCAGAACCATTATTTTCTCTTTGCAGGCGTGTTTGATGTTGATGGTTGGCGAGTGCCAAATCAAGCGCCAAATGGGAGTGATTTGATTTCGCCTATTTGATGGACTCAATGTAACCTTAAGCGAATCCACACTCAATGAATAAAATTTAAATATTTAGCATTTTATTCCATCGTCTCTTTTATTTTAGTTCGACAAAAAAAGATGTTTAGATAAGAATTATTTATTTAAATAACATTATTTTCTACAGTTTAGTGTCCTCTAAGAAAAAATAAAGCTTCTGATGTATTGCACTACAAGTAAAATACGCTTTCCACGATGTATCATATCTGAACCATAAATTTTCGAAATCCATCATACAATTTCCATCTTTGCGAATTTTTCCATGAAACATCTACATCTTTGAATGAATCTTAATTCGTATTGTAATAATAAATTGTTATACAGGGTGGTTGGTCAGAAATGACGTATAGCAAGTCACACATCATCCGAAAAGTTGAACCCTAAAATATACACACACATACTAAATCTTTAAACAAAATTACTTCATTAGATTTCAACATTAACTTTAATTAATACACATTTGAAATTAATCAGTTAGGTTGATTCGTCTTCAAGATAAAAGTCTTCCTTTAAAAAGTTAAAGGCATATTACCCTACCACCTATTTATTTTTCTATATACGCTGAAATAAGAATATGTTTCCATCTCAAATAAAATTTAATGAGTATAAAATATGAATGTCATTATTTATCTGACACGTAATTCTATTTGACTATATGGCCAGCCGAATAAACCATACAAAAGCCCCTAAAAGTATCTTCGAATGCAATTTGGGTAGGTAGTTAATTACTCTTGCGCTGGAGCAACACAACATCGGGCTATTGGTGACAGTGATCAATCCCGTAGAGAAAGATCCAAAGAAAACACCTCGTAATTTTGAATCACGGTCAAATACGCGAAAGAAATTTGATTTCTAAAATCTGAATCTGTCGATAGTTATAGAAGTTCCACAGTATCATCTGTTCAGATCTCTTTCGTTGTCCAAACCTGGAGATACCTTCTACCATTGGACGCCAGACTGTTGGATTAGTCAGACTTCTCGACCATACATAAAAAGATACAACCCTTCAAAGTTTTTGATACAGAACAACCAACTGGATAAATAAACTAAGACCTCTTTAAGTAATAAAAAATACAATCTGGAGCTTTACATCAGAATCTTACGATGCTGCTCAACTTTCGAAAAATATTTTGAAATCAGTGCATGATAAAATCGGACCGACTCAATTGAAAAGTAACTTTGAGTAAGGAGTTGTTATTAAACGCTTATACAAGTCTAATTGTAGATTAAAAAGAGCCAGACTGTACAGAATGTTTGATTTTTTTTCCACTGTGATCTCAAATTTAAATATGATTTGGATAGGAGAACAAGCCTTTTTATTTAGAAACGTGTCTCTTTTTTAAACATTTATCATAAGCCCTGTTGATTAAATTAAGTGATTTTGAAATCTCGTCAAAAGAATATATAGGGCAATCGTAATTAAAGTTACCCTATCTACAGCTCTAACTGAAGATTTCCGAAATATGTTTTATGGCTTTACGGTCATGTTTTGAAACAGAGAGGGAGAATCCAGATAACACATTCCACGATTTCATAAAAAAATTTACTTGTCTGTTTTACTGTTATTTTTTGACGCGCGCGTTCTCTAAAACAGGACATCAATCTCTATCCATAAATATAAATAGAAGATGAATAAAATAATAAAATAAATTTGAACCCATTAAAATCAATTTAAATACCAAATAAAAAAATAAAAAAATGTTACTAGTTTCTGAGATTTTGTTTTTACAGTAACAAACGATATATCGCACTTCTTACGAGACAAGAAAAAGAGTGATATACAGTGGGGCGAGGAAAACAACTCGCTTATTAAGGAAAAAATGCACAACTTTAAAATTATAATATAATTTATTCCGAAAAATATATTATTTTCTATGTATTTTTTATTTAAAACAATGCAAAACAACAAATTGTTAAAATCTTTAAAAATGGAACTAAATATGGTACAATATATTTGAAAGTAGAGAAATTCCTTTTTATTCATCCATTTGTTTTGCTATGTCAGATTGAAACGAGGGACCTTTTAAGCTCCTATCTATGAAGAGACGGATTGAGATTTTGCGTTTAACGTAAATTCATCGGGATACAAGCAAATCTAGGGATACAGCCAAACACGCGACACATAGATTTGCAATGTATCGAGGGGTTTCTGAATTTCTTTTTTCATGCATCAGCAGCCTACCATCGTGCTTAAATATAGATTCTAGGGAAAAGAGGAATTCGGTAAACATACGACAGACGATAACTGTTTCCACTAAGGGCAGATAAACCCTCGACAGAGAAGACTGATACAAACGAGAAATCGTCTGTCACTGTCAGATTTCAGTCGCTCCCACAGGGCATCCAGAGAGGGAAGTGTATTTTCGTTCTCCAGGGGGGGATAGAACAGAAAAATCTTTACTCCACAAGAATAACATTTCTGCTGTTTGGATCAGAAGAGATCGTTGGATCAAGGAAAGTTTCTACGAATGACAAAAGCACAATAGACGTGACTTAGAAAGGTCTATAACCGATCAAGGGCAATTCCCAATAGCAAATTCTCCATATGAATGCAGCAGAAAGGGGCAGAGTAAGCTTTAATTAAGGGAGGCAGATATTTGGATTTTTCACAGGAAAGAATAAACGCTGTTTTTTTATTTACATTGTTATATATTTAAACTGTTTTATCTTTACAACTGAGGATTCTGAGATTGAATATGCTCAAATATGAATTAGGGATGCGACATCGATGTCGTTGTTTTCAAAACATCGATGCATTTACCATCCATTTATTGGAGCCGATGTTTATTAAACATCGATGTTTTAACATTGTCGATGTTTTTACGTTGTCGTTGTTTTATTTTTGAAAGAAAAAAGTACCATAGTTAAAAATTAAGAAAAATACCCGTGCATTTAAGTATTTGTCAGTGATGGCGACATATGTCCCATTAGAAAGAGTTTTCTCTAACTGGTGGGATAGTTAGTGAAAAAAGAAGTCGGCTTACGCTTAAGGTAAAGAAAGATAAACTTAATTTTTTACAAGATGTAAATAACAAATATTTAGACAGAATATTTATAGACCCCGATATTTTTTATTTGCAGTAAATAAGATATAAGTTTGTTATGCTTACCCCCCGCCCATAAGTTGGCAAATAATTAATAATAAGTAACAATAATTATTGTTACGTACTTACCTAATTATACTTATAGTTAATAGTTCGTATGTCAAATTGTTGTAAATATTATTCAATTTGAAAATAAAAGATTTGTTAATTGTTCTTCTTATTTTTTTTTACTTTGCCTTGACAGTTTAAAAAAAATTAAGTTATAAATTAATAAACACGGCAAATGGCAAATTAAATCGGTATTTTAAATTATTATTATTTTTTACTTTGCCTTGACAGTTTAAAAAAAATTAATAAATTAATAAACACGGCAAATGGCAAATTAAATCTCCCCCCCCCCCGCGGCGAACATTAATGTTTGAGGTTGCTAAATCAGTTTTAAAAAATGGGGTGGGGGTTGGAGTTTAAATATACTGAAATAAAAACATCGATGGTTTTAGGTCGATGTATTATCAACATCGATGTTTTAATTTTGAACATCGATGTTTTGCTGTCGATGTCGCATCCCTAGTATGAATGACTCGCTAATGAAACGGAATGGTTGAAATTTGCTATCCGCAGCTGTACACTTGGTCGGTCAAGGAAATCTCGTATTGCCCTCAACCTTGAAGATCAGCAAAGCAAGTCTTTAATTTAAAAAACACAATAACTCTTAGAATAACTGACGCACAAAATCGTCATGAAAATCGAATACATTTTCATGTAAAACAGCACACAACTCTTTTTAAATTACGATACCAATCAAACATTCGGTGAATACAAACAGTAAGTATAAGAAATTTTACTGCAAAGACTGACGACGAAATATTGAGCAAACGAATATAGATCATCCGCAATGTACCGGATGGAATGGCATGATGACAGAAATGGTAGCGTAAAGAATAAGATCTTTGGGTTTCACCACTACAACATTTATTCCAACATCCTACAGCTTTACAGATATGTACAACAAATTACAGATATTTTGGGACAAGAAGAGTTTGACAGAGGTTAGCGAGCGTGTCTTCGATCTCTCAGGTCTCAATGGTTTCAGGCATATTCTAACCATCCAGCCGCCTTTCAGTTAAAAATCACCTGTCGATGGAATTTTGAGTGTTCTGAAGGGGCTTGAGATTTAGGAGATCAAAATGTCAGTGTAACGTCAGATGAAGAGGGTTATGGCAAGTGCCCAGAACTTTATGACCAATGTAATGTCAACTGGAGTGCTGATTTAGTACTTCTAGGGTTAGTTATAAACAGTTGATCACTTGAAAAGAGCTTTATGATCTCCAATTACGGAATTCTTGAATATGTCTGCTTTGTGTCGGCTTGGCTAGAGAAATCGCCTTTAGAGTGTTACAGCAAGTACCAACTGTTCACATCAGCTGGACTGAGGATAGCATTCATGAGAGATAAGGTCAAGTTTTTATGGGGCAAGGGCCAGATTTGGCCATGCTGCGCCAAGGCACAAGGCATACACTATCAAGTAATGGACTCACACACAGAAAAGAGGAATACACCAAAGAGATAAATCGAACCTCTACATACAGCTGAGAAATTCTATTACTTTAAGGATTTTGTGGTACAAGTGTGCTTGTTCTTGACAATACTAAGGCACCAATGAGAGTAGTTTTGTAGAGAAGGTTTCGCCAAATGTCATGGACAAGATCACAATCAAAAAGGTAGTGGATGGGATCACCTTTCTCGACTGCAGATGCACAGTGCACGAAATTTCACTCTAAAAATCTTTAAAAAAAAGAAAACAATTTCTATTTTCTTTTAAATATAAATTTTAAAGAGTGACATACGAACAATACCTCGAATCTTTGAAACGGGAGGGGGCAAATCATCATCTCGCATCTGCAATAAATTTCTCTCGGACCGGCCCCGTTTACACCCCTAGTACAAACTGAAGAGAACCCCTAGTAATTCCCTCACCCATACACTCTCCACTATGCACTGTCGAATTCAGCCAAGTTTCGTTGCGTTTGTTAACTGAACTTGTGTTTTAATACGCATTATGTTGACTTATTGAAGTTAATTGTCAGATGAAGTTATTAAACTCGTTTTAAGTATAACATTTTTTTTAAAAGTGTCGTGAGCCACTCCCATTTTTTAATTAAAAAGCAAAACAAATTTTTGCCATTTTGTCACCTCCGTCTGTGGTGACAATCGGGGCGGCCAGCACCCCTTTTCTTAGCCACTGCCGTGTTATATGCAAACCGTGCTATAGGGTAGTCTGTTTTGTATAGAAAAACCGTGTTAAGCGAAACTTAGGAATTATATAAAAGTTGAGATTGCGTTCCGTGTAATAAGGAAACTAAAACCGTGTTATACGAAGCACTAAAAACGTAGAAAAAGTTAAAATATTTATTTATATTTTAAATAAAGTTACGTAAGGGATCATTAAATAATATAAGTAAATTCATATAAGCTTTAAAAACTTTTTAACTATGCATTGAAACGTGTAGACGTGTATAGGGAACGCACAAATATAAACCAGACAGACAGACCAGATAAGACAGATAAAAGAGACAACACAGACCAGACAGACAAGACATACAGAACAGACAGACAGACTGAACAGGCAGACAGACTGAACAGGCAGACAGACTGAACAGGCAGACAGACTGAACACACAGACAGACTGAACAGACAGACAGACTGAACACACAGACAAACTGAACGAACAGACAGGATAGACAGACAGACAGGACAGACAATCAGGTGAAAAAAAAATTAACGGGTCGGTATTTAACCGTTCAATTGACCAACAATAGGTAAAAATTAAACCGTGTGAAACAGAAACTATTATTGTGTTATACGATGGTCGTCGCAATTTTAGTACCGCGTTGTAGGGAATCCGTATTCTGAGAGTACCGTGTAGAGTACCTAAATATGAAATAATTAATTTTATAAAAACATTTAATTCCTTCAAAAGTTGAACTTTGACAAGCTGATTTACGTTAAATTTTCAATCACAGAAGCAATCTCCTATCTTTCAAAAGAGTCTACGGAATAGTTAATCAAAGTTTGTGATGAAAATAAATCTGTAAGCTTCATTCGATTTCCGTTTATTTCAATAATTGCCGTTTGTCGTTTATAATTCGTTCCCTAGATGGCGCCATAGGAATGTTTGGAAAACAAAGTCACAGTTGCTAGATTTCTCAAACTAAAGCTGATCGTTCTTTTCTTTAGTGCTTAGACACGTGAACATTAGCGATTTCTTGTGATCTTATTGGAAATTGAATTAATTTCTGACGCAAATTGGATTAAACAGCTCTACCGTTCGCCATGTGTGGTGGAAAAGTGGCGATTCCTCCGATTGTCAAGGAAAAACGACGGTAAGTTTTCGAACTTTTCAGTAACCTATTTATTCCAATATTGTCGTCAGCTACGGCATGGTAGCTCGCCGAGAGCGTGCTGCTTGGCTTAGAAGAATAATAACAAATGCGTTCTTTTATTCGTTTTACGTCAACGATTTGCCTCTTTTGCATAACTCTTCGATTATTTTGTGTGCACTTATTTATCTATCGAATTTTGCATACTTGTTGCCTAATCATAAACGTGCATTTTTAGGCGTCAGTGTTCGATTGTTTACGAAAATTTTGGTCAAGGGATTAAAAACAAAGAAAAATAATTAAAAATAAATCGTGAAAAATTTAGGCATGTGATAATTGTAATGTCACTTCGTTTGACAAATATTTTTTTTTAAATGCACGATTAAATCGTTTTGATTTTTAAACGCCAGCGTTTTAATCAGATCGTCGAATATTTTACAGAATTCTTTTATCATTCAAATATTTAATCATTGTCTTTCAGCGGGCTATCAATTTCAATATTTCATGTACCTTAATTTCCTATTTATTCATTGATATCGCGTTTGTTGTGTTTTTAAATGTATGGTTTTCCTAGGCATGTTTTCAAAAATCTTCCAAACAATTTGTTTTTGACAATTTATTGATTGAAATAATTCCCGTTTCAAAAAGATTAAATTCAGAATGTGGTGCAAATAATTCGGGAAAGGGGTTAATTAAAAAAAAATAAAATACATATATTTTTATTTGGCAGCATTTTGCGATTGTTCAGTTTATAAATCCGAATAATCAACATGGACATAAAATAACGTTTGACGTTTATTTTTACATTGACAATTCGGAGTTCATTTAATTCTATAATCAGAAAACTCGTATTTACAAATATCATGAAATATTCCATTCCAAAACCATTCCATCTTAACTTCTGCTTGTATTTTAGAATTTTGTGTTTTTGTATCAGTATTTGCATAATACATTTTTATTTGAACAATATTCTTTTTATTTATGTTTTATAAAAGCAAATTTAAGGTTCATGTATATTTTATTAATAGTTTTGCTTCAAAAACTTGATTTGCAAGTTTTACCTTTAACCCACGACAAAGATTGAAATAAAAATACAAAATTATAATTTGAAAAATGTTGTACTTTATAGAAATTCTATTGCCGGAATTAACTATGTGTGGAATGTGACACACAATTTATGTATTTTGTTTAGTTGATATCAAAATGGAATGTAAGTGGGAAAATCATAGGAAAATAAATGCCAATGTTCAGAGAATTTTAAGGTTTTGCAGAATTTTAAGTGATCTTTTGACGGTGGGCGAATATATACTGCATTGCAAACAACTGTCATATCTGAGACAACTCATAAATTAAAAACAATAGCTTTTACCATCTTACTACATAGAAGTTTTTTTTTTTTATTCCATGACTAGTGATACTAGAAAATAAAATGTTCGTTATTTTGTTTATCGATTGAAATAAATTCTACTTTTTGAACTTAATGAAATATCAATGCGTTGTTGGTTTAACATATCGTGTGTGTCCAGAGTTCTTTTGGTAAATTGAATCTGCAGTTTATTTTTCTGCAATTTATTTTAAAATAGCATGAAAAGTGAAAAAAAAAACCTGTTTGTTGTATAAAGAAAAGTATTATTTTCCACAAATTATATATTAAACGTTCTTTAGTACTTAGTCCCTGAGTTTTTGTTTCGTACAAATAACTCCTAGTCGAGCTTTAAAGAATCCAATTCACACAATCAGGGATGTCGTAAATCTCGATAGCAATAATATTTACCAAGTTCATGGAACAGGAATTTGAACTTAGCGCGATGGTCAGATTTGAGTCACCACCTAATGATCCCACAAACGGTACCCGGAGAATAAATTCTCGCTTTTGTTTGAGTTTTGTCTCCTGGGATTACCTATAGTGACACGCATATTGAAGTTCTAAGCGGGTTGGAGCAGAAAAAAATAAAGAAAATGAAGGTTGTTTTCATTTTGGTAATCAAATGATAGATCACATTATATACAAATCACTAAATTTAGTTATTCATCCAGTGGTTGGTAGCCAAGAATGGTTGTTTGGCCAGAGTCGAGACACATTACATCCAATTTGATGTTTATTTTGTCAAGTATAAAAGTACAAGGAGGTTTCATAAATTTCTACGCTTTATTTTATTCAAAACATGTGGTAGGTAGTCACTTTGATCAACATTGTATTGCAGAAACATAACGGGCCATCGACGACGGTCCGGGATAGATTCGAGGACAACACCACGTATTTTTGAACCACGGTCAGATAACGAGGTAACACATGAGCTGGCACCCCACTCTCCAAAATTCCACACAATGCCAATGTGATTGGTGTTGTTGTTGTCGTGTCTATGCATACAGTACTAGTGCATAAGTTTAGAGTCCTCCAAAGGCCTTGGTGACAAGATCTGCAAGTTCTGGAGCTGGATGGCTATGGAGGATTTCAATTGGGGGTGCTCCAAGTTGAAAGAGGGAACCGAAAATGGCCTGGCAGTCGAAAACATGATTTGGAGTTAGTTGCGATTGGGGACAGTACCTGCAGATGGGATAAGATTTTATAAATGTGATTGGTAATTGGTAATGGTAATTTTAGTTAACGTCGTACTAGAGCAACACAACGGGCTATTGACGACGGTCCGGAATCAGTCCCTTAAGGGAAATATTCGAGGACAACACCTCGTAATTTTGAACCACGATCTGATTACGAAGCAGCACCTCATCTGGCATCCCACTCTCCAAACTTCCACACCAGCCCAACTTGAGGACTTTTGGCCACGACAGATTTGAGGTGCACCAGCCGCCTCTACATAATAAGATTACAAACTTCCCGACCGGATTCGAACCAGGAACCTTCCGATCTAGAGGCTAACACCTTAACCATTATACCGGTTGGTCGGACAAATGTGACCGAAACTCTTTCGAATAATCTAAGTTCTGTTCGTTGTCATTGCATATCCAAATCAAAATTCTGCTATCGTATATTAAATCGTCGTGGGTTTCTTTTAACCCGTTGTGTGGTTCCAATGCCACGTTAATTCAACTACCTACCGTCGGTGGTTTTTGAGTCTGAGTTTGTTTGATTTGTTTGGGTTTTATGGCGCATATTGTGCCAGGGGCACGGGCCATATTTGGCCCATGTTGCCCCAAGCACAAGACATACAATATCAAACAATAGACGTACACACAATGAAAGTTTTATTGACACAAAAGAGAAAAATGCACCCAGGGAGGAATGCATCTGACAGGAATCGAACCTGCTCCGCCTACAACTCACAGATTGCTAGAGCAGTGGAAATACCCACTGAGCCACGACGCCCCTTATTGCGTCTGGGTAATGGTAATTTTTAATTAACGTCTTACTAAAGCAACACAACGGGCTATTGAAGACGGTACGGGAATAATCCCCTAAAGGAAAGATGCGAGGACAACACGTATATTGCGTCTGTTGTTGTCGTGCGGGCCATATATGGCCCAATTGGGGGTGCCATTGCCCCGGAGAGTTGGATTTCTTCATACATGACACATCCGTTTTACAGGAACGTCCCTTTCACACATCCATTCACTCACACATACCGTAATTTAGATCCCAATCAGAGGCCGATAACCCCCTGATCAGGTACACCCAGAGGTATTGATTTGGTATGGGAACATGGTGGACTTTGTGACCACGACCTATTTAACGCGCCTCAGCCACCATTAGCGAACAAGACGGTATTTAGCCAGACCCAAGCACCGATCTCGCAACCATCAGAATTGCAGGCTCCGCTGAGGACAGAACCCGAAACCATCAGAATTGCAGGACAGAACCCACAACCCTTCCGATGCGAGCCCGACGCTCTACTGACTGAGCAACCGCGGCTCTTTGCGTCTGGGAGATGATAATGAAATTTTCAATTAAAGTTCTGAAGTCCATGGTAACTTTGATTCAGCCTGCGAATTCGTTGTCGGTGCAGGTTCTATTCCTATTCTTGTGGGCATTTCTCTTTCATTTGTGTCAATCAAGCCTTCCTGGTGTATATCTACATTTGCTTGACGTGGTTTGACGCAGCTTGGTCAAACATAGCCCTTGCGCCATAAAGTTCAACTCAAACAACCCTTGAAGTGGATTAATTTATCGTTCAGCAACCGTTCCAGTGATGAGTGTGCGTTTGCATGCGTTTGAATTTAAGATTATCAATTGCTAAAGCATGCATGGATTGGATATGGTTTTGTGGCAATGTGTCCTCTTGGGACATATTATGCCAAACTCAAGATGATAAATCTAATATATATAGTCTAATAATAGAATGAAATGAGTGATGTCATAATAAAATGAATACTATATAAAATTATGTGATGGACGAACCCAATGTCATGTAAAAAGCTAAAAATATTTGGATGATGATTCTCTCCAACCATGTCTTCTAAAGCCAAGGTATAAGAATTAATATGTTTAAGTTCGTTGTGACTATTAAAATGAGAACATTCTATTAAAATGTGTTTAACCGTTAGTGGGCAAATGCAGTAATTGCAAATAGAATGATCTTCTCCGAGGAGGAGGTGTCTATGGGTTATCCTAGAATGTCCAATACGGAGGCGCGTTAGTATTACATTCTGTCTTTTTAAAGGTAAGGTCTGTCTTCTTAAGGTCCTCGGGCTCGAGCCTTGTGATAAGCACCCATTATAAACCTTTGTGAAGCAAAAGCACATAGTATTGACACACAAAATCTAGTTAGAGAGCGTAAGAAACAACGTACTATTGAGTTGTAATAATTTTTTTAGAGAAAAAAAATTTTGCTCATCTGAATTTGTAGCCGACTAACCGGTCTGGTGGTTAAGATAGGAAGTTTCCTGAATCGAATCCTGTTCAGTGGATGGATGTTTGTAAGTGTATGATGTAGAGGCGGCTGGTGCTTCTTAAATCTGTCGTAAATAAAAGTCCTCTCTTTGAGTTGGTGTGGAAGTTTAGATAGTGGGGTACCAGTTCAGGTGTTGCCTCGTCATCATCTGACCGTGGTTCAAAATTACGTGGCGTTGTCCTCGGATCTTTCCCTTAGGAGATTGATCCCCGACCGTCGTTTGTTGCTCTAGTACGTTAATTAAAATTACCTTACCGGACCGATTTTCGAATCCATAAAATATCGAATCGAAGGCAAGAACGATCGCGAACCACTCGGCTATTAAACGAACGCTTTAATTATTAAAACTATTTATTAAAATAAAAAACGACAATTACATTTAAGTGCTTATAAATAGAAATATAATGTTTTATACCAGTTTTGAGTATATTTGTTTTGTGAGGTTTCTGTATAATTTCTGATCAGTTTTTTTTAACATTACACAGCGTTTTGGGAATCTAACTTGTCAATGTGAGCTACGAAATCGAATTTTTTCTGCCATCCAAGTAAACCGGAGTTTGTCATTGTTTTATGTACATCATAAAGACGATTGGCGTCTGAATGAGAGAGAGAGAGAGAGATTGATAACTGCACCACTCTTGTGACTCTATTTATTATTCTTAATCGTGATTTTGCTATCCCTTATTAACTGTATCTTTCAATATTTATCTGGTGGTGAAGATAAAATCTTAACAGGAAACACATAATTGCCTCCTCCTAAGCCAATTTCATAAGAGAGAAGAAAAAAAAATGTAGGAAATGGAGACCGGTTTCATTTTTAACCTGATTCCCTATCTTCGGCAGGTGTAAAAAAATTCCCCAAGAACCAAAGTATAATTTTACTGCTACCCTCTTTGTTGAGGCTACTACTGGCCTTGAGAAGGTCATCCTTCGACAAGCTGCCATGGACCATTAGTCAAAAATATTGTTATCTGCCTCGGTGTCTCTCTTCATCCATCATTATCTTCCTCCAGGACAGGGGAACTGCGTCCCCTCATTCCGTGCCTGACTTCACACTCCGACCCTCTCAGAAGACAGCTAACTTTCGCAAAATGATACATAGACTTCGCTTCTGAAGCATGCGTTGAAGGTGCGTTGTCAGTCGAACGGTCTGGGTTGTTCGAATATCAGAGAATCAACACGTTTGGGGTATCGAAAAACACGTTTTATTCGTTTTTTATTTAAAGTAAAAAAAAAAAAAAACCTACAAAAACGATAGAATATTTTATACATACAGTAGAACCTTACCTTTTCTACCTTCCTTTCGGGATACAGCCAATGAAGAACCTCTACCCCTATAGACGATATCTGTAGATGCCTCTACGAAATGTCACATTGTGGCAGAATGGCTCTCGGGGTAGATTAACCCTTCTTTGCATGATTTTTTCTTTATTGGTGAAATAAGGTGATATAATTCATGTTCAAAATTAAAGGAAAAATGGTTAAAAAAATCTTATTATATATTTATAGTATAAATTTAGCAAAAAACAATATGATGGCATCATGTGGTATTTTTTTAAATTAAACGCAAACTTTTTCAGAAATTGCTCTAAAAATAACAGAAACACATGTTACAAAACTTTCTTCCACTCATTTTCTCCTTTTTTAGCAATAGAAACTCAAATATAATAAAACAAAATTAAAAACGAAATCATACGTTTATTGCAACTACAACAAACAGCGGAATGACAACTTCAAGCTCGTTTTACTGATAGTGACACTTGCTTATTTTTGACAGCTATGTTTTTTTATGCAATGGACATTAAAAAGGTATCCAGACACGATCAACTTAAAGTGAACTTGTTCTTTTATATAATTTTTGGGCATTCAATGTTATGATGGAAATTTCCACCACTATGCAAAGAAGGGTTAAGGTAATGGGTTGAAACAGGTGGCCTTTGTACTTTAAAATATGAAAGAATGATTGAGATTTTTCTCTGCTGGTTCGCTGCCTTAAAAGTTTATTGAGGGACATGTAAAATGAGCGATGTATTGAGTCGCACTTTAACTAAAGGTTTCTGTTTCTAATCCCCCAAAACAACAAACTCTATACTGTAAAAACCAATTTTAGAATTTATAGAGTTAATTTTGACCAAGAAGACAAAAAGTCGTTTTAAGCCACGTAAAAATAGGACAATCGTTTTAATCGCCGATATTTGTCAGTGCGCAGAGTGCATTACGTACAACTCACTGCCCCGTCACAGTAAGACATTCTCATTAAATGCCCCACTTTTAAATATTTTCATTCGACATTTTAAACGTATGACACCAGAGGAAAATGTTTTATCTCTCAACATTTTAAATTTCTTACAGGAAACCAATACTTTTAATCTTGTATGAACTTTAATGTGACATATCACTAGAAATGGGTCTTTTATTTTCTAGTATATATATTTTGCTTTTGATTAAAAACCAATTAACTCTTTCGCCAGGTAAATCCCAACCTACCTAAAGTAGTTGATTTTTTTCTACTGGGATGACGTTGTTGGGTTGAGGGTAAAATAATCGGTTTGGTTGTCTCGGTTTGTTAAAATGCAGAATCGCTGTCTTCCGAGGATCGACATTTTCCCATAAAAGGTATATTCGAATACCGTTATTTTAAGGATAATAGGTTTTAATAGAACGAATCTAAATATAAATTATTACGTAAAGCGAATTAGATATACTCACGGACATAACATTTTATTGCACAGTGAACCTGCACTACCTGTAACGTTCATTTTATCAGTTCAACAGTTTTTTGATAGATTTCCCTAATTTTAATAATCAGAATAAACAGATTCATGGGTTAAGAACCACTAATTGAAATCGTAAATATTCTATTTTTCTAGGTTTACAGAGATTTTACGAATATGTGAAGCATGGATTATGGAATATTGAAAAATTTCCGAATTATATACTTTCCAATCCCAGCTGTTTTTTTTTATTGCCACCAATAAGTTGCTCAGTTGTGGTTCGTGTCTTCACTTGGTCGAGACAGGATCCATGTTGATTACTTCATGTTGTGTGGGGGGGTCTTGACTAAATTACATTCCAACCAACCGATTCCTTTCCATTCAGTTACCTAGCTCATTGATGAATTTTTCGCTTGCTTTAGTAACCTAATAAATACTAAATAAGCATTTCGTTTACAAATATATTTGACTATTTTCAGACTTGTCCACGACTTCCCTATTTATGGGCTTAAAATTTCGATTTATATTAACTAAAATAACTTCAGCACCCATTTTTGAAACATCAAGAACAGTTCGATGGTAGCCAGGCACTCCGAGCTCAAACTTATCAACCATAATACCTAATTAAACAACGTCGTGCAGAAAGGAAAAATCTCTGGTTCAGGATCAATCTTAAAGAACATCAAATCTCTGAGCGAGCTGTCTGGTCCCTTCTGTCTCCAAGCTGTTCACCAACCGTCGTGTTAGTCCAGACGGCGTTCTCTAGAGCAGGTTGTCACTCTGAATGTCCAGAGACAAACAATTTACTCGATAACGACCACAGTAGTTGGCGACAACTGCACTTCTAACAACTTTTATCGGTCTTTACATTTTAGTCAAAGGAATGTCACTTTTATCGAGATTTCCCTTTCTCTTTAGGAATCTGGAAACAACTCAGGAAAATATTTATACTTCTGGTTCAGACATTATATACTGCAGCGAATCTTTGTAGCGACATAAACACTTCCGACGAGATATGTTCAATTTATGTTTTATATCTCATTCCTCTTGGTCTAGCAGCCTGCTAGACTAAGTCCAACTAGTCACTCGTTCTCAAAAAAATTATAAAGTGTTCAGGATTTTTGAATAAGTTTGAATGGCTCATTCGAAAACAGATATGTCGAAACTTGAGGTGAGTTTCCCTTATACTTGGGACAAACTGGAAAATATTTTTGACCATTCAGGTAATGTCATGCCATCTTAAGGTACCCACTTCGCAATTTAGATAAAGCTCTTTATATGAGTGCCTTCTTTTTCCTTTGTAATACTAGGATAGACCTGGAATTTCCCCAGATACCAGTTATGATTGAGAATTATGTTTAAGGATGTTAAGAGCAGGAAGTCAGGCGTCACCTAAACATTTCACCTCAGTTGAGATCGCCAAAATGTTTAGTAATATTTAAAATTTATTTTCATGGATTACAAGCATACAGTCGGGACTTCCTGAGGTTTCAGCCACTCGCGTAATAGCCTTCTTATACGCCTTCCTTCTTCGTAAAAATACAGTTTAAATTTCTAGAAACATCGCTCACACATGAGTGCTTATTTATATTCCAATGCAAATTAATAAAGCATGCACAAATCACACGTGTTTTTTTATCCCTATTGCAAAAAGAACCTACAAACGTAGATTGACGAAGCATGAATCCAATAAATATCGTAAAATTTATTGCTGGGAATTTTTATTTAAAGTGGAGGTACACCATGGTTGATTTACGGTTGTTGACGTGGTTATTTTCTCTGACGGCATGCATCACACCACTTAGGAACAATCCTTCATGCAGTGTATTGGGTTTAAACTATAGCACCTGAATATTCTTATGTGTGCAATGACAAAGTTCAATGACTGCACCCTGAACTTTAGACTGATACGGCTATTTAAGTAATTGTATAGATTGTAAATGTAAAAATAAACGGTTAATCGGTCATAATTAGCCCAAACAAGCGAAAAAATTAAAAAAATTGCTCAAAATAACGGAACTATCCAAAAATGCTCTTGTAACTAAATATGTGTTACCGATGGTAAAATATGACTTACGCCGTGAGAGACTCAACCAATCCCTGATCAAGATATAACGTAGATTTAAGTTCGGAAGATGTTCTGCAAGTCTCATGGCCGTATTCACAAGTCCGAGTTAACTCGAGGATCAACGATAATCCGCGAGTTATCGAGAAAACCGTATTCACAAGTCCTGATCCGTGGTTTAAACTGACGTTTCGGTGTTACATTTTGATCCTCCGAAATCGGCGAGTTAACTCGCAAGTTACATTTAACGCATGCGCAGTACCATCTTTTTGGAAAAAGAAAATGGAGGACACATTTCATTCTATGCTCAATTACAGAATTCTTGCGACGACTGAACTGGATCTGTCATTACGGAGCACCTACTCCATAGCAGCTAATCTCCTCATAATAAAATTGCTTAAATGGAAAAATTTAAACATATTTTTATTGAAATTCAAAAGAAAAATGAAAATAAAAATAGCTGCGTAATCTTAACCAAGCAGCTTAGCGAAAAGATAGATGGCGCCACCTCTGTCCTCTAAGCCGGAGAGAGCGAACGGTAGAAAACGACCATGGCAGTTACAAATTCGTCGTAGAATTAAAATTATTCTGTTGAGTTACTACGAATGAAAGAAAATTGATAATGCAAGTTACTTGTCACGACACCAACACACACCCATACTGACAAGTACAAAGATAATCAGATTACATACATCTGTCAAGACATTGTGTACAATTCTTTCTTGCCAAATTTAGGTTTCCATAAAATTCCAATTTGAGATTAAATACCTTTGCATTTCTTTTCCCAAACCTATATTAAAATGCTGTGCGAGTCTTATTTATTCACAATTTGGAATCAATTCTACGGCGAAGTACGGGCTTGATCAGTATGAATGCAGATTCGGGCGTCCTAACCAATATAAACAAATATCATGTGATCGTGAGGAGCCAATCATAGCGAGCGTCTCATTTTAATCCCCGGATCACTTAACACGCCGTTTGAGAATACCGTTTTTGATAATCCTCGAGTTAACTCTTACTCGCGGATCAACTGATCCTCGAGTTAACTCGAGACTTGTGAATATGGCCGTCAGCGACCGCCTCATGATAATCCAGAAGCCGTCTTACGGCCATATTCACAAGTCTCGAGTTAACTCGAGAATCAGTTGATCCGCGAGTAAGAGTTAACTCGAGGATTATCAAAAACGGTATTCTCAAACGGCGTGTTAAGTGATCCGGGGATTAAAATGAGACGCTCGCTGTGATTGGCTACCTCACGATCACGTGGTATTGTTTACATTGGTTCCGACGCCCCAATATGCATTCATACTGATCAAGCACGTACTTCACCGTAGAATTGATTCCAAATTGTGAATAAATAGGACTCGCACAGCATTTTAATATGGGTTTGGGAAAAGAAATGCAAAGGTATTTAATTTCAAATTAAATTTTTTTGGAAACCTAAATTTGGCAAGAAAGAATTGTACACAATGTCTTGACAGATGTATGTAATCTGATTATCTTTATACTTGTCAGTATGGGTGTGTGTTGGTGTCGTGAAAAGTAACTTGCATTGTCAATTTTCTTTCATTCGTAATAAATCAACAGAATAATTTTTATTCTACGACGAATTTGTATCTGCCATGGTCGTTTTCTACCGTTCGCTCTCTCCGGCTTAGAGGACAGAGGTGGCGCCATCTATCTTTTCGCTAAGCTGCTTGTTTAAGATTTACGCAGCTACCTTTATTTTCATTTTTCTTTTCAATTTCAATAAAAATATGTTTACATTTTTTCATTTAAGCAATATTATGATGATGAGATGAGCTGCTATGTAGAAGGTGCTCCGTAATGACAGATCCAGTCCAGTCGTCGAAAGAATACTGTAATTGAGCATAGAATGAAATGTGTCCTCCATTTTGCTTTTCCAAAAAGATTGTATTGCGCATGCGTTAAATGTAACTCGCGAGTTAACTCGCCGATTTCGGAGGATCAAAATGTAACACCCAAACGGCAGTTTAAACCACGGATCAGGACTTTTGAATACGGTTTTTTCGATAACTCGCGGATTATCGTTGATCCTCGAGTTAACTCGGACTTGTGAATACGGCCATAGACACAAACATATTCTAAAATACGGACAGGAGTAGTGTGGAACATGGTCAAGTTGGATAGTTCTTAACTTCTCAAAATGAAATTTACATATACAAATGACCGCAATTTTCAAACTTAGGCGTATAATGCATGTCATTCTTAAAAACAATACGTAACAAAATTTAAAATACAGCAGTTTGTTCAAGAAGTTAGCTTGCTGTCACCAGTCGGAACATTATGGGTTCACGCCCCGTTTCAGCAGGTTGATGATCTATGAGATCATCTCATGACTCCTCATAGCCAGGAAGAACAGTTTCATACGAAATGCCTACAGAGCTGGGAATGTAATCGAAGAAAGCCTGGGACACTGAACCAGTAATATTCAAATGTAGGTACGTAAGTATTTTATTTAACGTCGCACTGGAGCAACACAATTGATTGTTGGCGACGATCCGGGATCAATCCCAAAGGGAAAGATTCTAGGAAAACACCACGAAATTTTGGAAAAGGTCACATGACGAGGCAACACCCGAGCTGACACCCCATTCTCCAAACTTCCACACCACGTCAACGTGAGGACAGTTGAGGCCATGACAGATTTAACGTGCACTAGTCTCTTTACTACACTACGGTCTTTGGTTAGATTCGAATTCTCATCCCTCCAGGTACTAATTCGTTACTCGACGAACTGGACTACCTCAGCCAGCAATATTCAAATGAGAGGGTTCAAAAGGAGTATTATAAATAAATGAATGGCTAAAGCAGTATAATTCTAAAGGATTTAAGCTAAATAAAACAGAGTAAGTGTGTTTGGCATGCTCGTATAAAAGCATGTGACAGGCACTTTTGAAATTTTATGTTTTACATTGTGACGCGAATAACATCTTGCATCATCAATTCGCTTGTAGCGTAAATAAAAATTATTTTTTTAATTTATCGCAGTTTTTATTTAAACTGTATCAAAGATCAATCAAAAAGCAATGATCATATCAAATGTAAAGATCATATCAAAATTGAGAAATTGAATTTCAGATTAAATTTGCAGTAACAATATTATTTACCAACACAATCAAAATGGTGAAAATAAATGTACTTCTTATTTCGGGCAAAGTGAAGTCGCTATTTTTCTCTGTCAAGGCATTTAATGTCCCAATCCATAAGTTTTACTGAACTTTCCGAAGTCGATTTTATTCCTTTGTAGTCGACGTAAGTTTGATTTCTTTAACTTACCCTGGGTATATTTCTCTGTTACATATCAGTAAAACTTACCTTACCTGTCCGTTGTCTTGTGTTTCTTTAACTTTCCATGGATGTGTTTCTCTGTAACGTGTTTCAGTAAAACTTTTCTTACCTGTCCGTTACACAGCAAATGGCATTGATTTACGGGTACCTTTGAGCCATTTGATCAAGCTACTGTAACAAGTTGTGCAGCAAAACTTTGGAACCCAATCCTTGTCCTGATCGCCAACTTGGCAATTAATGTAAAATTGATAAGCAGTTTTAAGAAGCGTAGAAATTAGTTTTCGTTGCTCTTTTAAAGTCAATTCACCGCAAACATAGAATCTGTCGGGAGGATTTTTACACTCGCGTGGCATAATAAACAGTAAATCAATGCTCGAATATTAATCACAGCTTACATTGACGTACTGTAATTCAATTTGAAAAAGCCGGAGCAAAAAAAATTTGGACCGTTTTACACAATTTAAACAATTTGGAAACACAGGTTCCCCGCCTAGAATACAGAAAAGTTGACTCTACGAGCATAAATTGTTACCAGTAATGATGTGTTTGGTCTTCTGCTGTGAATTGACAATTTAAACAACTTGGAAACACAGAATCCCCGCCTAGAATACAGAAAAGTTGACTCTACTAGCATAAATTGTAACCAGTAATGATGTTTTTGGTCTTCTAAATCGTGCATACAGCCCTGGAAAAAAGTATAATGTCGTACAAAAAATCGCTGAATATAGAAAACTATGCAAATTTTTTACGACTTAAATTAATGCTCCCGAATAATAAACCAAATTATATATTTGTAAAAAACCCTAATATTTTTGGATTATGTAAAAATTTTAAAAATCGGCGGATGGCAGCTTTGAAAAAGCATAAAGTCATCTGCTGATTACATCATCTGAAAGAATAAAAATACTGAAGACGAACGAGGTAAAAACTCTTCAATGGCCATCTCGTAGTCCCGACCTGAATCCAATGGAAAGCCTTTGGGGCATTCTAGCTCGAGATGCTTTCAAGAATGGACGACAGTAAAGCAGCAAGTCTGATTTAAATACCGCAATTAAAAATTCGTGGAACATTGCCCCGGACACCTTCCAAGTTTAGTCTGGTTCTAAGAACCCGATTAATACACAAGTAATAGAAAAAGAGGGTTCCCACATCACTTACTAAAGAATAAATCATATCGACTCTACTTTTTTCCAACATCAACTGTATGGTAATTTTTCTAATTTTGTTTTAAAAATTTTACGTAATGTAACTAAACTGAATAATAATAAAAATATTTTGCTGCGATTTCATTAGATCAGGAATTTATCTTACATTTCATAAAAATATGATACATATTATTTGCCTTATGTCATTTTTTTTTTTTGCCACGTTATACTTTTTTCCACGACTATATTATTGCGGGGTTTTTTTTTTGTTATTACTTTTCCCATGAACACAGATTACCTCAAGCTTCAGGACGTCACTGATTGCAAATTCATCTCCGAACCATCTCGTTACGAGGTTGGATGAAAGAGTTGCGTCACTCAGACCAGGTTCTCACGTGTCTGTGTCACGTGTTCATTGGAACAGCTCTCCCCGCACGGGAGAAAACTTTTCCACACGCGCATTGTATTCAGTTTTTTCTTTTCCCCTTCCTGTTGCTTTTTGGGACTCGACGTTTCTCTAGATTTTTTTGACTCCGAAATGGTATATTTGTGGCAATTGCTACGTTTCGCAGGGATTGATTTTTTAAGGGGTGGACTTGTCCCCCTCAAAAATAAACGACCTCTTGTTATATGTCGAGTGTTTCTCAAAATGTGATTCGGGGAAACAAACCATTTCGCTCATGTGGGAAAACGGAAATTCGCGATGCCTGTTGATTGCTCCAACGTGTTTCGAAAGTGGGGTCTAATCGACATTTTGCTCTTCTTTTAGTGTTTTTGAAGAAAAATTGAGATTGTTTTGAATTTATGAATCCATAAAATTATAAAAGGCTTTATGGAATTACTTTATATTAGTTGCCCAGTTTGAAAAAGGAAAAACTTATTTTAGCTGATACCAATTGTTTTATAAGAATCGAGAAACACTTATTCCTGTTCTAATGGAATGAATACGTTTTCTTCTCATACACAGAGTTCAACCGGACCGTGTAATGACCTGAAATTTCATTTTGGTGTTTGAGAACCCTGGGAAAACCTTAATATTGAAAGTCGGTAAATAGTTAGGACTTTCATCATTCAAAAGCCTCAAGTTTACAATAACGTTGCTTATTTCACCTATATTGGAAACAAGGTCAGTAAAATACTCACGTACAAGGTCAAGAGTCATCAAAAATTGAAGACTTACTGTTTATAGGTTAGCTAAAATTTTTAGAACTGGGTCCATAAGAGTTGAACAGCACTCGTGAATGTTTTTTCACACGCGTACTCATGAGTGGTTAATCTGTTGCGATCCATTTGAAATGTTCGATCTGTGTTACACGAATAAAAGCAAACTTATAAAGGCCCTAATGTTTCTTTCGCTGGAAGAGTGGCAACCCTGCTATAACTATTGCTCAATTTGATCTTGTTTGGCTCAGGAGTACTCTAAAGATAAAGTTCATGAAAGTATTTAACACTTTTCATGAACTGGTGTGAATACTTAAAGAAATACTGTGACAAGAACAAAAGTGTGCCTAAAATTCTTAACATTTTTTTCCAAGGAAAAGCACAAAACATTTAAATAATTAGTGAAATGCCGCTTCTTGACATTAGAGCGCTCGTGTCCACCTCCCTCTAGCTACTAAACTGGTAATAGATTTAATAATTTATTTGACATTTTCCGGTGATAACTGTGCTTATAATAAACACTCTTGAGACCAAACTTTTGCCGACCAACCGGTATAGTGGTTAAGGTGTTAGCCTCTAGATCGGAAGGTTCCTGGTTCGAATCCGGGTCCGGGCATGGATGTTTGTAAACGTATGGTGTAGAGGCGGCTGGCGCACCTTAAATCTGTCGTGGCCGAAAGTCCCCACGTTGGGTTGGCGTGGAAGTTTGGAGAGTGGGGTGCCAGCTCAGGTGTTGCTTCGTCATCTGACCGTGGTTCAAAATTACGAGGTGTTGTCCTCGAATCTTTCCCTTAAGGGATTGATTCCGGACCGTCGTCAATAGCCCGTTGTGTTGCTCTAGTACGACGTTAACTAAAAAAATTACCATTACAATTATCTTGAGACCAAACTTACGTATATTTGTAGTAATATTCAAATCCGCAGTATTCCGTCATTTCCATGGAAAGCTGAAAAATCATGACTGTAAATAAAGTGAGTATGTTTGAGATAATCGATTACAAGCAATATCGGTGAGTTGACGTTGACCGTCGTCCGATTGTAGGTGCCAGGAAGACCGTCAGTATATCTTCAACCTATCAACTTCTGGCATTTCGCTATCTAACCGTCGGGAAATTCTCTGCAAGACAATGTGAAATAAGGTCTAAATTCTAACCACAAAGGGGACACGTATACTTAATATTCTCTCGTCAACTGCTGTCGCAAGAAGCATCTTAGCATCACATCTAATGGGATTTACAGTTAGACACTACTATATGGCTACCACGAGAACTACCCCGATACATAGTCAGCGACTGTGTTGCCTTATTAACGAACCTTTTCCCATTTTCTATAGAGATACCTGAAGAAATGTATTCACGTTTGTGACACTGATGGACTTACTAATAAATTGGGAATATACTATGATTTTTATGTGCTAATATATCTTCGACCCCTTTCCACCCCCGACTTTCTCGAAAAATAGTAAAGAGGTATCCAACAGACCCTTTCTCAAAATGAACGACACCTATTCCTATAGCAACAATCACCATCCAAACATTGTGATTGTGGAAGAAGCAGTTCTCGTTGACCGACAGTGCTCCTTAAGGTTTGTACACTCGACATCCACTTATTTCCAGACACCATTGATAGTAGAATCCAGCTGGCTAAACATTATCACATCTGGACGTGAAGAATTAAGTTGATCTTTATGATGAGCAATGGATGTTCCTGTTGCCAAATTTGAGCTATGCAGACATGTGGTGGTGACGAAACAATAAGCCCTTAACTCACATGATATCATGTAAACCCAGATCTTACAAACCATGTAAACAGTTGTTTTTCATCTACGGAGAAAGATAAAAACCCTTCCCATTCACGATATAAGGAGTTACTGCTATACCGCTAACGCAATATGCTTTTACACATGGATCTTTATAATTGGCGATTTTGATGTTTGCATTCTGTTTTGCTTGAATGTCTAAAATTATTATTTTTAAGAATTTGGAACATTTTTGTTTGTATTGTTTCGTTCATTATTATTTGTCACAATTGCGAGTTGTAGATGGCGCAGGTTCGATTCCTCCTTCGTTGCATTTCTCTTCTGTGTTATTAAACTTTCCTTGTCTGTATGTATTGATTGACGTTGTCTGCCTTGTGTTTGGCACAATTAGACCAAATATGACCCTTGCTCTACGAAAGCCCAACATCTACCAACCATAATTTCTGCTTGGCGTTCGTGGAGCATTTTTGTGTATTGTCACGCAATTAACTTCGCCAATTCCCAGGCAGTTTCGCTTACTTTCGGGAAACGTCGTTAGTTGAAAAATGAACAAGCAGATAAAATGCATTTCACACATATGTATACAGGGTCATTCGGAACGCATGGAACAAACTTGAAGGGGCATTATAGCACACTAAAATACTACTTTTTAAACAGCAATGTATGGGCGAAAGCGATGAGTTTAGGCACAATCATAAGAATTGTTCAGGAAATGAAACAAGATGTTCATTCGCATCATTCATTTTTTTTTTACAACAACTGCCCCCATCAACATAAATACAAACTTGGCAGTGTGGCAAATTTGCGAAACAAGACTTTTAATTACAAGGTTCCAACAAAAGAACGACGTTCAAGGGTGCCAATCCGAACATTGCAATCTAGCAACTATAAAATCAACCAAACCATGCATCGACGCTACCAAGCTTGCATTTGTGTTGGTGATCGCATCTCTGAGCAGTGTTATTGTAAGAAATCATTGTAAATAAGTAATTGTGAAATAATGATATCAATAAGCATTTTGTTTAGACATCCAATTTTCTACGTAATTATTGTGTGTTGCGCTTAACCGTGTCACTTGTGCCCGTACATTGCAGTAAAAATATACTTTTAATGGGCTCTAACACCCCTTAAAGTCTGTCTCATGAATTCCGAATCACCCTGTATAACATTAGTTGTACGGGCAATTTTCGTGGTGAAATACAGAGGGCCGCGGTTGCCCGGTTGGAAGAGCATCGGATTAGCAACCGGAGGGTTGTGAGTACAAATCCAACCAAAGACCGTCATGTACAAAGGGGTCTGGTGCACGTTAAATATGTCGTGGCCTCAAATATCATTACGTTGGCGTGTTGTGGAAGTATGGAGAAAGGTGACAACTTCAGGTGTTGCCTCGTCATCTGACCATGGTTCAAAATTGCGCGGTGTTGGCCTAGGATCTTTCCCTTTGGGATTAATCCCTGACAGTCGTTAATAGCCCGTTGTATTACTCCAGTACGACGTTAATTAAAATACCTACGTGCCGTAGTAAAATACAGTTTATTTACGTTGCAAAGAGCTCGATTATAGAGGTTTACAATTATTCACACACATAAAAATCGTCTCAATATTCACATGCTTTGTGTCGATTTGAGTGGATAACAAAATTGTGACCATGGTTACAAAATACTATAAGTCGCAGTGTTAATGATTTGAAATTAACTTCAGTATTATATTTTTATTAAAAATTAAAAATTTTCACCTTGATCAAAAGAAAGCTTAGAATAAAAACTGTCGCACTCACCAAAACGTTACGCTTTTTCTAACCATTCTGAAATGCATCGCTTTCGCAAATGTTACTAATGGCAAATTTAAATTTGATAATTTTCCGTAACAACTTGAGTCTGTATTTTCAAGTATGGTATTTTCGAGTTTAAGTTCCTGAATAAACTGGTATCGCATGATTCTATTTTGATTCATCAGATTGCCTTGAGACTAAATGATCGAAAACTTTGCATCAGTTGTAAGGAATTTAGTAAAATCCTATGATAAAAGTGTTTAATTTCTACCATTTTAATTCAGATATACTTCATATTTATTCATAAGAAGAATGTTAATAGCCACCTAGCGAAATTATGTCACTAGAAACTCGCTATTCTTGTTTTTATTTACATAACCTAATACAAGATGTAAGGAATGTGAATCATTATCTAAGTTGTATTTTATATTTTGCAATTCGTTATGTTTCTCCCATTGTTTATCAAACCTGTTTTGTACCAAATCCTTAATAGTTTTTCAATGGAAAGCGGAGTGTGTTAAATGCCCGATATACAATCTAAAATTTGTAATAAGTGTATTTATTTTTCCTCAAAAATAGCTTTTACATCTACAATTCTCCTAATATTAAAACAATAATTTGTTTTACGTCGACGAAACGAAGACAAAACTAATTAAATTGGTAAATAAACACTCTCGTTTCTAATGTATTTCCTGGAATTTTATTTGTTTTAAGTCCAAATCATGTTATAAAAGGCCACCGAAGGTCAATTGGCTGACTTCTAACACCCTAGGTGGCGCAGGAGTATATTTTCCTCTTCTCTTGTTAGTAAAAGCTTTCCTTGTGTGTTTTTACATTTACTTGACGTGGTTTGGCACAGCTTACCCAAATATGGCCCTTGCAGCATAAAAACCGAACCAATCAATTTGTGTAAATGTGATTAATAACGTCCAGGTGTGAATGACTTAAAAATATCCTTACAAGATTTTTTTTCCTTACAAAATTTTTTTTATTTAAAATAAGTGATAAAATTTGTATTTCTTGATTTACTGGCTTGAAAACACAATTCGAATAAAAATGTAATTTAAAAAAAACTCTGAAAACGAAACAGGCCCTAAAGAAACCCCAAAGACAAACGGCATCTAACACCGATGACCTCACTTCCTTTGTCTCCGGGACACCGTGGCCCTTCCTTTTCCTATTCGAGGCCTTCCTAGACGCATGGCTAATCCGTTATACGCTTTAAATAGTGTGGTGCTGAGAAAATGGTTTCTTCTTTTGGATGGACGGACGGACGCCAAAGAAAAGTACCCTGGAAATTGTGTTCAAAAATGTTTAAAAAAAAGTTTGACCGTTAAACTGAATGCTTAATACGCTCAAAAAGAAAAAATGGCATCAAATGCATAGTCAGCCAAGTTCGGGCCTAAGTTGATTTACATTCATCACACACATTTTTTTTGTGCTCGGCTATCATGGATGGAAAAGCTTCTGGCAAAATATCACGAATAACGTGCTAGAAATTTTTTTTTAAATCTAGATGAAGTATGTAAAATGGTAATTTCGCACAAATGAAACCAATGAAAGAGCTGGTAACTCGTTTAAATCTTGTTACCAACCGGCATTTCGTCATATTATTCTTGTTCGTCGCTTGCACAAAATTGAATATTTCTGCTGTGTATCGACAGTTGGAGTTTAAAACCCATACCACTGGAAAGTCATCCTTTCTTTGCGCAATATTTTGTTTTTCGTGAGGGCTGTAAAGTACACAACCTGAGTGGTGGATGGAGAAGGCACATCTTCTCGCCCTCTCTATTGTTTTCAATTAATTTCGACATCGCTGCTGCGTTTGTGGCCGATACATTTGTGCATCGCAAACAGACGGCGATCCTTTTATAAGTTCTGTAAAATGTATATTGTTACGTATGTTCTAAATAGTGAACTCGTTCCCATCAACTGCGATCAAGTCCTACACGGGCTGGAAGTATGATCTTGTGTTCTTTGGAAATTCCACCCTGTAAGACATTTTCTCTGTATGTCGGATTATTTTTAAGGTTTCCATTTTTCTTAATGTTTTTTTTCGGGGTCGTAAAAACAACTGAAACTTTGTTTCCCATTTTTTGATAAATTTTCATTTGAACTATGTTTTTGAATTAGAAAACACTCAAACTAAGGACTGTCCAACCTAAAACATTTGATATATGCTACCTTGATTTTCATGATTCTACCACATTTCTAAGGGACCACAACTAAAATAATAATATAAACTAAAAATATAAAAAATTGAATGGTCAGAATTGACCGCACATATAATCCAACCTTGTCAAAAGCCATCCCGGAAAAGTGTTGTCCAGTTGGTTCAGGAGTTAGATCTGGTAAAGCTGCACCAAGGAATATTTTTACCATCATTCACGAAGGAAGTCTTACAGAAGAGAGAAATATACTGGATTTTTCTACTCTGGGTTTTAAGTATATTGTTACAGTGTTTTATGGGCAAAACAGACCGAAAATTGACAGTTATTTCTGTGGTTGCTCAAATTATTATAGCAATAATTGCAAAAAAAATATATATATAATCAGAATTTGGAGGTAAAAAAAAACTATGCAATTTTAAGTTTTTACATTAAATTATATGTATTAAAATTAGTCGAATGAAATTCACTAAGAAAGTCTACTAAAAAGTATTTATGCTTTCTGACGCTACTTTTTGGTGCAATTACTGCTTTGACTCTTGGGGATACTTTGTTTCTATTTGACGAAATATCAATCAAACGCTCTATTAATTGACGTTTGTTCAAAAGCAATTCAAACCCTTGAATAACCACAATAAACAACGTGGCTGTCATGCTGTAACTGCAAGCAAGATGGCCGCTATATCACCGGTTGTGAAACCAACAACGTTGAAAATTATTTATTAAAAATTCGTTAACATAAGTATGTCAAAAGAAAAATAATAATTCAATCTAACTAGGTTTCATTGTAAATAACTGGTTGGAAATATCGAATTATTTAAGTACTCCATTTAGACATCTAGTAGGTGTTGTACAATTGTCACGGATAAAAAAAGTGCTTGCTATCGATAAAACAGGGCCATGAAACTAATAAATCCAAATTTGTATTAATATTTGGTGATATACGGGAATTTAAAAATGGCCATTTAAAAAATGATGGCGATCTTTGTATTCCCATTCCCCGCTGTTTATAAATGATCCATTCCAGCTTAAGGACTAGTAGCTTAATGGTTCTAAATCGAATCCATTTATTTCATTAGTGTGTACATAGATAAAAAAAAACATTGTTAACTTTACATAAAAATGGATTTTTTTACATGTGAATAGAAAAATCACTAATCACTTAAGAGTCGGCATTTATGGACTAGAAAAAAAAAATAAGCCTCACCCAATTTTCTTTGGAACTTGTACCTGGTAAATCAAATACTCCAAATGAAAGGGAAATGAATCGCATGAAATATTTTCGTTTTTCTCCATCTTTCCAGATATACAAATCGCATGAATCTGCATTTCGCGTCAATTTAATCAACCTTTCATCTGTTTAGTAAACAGATAGCGTGTCCTGTTTGGTCAAATGGAACCAACGTTTGCTTTTCTCATCGCCTTCCACAGACATGACGCCGCCACCTTTCTGTTTGTACACGATAATTTGACATGCGAGATTAACTTCTGCAGTCACGTGAGTAGCGGTTTTGGAAAATCTCCCCGCATCTATACTCCGGGTCCTTCAATATTCCCCGTCATGCACTTGACAGCTACGAATCTGTCAATCGCTGATTTGTTTCATGGGGTTAGAATTTTCTCGTATATTTCCTGCTGTGTGGATACTGGACAGTGAATGAAGAACTTTGCGTGTATTGTCTTGTGCATTCATAGAAAGATGCATTCCGTGGAAAAGTCCGCAGAGGTCGAATATTTCCCGAAGGAATTTAATTTCAAAGAAACGATTAAAAATACACACTAAAGATAATTTAATCTGCATAAATCGAATTTCTTTTATCCCAGGTAAAGTCACGATGGGTGAGAAAAATTTACCTAAGAGAAAAAGCACAGATGATACATTTAACCACTTTTTTGTTTTAATTTGTAAAACTATACAATAGGGTCAAAAAAGTGTTTTTATATATCGCACCCCGGCAAGAAAAGTGACACAACTCAAAATTGCATAATTTGAGAAACATCAACTTATAGGATACTATAAAACTTATATTGAAATAGTATAAGCTTCTTTTAAATTTTAGGTAAGTATTTATGTCTTTAAATTCTATTATATTTTATAGAATAGAAATAACACGCTTGGGCCCCTCATACATATTTTTCAATGACATAACATCAAAAGTTTTATTTTTTGACTTGTATCACTTTTCTTGCCGGGGTGCCATATGTAGAATATTTACAATATTTCTTTCGAGGCCCGACCGATGAGGAATCTGAACCCCATTAATTTATTTGTAAATGCCCTCCCCCTCGCAATTCCACATTGTGATAGAAGGGTTCAAGGAAAAAAGGCCAGGTAACGAATAGAAACAAGTGAACCTTTGAAGGGATAAAGTTCAGAGAACAAGTTAAGACAAGCGAACATTTGGACTACTAAATTATTAAAAACCTCGAGGTTTTCTTTGCTTGTTAACTTAAAATCCATCGAGAAACAACCAAAATGATTGATATATTGAGGTGCGATACAGCTAAAATTGTTTATATTTCTGTTTCATGAATGGCCCGTCATCAAGCTTGAATTTGGGGCCCGGCTTACAAACATGTGGGTCCTTAAGTCGGTAAGCCCTAGCGTAGCAAAAAATGACCGTATCGCGACAAACCAAGCTTTAAAGTTGTCATCTATGAACATTAGGCTAAAACTACGCTAACCTACAATAATCGACCGGACGCCAGCGGATTTGCATAAAATCCTACTTGTTTGGGGGTGTTTTTCGTGGTATGGCCTGGGACCTTTGCATGTTGTTCCTGGTCAACTGAACGCTGACGCCTACATGAACAATTTGGAGTATCAGGTTCTTAGTACGCTCTGGCAATTTTACGGAATAGACGAATGCTATTTCCAGGACGACAACCTTCCGTATCATGTTGCAGCCTCTGTCAAGCAGTGATATCAAGATATGGATGTAAAACATCTTCTCTGGTCTGCTCAGAGTCCCGACCTAAACCCCATAGAACATTTGTGGGACGAGTTAGAACGACGCTTACGGACCAGGGAACCACGCCCGAAATCTAAAGCTGAGCTGGCTACATTCTTGCAGCAGGAATGGACGCAAATACCCATATCTGTGTATCAAAATCTTGTTGAAAGTATGCCCAGAAAGGTTGCTAGTGTAATTGCAGCTCGTGGGGAACCATCCCCCTTTTAAAGTATGTATTATTTCCCTTATACCATCACATTTTGCTGTCCGGTCCATTATTGTAGGGTAGTGTATTTCGTGAAGGGCCAATTTTTCTGTTTTTATTTTTAACCCGGATGGGGAAAAGTTGTCATTGGTAGGTGTCAGTAATCTGGCAATCCAAGTGCAATCTTGAAATGTCTGTATTTGTCCGAATAATTTGTACGCAGTGAAACCTCAATGTCTTTGTTGTTTTAACAGCATGAGATCTACACTAATTATTCCCCTACCAAACTCGCAGTTTTTCCTGCATGATTTTTCACTAGTCTTAGATAGATTCCTTGAAAAACATCATCCTCCTTGTGATTCTTTTAACCAATGAATGTGTGTGTTTAGTCATGTATGTTGTAAAGTATATGCATATAGATTGCTCTTCTCTGAGGTTTCCTGACGCTTAGAGGTTGAAGATTTTGTGGAACAAAGTCATTCTTTTAGGTAATGGCATCCCCCATTCTACTCTAAGATGTTCTATGCTGCATAGTGAGTAACATTTCAAGATTGTATATTGACAGCAATAGATAATCTGTCGATAAAATTTTAGATTCAGAACACAAAGGGAAACTTATTCCAGCATTTTGAATTTTCGAAAGAAGTCATTTTGATCCACCCTTAAGGCATTCACGACACCATAGTAACGCTTTGTGAAAGGGAAGAGTGTTCAGCGATGTAAGGAGGCCCTCTTTTGAAATGGACAGGAAGGTCAGCTCAAAAAGTGTGTTTTGAAACCATCGAGATCTCTCGTATCGTATCTACGTCCCGAGATCAGCCTAAGTTTCCCGGATGCCTTTTTTCCTTCTCTCTCCCTCTGCTAATCACTTCCGAGAACCCTCGGTGAATAAACTGCTGGGAACACCCAGTTATATGTCTTTTAATAGCCGCCTTGTTTTTGTTTGGACAGGCTCGTTTGTTTCTTGAATGCCTTACTTGACACAAGGCGAGAGGGGACACGTGTGATTTGTCTCCCTCCTTTTGGACCGCAACATTGTTACCATTCTCACAGTGATTGTGAGTGTATTTAGAATTTAAAAGACTCGGCCTGTAGGATTACGCGAGACTTGCTTTAGGTTCGTAGTTTAGCATTTTACATCAGCCTGTTTGTGCCCTCCGGTTCATATTTTCTCGTTTAAGAATAAGATAGTCGTTTAACTCACCAACATTTGTTTCAGAGACATTTGCTATAAACGTCAGACACATCATCATCGAATGTCCTTTCAACGTTTTTAACTTACAAGAAATCAATGCTTTTAATCCAATGTGAACTTTTATCTGACGTGTCACTAAAATTGTTATTTTATTTCCTGATATAGGTTTTACTTTTGATTCAAAACATTTTTGCCACCTTTCATCAAGCAATTTGAAAACGTGTTTCGTTACAGCGTAGCCGCAGTTGGCACTTGAATCAGAAGTTGTAAAAGGGGGATATGTAAAAAAAAAACCCTCAGATTTTAGATAAGATCAAAAGGTGTACCACTTTAATTGCGGTGTTCATGAAATAAAAAAAATTCAGGTAATTGTTATTATAGTCTCTTATAATCCAAGTATAATTCATTAGTTTTGTTACTGGCAAAGCCCTTCCCTACAAAATTCTAAAATATTCGCACATTTCCCCTTTTTTACACATTTTACCTAGTGTTACACTGAAATTAATGGGAGAAGTATAGAAAACATAGTATTGTGAACAAAATTATTTATTTTTAGTTAAAAAATTTCAAAAATACTTTTATGACATTATAAAAGCAAAGTATTTGTTATTAAAAAGTTAAAAATGAGTGACAAATGGAAAAATAAAAATTAAACATCATCCTATCGCTGACTTCTGCACTGGTGGTTGGCCACTGCATAATAGACGAATAAAAGTTCATATGTTGCTCCGAGATGTACTGGAGGCATTTTCCAACACCAGCTATCTTTTTTTCATTGATTGGGACCTTTTCTGTCCGGTATGCTGGTTGGTCCGACAATTCAGTGAAAAGAACGTTTGGTTTCTTCAGCTTGAAAGTGTTCTTACTTAATCCATGAATGTAGGTCGATGCTGTAACTTTATTGGCTCGTTGATGATAATGTGGCGGACAGAAGATATCTTAAAGGCTTCTTTGTCCTCCTTTCTTACATGTCTGCCATAAATTTCATCAGTAATGCATGTCCTTATAAAATGAGGGTCACCACATTTTAAACTCCTTTATATCTTCTGGGTTGTAACCTTTATAACACTAGAGGGATCCGCCCCCTGCTCGCTTACGCTCTCCAACCTCCGGGGATTGCTTTTCAAACCAACACTCCTTTCGCAGATCCGATTTGGTTTGCTTCGCAAACCAAGACTCCTTTTGCAAGTGATTTCCCTTTTTTTTAAATATAACACTTAATGCATCCCAAACTAATAGCCACATTAGTAAAAAACCTTCTACATCTTTTTTCCTGTACAATGTTAAATAAACCGTGTTAATCTCGTAATTTTCTTATCTGTCCTTTCTCGGTAAACCATCTGAGAACAAAGTAAAAAAAGCGAGCCTTTTATCCTCACAAAATAAAACAAAATCGTTTCAATGGTAATTTTGCTACGGTAAATTTGATATATGGCACACACGTTAGTCAGAAAATATAACCTTCATTTACGTGAATGCTCCGCTATCTAAAAAATACGAAATTTGTATGACCAACTTTGATTGCATCGAATTTAATTATGAACCAATTTAAAAAATAATTTAACCGTAAGAAAGAGTGTATTCTAATCTTTCACGTAGTATTTTCAAATTTTAAAAACAATAGTAAAAAGCTATTGATATGACAGTTTTAGTTTTGTATCGGAAATTACGATCTAAAAGTTACGAAACTTGTATGACAAACTTTTAATTCCATCGACTTTATTTATTAATCAATTTTAAAAATAATTGTACCATAAGAAAGAGTACAGTCTAAGGTATTCAGTGATGTTTTCAAATTTTAAAAATAATGGTTTTAAGCTGTAGATATGATAGTTTTAACAAAAAGTAGCAAAAATATCCCAATATTCCGAAATTTGTATGATCAAATTTATTTTTTAACCAATTTTAAATGTAATTGTACCGTAAGAAAGATTACATTCTAAGGTATACTGCGATGTTTTCAAATTTTAAAAATGACAGTTTTAAAAAAATGTTACGAAAAATTATTATCAGGAACCAAATTAAAATTTCTAAAAAAACTCGACAAGCTGCAAAAATTCACGTTGAGAGGTACTCTTTAAAAAAAATCACGGCTGACGACTGAAAATTTGTATGTGTTTTGCTCACTCGTGGTAGAAATTTTGCTCTTTCAACTTTGACACTTAAACTTTAAACTAATAGCCGCATCGGAAAAAAAAATCTTCAAAATTGTTTAGGGAACACGATGAAGAACAAACCATGTTAATTTCGCAATTTTCTGATCCGTACTTTCTCGGGAAACCGTCTAAGAAAAAAGCTCAACAACAGTTTTCAATCCTGCGACCGTGGCGGCGGTAACTTTTTTTTTTTCATAGAGAGATTAAATCTTACGGTATTGCTTGATTTTCTCATGAGCTCCTGATATTCGTTTGGTGACTAGATCCAATCCCTGTCGCATAAGCAGCACATGTCACCTTTTTACGAAATTTCGGATATTTGACCGTCCGTTTCTCCCATTTAGATTACTTCATGGAATCCTTTCATTACACAGTATGTGGGTCTTGGTATAAAGGTATGCTTCCGCCAATAAAATCATTTTTCGGTTAAATGTCACATAGCCTCTTTTTACAACTGCCGATTCACTTAAGCCTGCAAAATCCCAACCTCCACCTACCAGCGACCTAGAATATCGTTCTTATTAAACCGGACGCTGGTTAGTTTGGTTGAGTTCGATCATCACAGTTCCTTTGATCGCGAGTTAGTAGACTGCACTTTTTGTGGGTTCACCCTGTGCCCCAGGCCCCTGTCTAAAAAACCCTCATGTTGTAGAAATCGAGCTACAAGCCAAAACTCCCTAGGAATATAAATAATTGGCCCAGTTATCCTAAAATTCAGACTGTCAGTATAGGTCAACAGTCATTCTGGGACCAACAAAAGATGAACTTCTCACTTCCTTCAAGAATGACCTGAACTAGTATTGGCTGAATATGTGGGGATTGGTTTTGATACTCGTACAGCCTACAGCACCATGTTGCATGTTGATTCAGTAAGTCTGAAAAAAATTTAGTCTGCAAAAATTGAAACCGCAGCTGGTATTTCTTAGAGAAATATACTTGACTTTTTTAGATGTCTATAATGTAGATAGCAAGCAATGTATGACGACAATTAATGAATTTTAAAACGAATGACTAATTCTAAAACGGAAAAAGTATCTATCGAAATGTCGGGTTTTTAAGTAAAATAATAAGAACATTTTCCGATTGAATTATTTGAAGAATAATGACATTAATTGACAGATTATTTTGTCTTTGGTTTCATACAAACGGAATGCGATCACAAAAATGTGGTTTTCAGCGAATTCACATAGTAATAGTAATTTTCTAATTTTTAATTAACGTCGCACTAAATCAACACAGCGGGTTTTTGACGATAATCCGGGATCAATCCCCTCAGGGAAAGATCCGAGAACACCACCACCTAATTTTGAACCCCGGTCAGATGACGAGGCAACTCCTGAGCTGGACCCCACTCTCCAAACTTACACACCAACCCAACGTGAGGACTTGCGGCTGGTGCACCTTAAATCTGTCATAACCGTCTCTACACTATATGCTTACAAAGATCCATGCCCTGTCACGGATTCGAACTAGGAGCCTTTTGATCTAGAGGCTAACACCTTAACCACCAATCCGGTTGGTCGGCAAAAAAAAAAAAAATTGTACCACTGTTTAACCGTTTTTTGCCTGGCTATTTTTAACTATAATTTCAAGGCTGTGTGTACGGAAGTGGTACATGTTATAGTGTGTTAAAACATGTGAAAATTATATGTCTTCTCTCTTTGTGAGCTCGAAATTTACTTTTCAAAGTATGTGCAAAGTATATATAACAAATAAATAAGTTTAATTTTTAAAATTTCTAATTTATTTACCGCTTAACCTGAAAGGAATTTCAATGTGCACTGGAAACGAGGAACACGCCACGGGAACATGTTGAAACAACACCTTCATGTATCGCGGGACAGAGTTGGGAAACATGTTAAATGAACGCCGTTGTGGCTATTCCAAAGAAGGATCTTGACGTGTAGTGCCTCAAGTGATTTCAGAAAATAGATCTCTTCGAAGACGAGGACTACTTCACCGGAGTGGAATGCTTTTCTGCTTTCTGGAGAAATGCAGGATGCTATTTGACGTCACGGGTGACGGTTGTCCATCTTGAGTCGCCTGCCACTTTGCGGACGGATCGCGACCTTGACCGCTGACGTTGCATCTCTCGCCACCTGATGGATAGGGCTAATAATTCTCACACAGATCCCGGAGCCCTATTTCCTCTCTGGTGTAAGTACACTGGATGGTGATGCGTTTCAAGCTGAGTAGGAATCAAAGACCGTTACAGATTCATGCTTTTCTGCCCGTCTGGAAGCTTGGGGTTAGCGCTCTGGCCTTCAATTCAACATGCGCAGAGTTCGAATTCTGGTCTGGTCTGGTGTGTGTTATTAGTCGTTCGGAGTCCACAATAAGCTGGTCTGTTTTGCTCTCGCGTACCAAAAATGAGTGAATAGTGGTAACACAAACAATATCTCGGTCTTTTCCCTCTTCATTTCAAGAAACGAGCCTTTTACCGCGACAGTAATTTGTAATTTATAATTAACGTCGTACTAAAGCAACACAACGGGCTATTGACGACAATCCGGGATCAATCCCTTAAGGGAAAGATCAGAGGGCAACACCACGTAATTTTGAGCCACGGTCTGTTGACGAGGTAACATGTGAGCCGGCACCCCCACTCCCCAAACTTCCACACAAACCCAACGTGATGAAAGTCATCACGTTGATTTCGACCACGATAGATTTAAGGTGCACCAGCCGTCTCTACACCATACGCTTACAAACATCCATGCCCTGACACGGAATCGAACCAGGAACCTTCCGATCCGGAGGATAAACCTTAACCACCAGATCGGTTGGTCGGCTCTTGCAGCAAATGACCATGCAAAGTTTCACATGGTACAGTTGCGATTTACCGTAATCTGAAATTTAAAAACATTTTATTTGTTCAAAAAGAAAAAAAGTTAATGTTTCAGAAATTTAAAAAAAAAATCATAAACAAAACATTGACAGCATGTTTTTTTGTTTTTGTTTGTTTCTTTAAGATGACTGGTGGGCTAATTATTTCATCCAACTCCGAGGAGTCCACATTTGAATTATTCTACGTATTAGATTAGGTAATTGGTAATTTTAGTTAACGTCGTACTAGAGCAACACAACGGGCTATTGACGACGATCCGGGATCAATCCCTGAAGGGAAAGATCCGAGGACAACACCTCGTAATTTTGAAACCACGGTCAGATGACGACGTATTAGATTAGGAGACATGTTTATTATGTCACTGAATTTATCGTTTCGGTGCCAAGACATGTTAGCAGGGTGATTTTGTATGCTTCGTGTTGAAACAAATTGCCCATAGCAGTCGCCATGCACAATTTTGCGTATGGCAGTCCTTATCCCCAACGGTCTTACCACCTTTGTACAAATGAAATCTTAAATAATCTGCCTTGTCCGGTCGAAAGAATTCCCCATGTAGTAAAACATGACTGTAAAGCGACTAACCTACGATCTGTCATCTCGCCGAGGCCGCTTCCTTTTTTATAAATAGGCTGATACTTGCAATTTTTATCTTTGCTTGGCAGACGCACTAAGGACTACAGCGCCTTACCTTGAACTTTCTTCTCCTATTTGTTAATCGAATTTCCTTTTTCCGTAACATTCTCTAAGACCCTGTCAAAAAGTTAATCACAAAGCAACCCCGCTTAAAAAAAAACTAGCAAGTTTCTCTCTGTCATCATTATTTCATGCTTTTCGAAGAACTTTATCAAGGGTGAAGTCGCAATAATGACTTACAGTAGAGTCCCGATTATCCGAGTTAATGTCGACTAAGACTAACTCGAATAACCGAAAAACTCGGTTGAAGCGAAAATTGTAAACAAAATAAATCATGTAGGTTTAAATGTATAATTTAACAAATACAAAAATTATACAGATACACCACATGCAATTTATGTTACGATAATTAAAGAGTTCTTACTTAAAAAAGTCCAAAATTGTTTTTTGTTTTACTTTACTTAAGCTTTTTTTTCGATCTTTTTTTAAGATTAACAGAGGATTGCGCTGGTGTCGCTTCTTCTTGTTCTATATAATTCAATAGCACTTTCGAGAGCTTTTAGTGCGTGATACAATAAAAAGTAAAGGGGATAGTGTTGTTGGATTTCGTTTTCTTGAATGTTTGTGAGATCAAGTTCAGAATTTTTTTCGGTAGTTGTAAAAATGGAAAATGTAGGACCAAAAAAAATCCTAGAAATATTTGATAGCTCGGTTAAAGCGGAAACTCGGATAATCGGGTTTTTACTGTAAATATATTTTTTATCCTACGCCAGACCTCAGCCTTTTCGCACTGTCTGTACAGCACATACAATATTATTAATTATTCACTACGACGTCAGTGAGAACAGGGTAACTATTGGTGGTTATTGTCATGTCTTAGAGCCTACACAAAGGGCAAGTTCGATAAGCTAATTGTAAACAAAATAAATCGTGTAGGTTTAAATGTATAACTTAACAAATACAAAAATTATACAGATACACCACATGCAATTTATGTTACGATAGTTAAAGAGTTCTTACTTAAAAAAGTCCAAAATTGTTTTTTGTTTTACTTTACTTAGGCGTTTTTCTGCAGCAGTGTTTCGACCTTTTTTTAAGGTTAACAGGATTGCTGGTGTCGCTTCTTCTTGTTCTATATATTCAATAGCACTTTCGATAGCTTTTAGTGCGTGATACAATGAAAAGTAAAGGGGGTAGTGTTGTTGGATTTCGTTTTCTTGAATGTTTGTGAGATCAAGTTCAGAATTTTTTTTCGGTAGTTGTAAAAATGGAAAATGTAGGACCAAAAAAAATCCTAGAAATATTTGATAGCTCGGTTAAAGCGGAAACTCGGATAATCGGGTTTTTACTGTAAATATATTTTTTATCCTACGCCAGACCTCAGCCTTTTCGCACTGTCTGTACAGCACATACAATATTATTAATTATTCACTACGACGTCAGTGAGAACAGGGTAACTATTGGTGGTTATTGTCATGTCTTAGAGCCTACACAAAGGGCAAGTTCGATAAGCTAATTGTAAACAAAATAAATCGTGTAGGTTTAAATGTATAACTTAACAAATACAAAAATTATACAGATACACCACATGCAATTTATGTTACGATAGTTAAAGAGTTCTTACTTAAAAAAGTCCAAAATTGTTTTTTGTTTTACTTTACTTAGGCGTTTTTCTGCAGCAATGTTTCGACCTTTTTTTAAGGTTAACAGGATTGCTGGTGTCGCTTCTTCTTGTTCTATATATTCAATAGCACTTTCGATAGCTTTTAGTGCGTGATACAATGAAAAGTAAAGGGGATAGTGTTGTTGGATTTCGTTTTCTTGAATGTTTGTGAGATCAAGTTCAGAATTTTTTTCGGTAGTTGTAAAAATGGAAAATGTAGGACCAAAAAAAATCCTAGAAATATTTGATAGCTCGGTTAAAGCGGAAACTCGGATAATCGGGTTTTTACTGTAAATATATTTTTTATCCTACGCCAGACCTCAGCCTTTTCGCACTGTCTGTACAGCACATACAATATTATTAATTATTCACTACGACGTCAGTGAGAACAGGGTAACTATTGGTGGTTATTGTCATGTCTTAGAGCCTACACAAAGGGCAAGTTCGATAAGCTAATTGTAAACAAAATAAATCGTGTAGGTTTAAATGTATAACTTAACAAATACAAAAATTATACAGATACACCACATGCAATTTATGTTACGATAGTTAAAGAGTTCTTACTTAAAAAAGTCCAAAATTGTTTTTTGTTTTACTTTACTTAGGCGTTTTTCTGCAGCAGTGTTTCGACCTTTTTTTAAGGTTAACAGGATTGCTGGTGTCGCTTCTTCTTGTTCTATATATTCAATAGCACTTTCGATAGCTTTTAGTGCGTGATACAATGAAAAGTAAAGGGGGTAGTGTTGTTGGATTTCGTTTTCTTGAATGTTTGTGAGATCAAGTTCAGAATTTTTTTCGGTAGTTGTAAAAATGGAAAATGTAGGACAAAAAAAATCCTAGAGATATTTGATAGCTCGGTTAAAGCGGAAACTCGGATAATCGGGGTTTTACTGTAAATATATTTTTTATCCTACGCCAGACCTCAGCCTTTTCGCACTGTCTGTACAGCACATACAATATTATTAATTATTCACTGCGACGTCAGTGAGAACAGGGTAACTATTGGTGGTTATTGTCATGTCTTAGAGACTACACAAAGGGCAAGTTCGACAAGCTAATTCAGAAAATATGTTTTGGTGGTAGTCGTCCCCTGTTTAAAAATCCATATCAAATTATTTTCCACCTGAACAAAGCAATCAATCTAATGGACATATGTAATGAATTTTTGGTGGTTCAATTAATGATCCTATCCGTATTTACGCTCGAACGTTCTAAAGAGCGATTGAAACCAAACCGATTGCTATGTGAAATAGCTATTTAATTGCTTCCAGGAAAAGGCAGAGGCAAGCGATATTGCATCGAAGTGAGCGATGGAAGAGGTACAAAACTGTTGATATTGGAGAATACAAAGTCGCAAGGACAGTAAACGTCTCGTGTGAACTAGTCTGACGTTCAACTCGATGACGTAGCTCGTGTGCACTGATGCGTAACACACTTGACAGACAAGTATTCAGAAAAAACTAGGGAATGTCCAGACTTATCATTTCCGAATCTAAGTCTCGATCGAATAGCTCGAATGCTAAATTGACTATAATGATCTTTAGGTTGTTTCACACATATGCCTGCGTTTGCTACCGAGTGGTCAGAATCTACTGTGCGATAATACCACGCGTTACCTAATCGAAAACTAACCCGAGTAAGTGTTCGTTTGCATTTGGCATTTAAGTGCGTTTGTATGTGGTATTCCGGAGATATTCTCGTCGGAAGTTTCATGACGTCCCTTCCGGTATAATTTTCCTTATACTTAAATGAATATTGCATATTTCTATGAAAGAGAAGGGATTTGTATGATCCCTTTTCGATCAACATTTAACCAATTTAACACGGGCAACCTCGTATACTGAAATCATAAAAAAGATATCAAAGTCTGAGAAAGAATTATACTGTTAAAAAATCTAACTGTACCAAAATTGTTCATGTATTCTTTTTTAAAGGTTTAACAAAAAATAATTAGTTTTTGATGATATTCAACTAGTTATCACCGTCCCAGCCTAAGCCATTCGGTGTATTGCTACGTAATTTTCAACCACGGTCAAATGTCGAGGCAATATCTGAGCTGGTACCACACTCTCCAAGCTTCCACACCAACTCAACGTGAGGAAATTCGGTCGCGACAGATTTAAGTTGCACCAGCCGCCTCTACACCAAACGCTTACAAACATCCATGCCTTGACCCGGATTCAAACCAGGAACCTTCCTATCTAGAGGCTAACCACTATACCGGTTGGTCGGCTGTTTCTGATGATATACCCTAGTTCGTTAAAATCAAAACAAGATACTGAAACGAGTGAATACATTTTGTTACGTAGGTGGTTGTAAAATTTTTTTTTTAAATCAATGTCACTTTGTTACTTTAGAGTGTAATGAATTTGAAGTGATTTCGCAATCAAGAATGTACACCTAAAGATTCGTAATTCTTAAAATAAATTTATTTCAAAAAAATTTATTCTGTATTCTTTCAATATCCAGGATATGGGAATCCTAATAAGGATTCCAAATTACAGATCTTTATTTCATCCAAGATAAAATATGTAACAAAATTATCGTGTTAGCATCTACAGATGCAAATCCAAATAAACTGTCGATTCTTGGTATTTATCTCCCAAATGTTACATTCAATCGAAAAACGGACAAAACTTTTTCGGGTTTGTTTTTGACAATCAATTACGTGGTATGATTAGTGTGCGGTTGATTCTAACCTCCCTATAGAGTTTAGTATCATTTCATATAATGTATGTATTTTTTGAACCGGTCCATGTAGCACTTACAGCATCCTGATTTCTCTCTTTCGTGGAGATCCACGGGTTAAAATGTTATTAACTGAATTTTTTTTTATTCTGTTAGTGCTCAAAGCCACGTACTCTCTAAATTGTAACATGTAATGTAGCCAGCTTCAGAATGTGGACGGTATACCCGGTCGCTTTGTAAAACACGTCGCGAAGCAGTCTAGTACACAGAGCTGTAATGTGTTGAAAGTTAAAATTCTGGAAGCAACCGTCTCTGGAGAACAGCCCACTTTTTGATACGTTTTGTTCGGTTCGGGGCTGTTCTGCAGATAATCGCAAGCCTTTCCATAATGCGCACTGTAACATTCGATTTCATAGTGTGTTAGGGAATATAAACCTTAAGATTGTGCATATGAGTTTATCGGATCATGATAATGTCCTGAGCATTATTTCCAGGGACTTTTGAAAATATTTTGTTCTGTGATATGCAATCCTATTCCCTAGGGCCTGATTTTTCATTTTGATTTTAGGGGTCTTTGAAAAGCCTTATCTGCCGATAGGCCTTAAAGAGTTTTAAAAGACTTTAGTTTTTACAAGAACACTGCATATTTTATTTCACCTGCTTTTAAGAACAAGGTCAAGTATACTTATCAAGGATCAAATGTCATAAAAAATTGAGGCTGTTATATTTATATAGGTTACCTAAAAATTGTTGTTTTAATACTGGAACCTTGAGACTCAAACATAACACTCGTGAACGTTTTTTCACATTTGTTCTCACAGGTTAATCTATAACGAACTATGAATCCTTAAAAATGGAAAATAACCTTGAAAAGGGCTTCGGAAAAGGTCCTAATTTTTCTTTTGCTTGAAGAGTGGGAATGCTGATCTAAGTTCAAAACGTTAAATATATATTTCAACTGTATTTTTATGATGAAAGTGTCCACGAATTGTTTTGAGGAAGTGGAAAAGTTTATTCGTTTGTGCGCGTTAAACATTGAGTACTTGGGAGTGCATGTTTTGTTCTTCATGAAAAGCCTGTCATCTAACTTAGTACTGAGGAAGATGTAAGGGGCCTGAAGGGATCAGGGATGCAACAGAGGTTCAAAATCACTGCCGCAGTCGATAATGGAAGAGTATCCCATGGATCGAAAAAAATAAAATTTAGCTGTCGACGAAAGCGTTTTAATGATAAGAAGTGTCGGGTGTCTGCGATAACAGTGACACACGTACTTTGAATTTCCGAGATTCAAGTTCTCTCGGAAGACTTTGTACACCGTAAAGGGATTCCCTTTATTTTGAATGCAAGGACACTCGATTTCACAAAGCCGCTGTGGGTCGCTTGATACAAATTAGGTGTTATTGCGATTCAAATTTCTAAAGATATTGATTGGCGAATGCATTTGATGGTACTCTTACTATTTCAATAGCGGTCTCCATATGCCTACCATCGTTTCAGACAATACAAAAACAACATTTTTCTAAAAATAAAAATTTAAATCCTTTGAAGTTCATATGCATATATTCAAACCATAAGCATTTTCCAGGCAGAGTTAGAAAGACTTATGTCGTTAACTAATCTTATAGGCCAGATAAAATAAGACTATCGTTTATACCTGATAACTAGAGTTGCAGAAAAGTTTTTGCAAGTTGAAGTGTTCGCGAAGTTAACTCTCATTTATGAACTCAAGCTTCCAACTTGTGTTTGGTTTTTGGTTTTCAACGATTATTATCACCTTCCCAAACGCTAAGTCAGACTATCGAATCTAGATATAACGATTACATTCCAAGGTGCCCTTTCATGTCAAACAGGGAATTCTTTGCAGCATACTCAGGCAGACTAACCTTGCTTGTACTATGCAAATAACTTGTTCGGGCGATTAACAGAAATTTAGAAACGTCACTTGTAGCAATCACATTCGATGGACTTTCGCATCAATTTTATCATCCTATATGACGTCATTGTTTGAATTAGTCATTCAGTTTCAGATAAAGAAATTCATTTAGACACGAGAAAAACACTTTTCTATGATTTTCAAATTTGTGTCTTCTAAAATCACTCACTAATGATAAAGTACACGAACTCTCACTTTTATGACGAAACCTCTTTGCCTTTCACTTAACGTAACTCATGCGTTGAGAGGGACTATATTAGTGTAAATAGGTTGAATGGTATCTACAGCGCTTACGTTTGATGGTATCGCTTTGTTGCTTCATAGCGTTGCATTGTTACGCTTGAAGCGAAGAAATACTATAGTATGTTGCAGTAGAGACTGCAACCTTGGGTGCTTCGTACGAAAAAATTTTGATTTTTGTTCTGCTGCTTGTAATACTGATGAGATACCTTATTGTGGTGTCTGGCGGTTAATGTCAACTTATGCGGAAACACACACCTTTGGTGTGTTTTAAACTCAGCAACTAATTTTTTTCTTTGGAATTCTTAAAAGTTCTCAAGTTATATAATTCTATCCAGTGACGAATCAATCTTTTTGAGGGTTTAGTCGTAGGTAACTTTGAGGCCAGGGTATGCCGATTTAAAAAAGTTTGATTTAAATTACGTTTTAAATTAAGTTTTCTTTTAAAAAATCATTGATTTAAATCACTTTAATTTTTTTACTTAAGTTGAACATTGAAAACGAAACAACCTGGGGCATTACAAATGAGCCCCCTAGTGTTATAAATATTTTGGAACTCTTCATTTTGTTTATGTAAATCATGCTTGGTGTAGGTAGTTTTTAAATCAAATTTAGTTTCTCATTGGAATTTACCTCTTCAGTTTGGGGGGAAGACAGGAGGATTAGCGCTCATGTTGAAATGACAATGACAATTGAACAATAAATATTTTCCTTTGCTCACTTTAAACAAGTATCCCTCAGAAATATGTTTATCAACAAATGCTGAGTTTTTTGCAGATGAGACCAGTCTATACATTGTACGAAATGTTTTGTGGTAATTTTGACACACTCATCCCACGGAAAGGTTGGTTAGACTTAAACTGATGCCCTTTCAAGAAGGAATTTTTTACTTGATAAAGGAATCTAGTTTCCTGAACCTTTCGCGTGTTTAACATAAATCAATATCATCTAGTAACTACAGTGACTTGCCTCTCGTGTCTTTAACAAGTTAAAACACGGAAAAAATTAATTAAAATAAAAATCCAACGAAATATCTAATTTTAATCAAATTTTTCAACTTTTAAAGAGGAATCTTAATTTTCTTCACACTGCCTCGTATATCTCCATTGAAATTGGGTAAAGGCATTTGGATTTCAATATCTGTGTAGAAATCTTGTCATTCCTTTTTGCGAAAACTGTACCTATTCCATAATATGGAACTTCCTTTTCAAAAGGAAACAATTAGGTTCCGCTGAATTTAAATGAGTTTAAATTTAGATTTTCGTGTCTTGCAAACAATAAAGGTGTTCATAAGAAACATAAAAAACGGGTTTTATAACAAAAAGACAAGAAAATTAAAATTTGTTTAACTTTTATTATGATTTATAAAAATGAATCAAATTTAAAATTTCTTCTACTTATTAACCTTTAGACTACGACTGGTACAGCAGTTGCACTATATATATATATATATATATATATATATATATATATATATATATATATATATATATATATATATATATATATATATATATATATATATACATATATACATATATACATATATATACATATATACATATATACATATATATATATATATACATATATATATACATATATATATATATATATATACATATATATATATATATATATATATATACATATATATATATATATATATACATATATATACATATATATATATATATATATACATATATATACATATATATATATATACATATATATATACATATATACATATACATATATACATATATATATATATACATATATATATATATACATATATACATATATACATATACATATATATATATATATATATATATATATATATATATATATAGCCATAGTTACAAAAGGTTAAAATGACTATTTTTTAATTTAGAATTTTAGAAATACTAATGGATTTGTACCATGAAATACAGTTATTTTTCCGTTTTTATTGTTTAAATATTTCTAAAATTTGCCTTGCTGAATTTTCAAAATGTATGATCTATACTGTTACTTCCATGTCTCATATCTAACGAGCTTAAACTTATAGAGGCAACAAATGAATAAAAATCATTAAAATCCGATTTAATTAAAATAAATTCGATTTTTATGATTTTTGAAAAATAAATCATGATTTTTTCAAACTTTGAGGCAGATTTTCTTGAGTATTAGATGACCTTACGGAAACGACCTCTGTACATCCTATGGTACTACAACTGTTCGTTTCTTTTGCAGACTAAGGTGTAGTAAGAGGTTTAGTTGGGCTATATGGTGGAAAGGCCATATTTGGTCAAACTTCCATAAACACAAGAGAAAACAACGCCAAGTAATGGAAGTACACACAAGCAAACTTTACTAGAAATGTACCCATTGTAAGTTACTGGAATCGAATCGCCGTCACCTATAGCTGGCAGGTTGCTAGCATAGTGCACGAACCCACTGAGGCATGAGCAGTGGTAGGGTAGAAAACAAAGAACGAAGTTAACGGTGCTTTATTATGTAAAGGTCTATTAAATCCCGGCTATAAAATCATATATAGCCTAAATTCATACTCAACTACTTAAAGCTTACCAAAAAAAGAAAAACGTTGTTTTGTTTCTGAAAATTTTATGAAGAGTACTAATTTCTAACACCTCAATTTTTCTGTTTAGTAAGAGATTAGCCCGCATTACTTTTCATATTTTAGGAATTCGAAGAAAAAGAAAATATCTCAGCTAATGAAAGTAGAACTTGACCTTTTGTAACTGTGATAATCCCTCTATCTCAGAGAGTTTTTTATAGATATACAATCAGAAGATAACCGATGGTGTCACTTCCTTCTTTTTGTAATCGTTATTTGAAAACAGCTATTGTATTTTCCACAAAATCTTCATAGATTTCGGTAAAGAGTTTGTTAAGTTTGTGTTACCTGTTGACAGTTATGACGTGGCCTTTTAGTATTTAATCTCTGATAAGCGACTAAGGCTCTCCCGAAACTCCTACTTTTGTGTTTGGCATATCAAATAACGCTTGGTGACACTGGTTAATGTTTTGATTCAAACTTTATAGTGTGGGGTATCCATTGAGCTAGCAGCAATGTGAGCTGTAGGCGGCGCTGGTTCGATTCCTGTTAGTAACTTGGGTACATTTCTCTCTTCTGTCAGTAAAACCTTTTTATCCATCGCTGTTGGATCGGTAAAATTTTCTTTGTTTATTTTTCCTTTTTTGTCACTAAAACTCTTTTTGTGTGTTCATTTACTTCACGGCTTGACCAGGTGTGGTCATTGCGCCATAAAAAATACCAAACAACCAAATGATTTTCATAAAATTACATTGCTAGTCTTATTAGTTTGTTATCAAGAATAAATAAAGTGCCGATGTGTGGTGGGGGGGGGGGGGTTTGAGGGATTTATTTAACCCTGGTTTAGTAATAAAAGGCCAACAGCGAGAAGCCAAATGGAAAATTGAGGATTTTAAATTTAAAATGTTTCAAAAATCGTTGTTACATACATACTGGAAAATATATGTATAATGTTCTAAATTTTAGAAATCGACTAAATTACTGTGCAAAACTTTTCACTCCCGAAATCTTTCGGGTCTTGGTATCTCGTTATGTAGATGAATCTGTTTTAAAACACACAAAACTGTTATAAAATTTCTGTGAAATATTGTTACCTTGACGATCTCCGTGAGATAAGTTAGACGACTCATTAAATACTAACATGTTGATAGATTATTTTTTCCGTACTTTACCATTCATATAAAAATTATTTTTTAAAATTGTGAGCTTTCAAAGAAATATCTCATGCTGTACACTCAATTTTGTTAGCTGTAAATGAAGTGAGGGGGTTATAAATAGAAGTTCGTAATATAGACACTCAACTGGATTATGATTCGCGGCAAAGAAGGTGTTCTTGGTCCCAATGGGAATTTTTCACATTCTTGACCCTTTCTCTACAGCAAAGATTTATATAGTACATGGTGTGAAAAAAGCTGAGCTGTTCGTAGTCAATGCTGCGCCGCGAAGTCTGGCCTCCAAACACAATTAAAGAACACATCTTTTTTTCCAATGGAACAAACGAGTTTGAAATTTGAGTTGGAACTGGATACGAAGGTGTCGAATCTGTTCCTTTTCGAAAAAAGGTCACTTAATTGCCCCAGAGAATAAAAGTTCTCATGGACTGACCTCAATTTGGAATTTTTTTTTCTCTCCCAACGCTACTATTAGAGCCTCAAGAAAAACTATTTCCTCTAAAAAGGGGTTCGACGTATATCTTTTTCTCAAAATTTCAACATCCGTTTGGATTTAATTCTACACTTTTTGAAATTTAGTAGTTTAGGAGACTCCGTCTTAAAAGGAGATTTTTTTCGTAATACACGACGCTCGTGAATCTGTCTTATCTATCAACAGTGACCTCGAGGGAGGTAGTGACCAAAGATAAAATAAATGTGAAGGGACATCTAAAAATGAGTTTTGCGAATCTGCTATCAACAGAAATTTTTATTCTGGAGACCAAATGGAAATTGTTGAAGACACGTGTTCTCTCTTACATTATTTTTCCAACATAACCCCCTCTGATATTATGCATTTGTCAATTTTAAAAAATTAGATGCTACCTTTTAACCCTTTGAAAGGCCTGGCCTGTTTAGTATTTAGCACTGACATTTTGTTCAGCACGATTCCAAGGACCAGGTAGCCCAGTTTATCGAATCGCGTACAGTCAACTGGTGGTTACGAATTCGAGACCCGCTCCAACCAAAAACCGTGTTCGTATGTGTTAGTGCACGTTAAATTTGTCCTTACCTCACTTGTATTCACACTGGCGTATTGTGAAAGTTTAGAATGGGGTGGGTGCCACCTCAAGTGTTGACCTCACATTTGACCATAATCATTCAAAATCTAGTGTTGTCGTCGGACCTTTCGGGATTGATCCCAAACTGTCGTTAATAACATGTCTCTAGGATGACGTAAATTCACCGACCTCAATAGGATGCTAGTTCGAATCTCGGTCTTCGCATGGATTTTCGTAGTTCTGAGTCCAGTTTAAATCGTGTATTCTGGTCTAATGTGCCTTATAGCAAAGAATGATCGTTGAATGACGAGCCATACCAAATAAATCTTTTGAAAGGTACTATGCTGGAAAATGGGCGGCAAAACTTTTATTGGTGAAGAACCTATCACCATAATAAATGAGAGTGACAAAATAAAAATCGTTGTTAGGGGAGATGGAGCATGTATGTTTCACCTATCTTAACCCTCCATGACCCTTCAAAATATCAATGGAGGAATATTTATACACCAACAGCCTTTAATATACAGATTACTGATATGCACTAGCAATTAGACCTATCGTAGGTGGCTGGACACCAGTCGCCCCTCAACTCATCAAAAGTTAGTTACCTGAACACAAAGTAAATTGCGAATGGTATCATGTTGTTGTACATAAAATCCCAACAAGTCTCATGTAGATCTGATGTACATTTGGTTCATAATAGTTCGTAGCCCCGCACTCGATTTATCTTTCTTCGACGTCCATTACCCGTTCACCACCACTACTCTTACAAATTAACTGCCTCTCTTCCACCCAATTTTACACAAGCTTTTGTATATATTTTTCTGCATTCCTTGGCTTTAACTTCTTTAACTCGGAAACAGACTACATACTGCAATACAAAATCTACGTGGGAACATATAGCACCGAGAAAATATGCTACCGAGATCTGGGCATATGGGAGCTGGGCTCGGGTTCAGAAAATAATTTCAGGGGCAACCTAATCTTCCTTCTCAGAGGTCCCAATTATGATCCAATTACTATAATAAATAATTTTGTCGTCTGTTTTCAGGCATGTCTATTGTATTATCAATGTGATGGATGCGAAACAGACCTGAATTGATACACCAACTTCGTCTTGCATTAAATTTTTTTTTTAAACCAAAAATATCTCGGGACGGCTCTAAACCCCCCCCTCCCTGTTGAGAATTTGGACGTGGGAAATGGACCACTGGTTGTCACTGAAGAAAATGCGGAAAAGCTTTGCTACTGTTCAAAATCTTGAGATGCAAAGAGTTTATAGGGGCAAATTTAGAGAGTTGACCGATTGCAATCAGCTCTGGAGGACCGTCAATCCATCTAATTTCACTTCGCATTTAATACTGGGTTTAACGTTCGAGCACTTTCGATTGAATCTCCGCTCGCAGCTAATTCCCCCGGCCGTCACTACCCGTACCGAGCCTTTTTATTTGATGTCCGCGGCGCACCCTATTTGCTTCAGAAAGGAGCGATTGGGTCTCATAAAGAAGTGTTTATTTCGCCGCTCGCTCTTCGTAACTCGACACTCCGGCCATGACGCAAACCGTTGCCCGCGGGAACAAATGCACCGCGGCGCCATCTCTCGGAGAGGGAAGGCACTTCCTCTGCTGTTCGCATTGGCAGACGGGAAGGTGTGTAGAGTGACGACGATTCCAACAGGTGTGTTTTGAATGCTTATTTTTGAGACACCACGTGTTGCGGTGAATGCCTTCTTCGGAAGGTGGCGCCCGGCATTTTTTGTGTATGGCAGAGTTTGTTTTGGTAGGAAGCAGTTATGTGACCTTGCTGGGGGAGTGAAATTGTTTTTATTCTCGTGTTTTTTATTTTTGGGTTATGATTTAGATGATGGGTCTGGAGGGTGTGTGAAGAGAATTCGTGTTTGTTGAATTAAGCCGTGGTGGCCTATCTTTTAAAGGTCGCTTGACATTTGTCTTTCTGTTGAGTCAAATGTTTGAGTTTCGGTTTCATTTTTATTGTTGCCAATCAGAACAAGCTTTCTGCTTTCTCGTCTAACACATTTTTGTTCCCCCTGCAACGGATGATACTATTGTTGCAAATCAACAAAAGTGTTCTTATTACGCCGTTCGATAATCTGAAATCAATCAAGAAAAATTGGCCAGTTATTCGCGCCCGGGATCTCAAAATGACTTAATCTCGCCACTCATTTGTTCCCTAAAGAACGTTGATAATAAGGAAATTTATATAAAATTATAGTCATTTTTAAGAATTTCATCTTATAATCTGTCGTCTTCTGTCATTTTTCTTGTTCAAAAAAATGTTTTCAAAACAATGGTCGGTAAGTTTAGGACTGAGGTTGATGATCACTTTAAAATAATTTTGTATTTGAAGGAATGATAAAGTATATTCAAACAGTTAGGTTAAAATACACTATTTCGTATCTATATTTTGTTCATCAATATTCACAATATTAATTATTACAATTTTATATTCACTTTCAAAGGACAAGCTTTGCTAATGGCTAATGCCAATGGGCAACCAGGTCCAGAAATTATAAAAGGCACACAACATAATTTGTGCTCTGTTGACGTTTATGAAAAAACTGGAGCTACATGCGACAAAAAAATCTGACATGCGCATGCGTACTCCATTCCTGAACACAAAACATGTTTGTACATATGCGTATTTCAGCCAATTTTGTATCTTATGACGGATGGAATAATGTGGCTTGTCTTAGCTCGATCACCCATTGGAGGAACTTGCTACAAAATATATGACATGCGCTTTTCCATACGGGAACCATGTTTGTATCATGTGTATTTCAGCCAGTTGATTTTCGCCGAACACGATACAAATATGTTACACACTATTTCAAAGATGAAATGTATGAAAGCGCTCACTTCACTCTCATGTAGAGCACTAGAAAGTATTTCTCGTAAGGACAAAAATGTGCTTAAAATTATAAAACATTTCCAAGAACAATCACAAAATTTTCCCTCTATATTAAAAAAAAGTTACCGCTACCACCACAGGATTGACTCTTTTGTCGCTCGATTCTTAGACGGTTTCTCGATAAAGTATGGACAAGAAAATTATGAATTTAGCATGGTTTGTTCAAAATTGTACAAGGAACAAGATGAAATGAGTTTTTCGCGATGCGGCTATTAGTTTAGGGTGCGTTAGGTGTCAAAAGTCGAAAAAAACGAAATTTGTAACGCGAGTGAGCAAAACACGTACGCAAATTTTCAGTCTTCAGCCCTGAAACTTTTTTTTAGTCCCTTTAGGGGGGAGGGGCGTGAATTTTGAACTACACTGAGTTTTTTTAGAAATTTTAATTTGGTTCCTGGTGATATTTGTTTGAAATTCGGGAAAAATCGGGAAGAGTTCGTTACTTTTTTGTAAAAACTGTCATTTCTATAGATTACTTCTATTAGTTTTTAAATTTGAAAACATCATGGGAAACCTAGAATGTAATCTTTCTTGCGGTACAATTATTTTTGAAATTGGTTAATAAATAAATTTGATGCAATTAAAAGTTGGTCATAAAAGTTTCGTATTTTTTAGATTCCGAAGCGTTACGTACTTTTTTCTTCACGGAAATGAAGGTTACATTACAAACTAAAGGGGTTGGCCAGATATAAAATTTATCGTAGCAACAATTACTATAGCAACGATTTTTTTTTTTTTTTAAATTTAGCAGTTGAAAGTCGCTGTGATGTTATGGAGCAGTGTCTCCATGATGGATAAAGGCTCACTTTCTAATCAGCTCGCTTTTTCCGCTCCATTCTCAGACGGTTTCCCGAGAAAGTACAGATCAGAAAATTACGAGATTAACAGGATTTATTCAAAATTGTACAAGGAACAAGATGAAGAATGTTTTTTTACTGATACGGCTGTTAGTTCAAGGTGCATTAAGTGTTAAAATAAAAAAAAGGAAATCACTTGCGAAAGGAGTCTTGGTTTGCGAAGCAAACCAATGGTATTGAGTAGCAATTACCGGGGGTTGGCGAGCGTTAGCGTTCAGGTGCGTTATTCTACTTTTTAATGTTGGTTTTGTTGTTAATCTGATATTTTAATCTAATTTTTAATATTATTAATTTTTTACTTGAACCTGTGTTTGACGCTGCTTGCCCATTTCTGGACATTGTGTCATCAAAATTCAAACCAACATCTGAACCGCGCCCCTATTGATCTTCACCCTCTCTTAATTATGTCTCTATTGAAAAGAAAATATTATGTCTCTATTGAAAAGAAAATATTTTATCATCGCCTCAACTTTTTTGTGCTATGTTGTAGAATTTCTGTTGTATTTGTTTCACAACAATCTCGTAACAATATTGTACAAAAAAAATTCCTCCAAATGAATCTGACTATCATATTCGAGTGGGTAGTGCAATATGAGATTTTAAAATTAAAACAAAGACGCGTTATTTAACACGAAAATTCGATCAGCTTCGGTGAACTACGAGCTGGAAAGCCACCGCCAACATGGCAGTTTTTGTTGAAACATTAAATGGCCACATTATATATATTGACGTTAATAAACGAAGCTCTGCGATTGCTCAAGGTCTAATTACTTACCACTTCACATTTCTGTCTCGTTGACGAACATAATGATTTCATTAACACCAAAATCTGATTGAAGAATTTCTTGTTGCTGTCTGTGATTCCAATCAGTGGGACATTTGTCTTAATCTTCTCTTTGGGTATGTTTTAAATGATTATTTAGACCATACTTTCCCAAACTGGGCGCAGAAGGAATCTGATGGAATGATGCTGGATCCAAGAGCGCTATGGGGCGCATTGAAGAGCTAAAGTGGGCAACAAGATGCTGAACAAAATTTTCGCCTAAAATTTGTATTCAACACCAATCCGCTTGACCATATAGACACATTCATTACAAAGATGCATTTCCATTTTATTCTTTTAACTACAAAGAGGAACCAACTGCAAATAATTAATTGTTTAGATTTAAGGATGCTGCAGACGAAAATGGTCTAATATACACAAATGAGTTTAATCTTTTTAGTGATTATTTTTGAATTTTATTGGTTGATTTGTTATGAATTACTAATTATAATGATTAAATCTAGTGTGTTTATGAGCAATTTTTTTGTTACTTCATTTTAATAAATAGCTTAAAATTTCAGTTCCAAGTTAAGGTAGTGAATATATTTCAAACAAGCTTTTTCAAATTCTAAAATTACGTACAATTGAATAACTTCTTTTGTAAAATTCATAAATAATAGATAGTAAAATAAAAATGTTACAATACTTATATGTGGAATAATAAAAACACTAGGCTCAGCTTCTCAAACAATTTTTTTAGTTAAGGTAGTTTTCTATAGGAGAGGTACCGAGTAAATGTGTCTTTGAATAGGCCTAAATGTTGCCTTAAATGTATAGGAACTGAATTAGACGAATTTATTAGGCAATGTTAACGAGAGAGAGATAGTATTTGAACACAGCTTTTACAAAACCTTTTTTGACTAGGTGCCCCCTTTTCAAAGACAATATTTGTTGGCGTCCAATCTGGGAAATTGTCTCTATTGAATTGTAGTTGTACCTATAATGTTTTTCTTTTTTTAATTTCAATGAAATATTGATGTAACTAATTTTATAATTTTACGAAACTAGTTTAGAAATAAAACAATTGAAATTATAACGCTAGCATTGGTAATGTTTTTGAGTACGCCTGAATATAACGCAGTGTATTTCTTCTTTCTACACGTTCCGCTATGGGTTCATCTGTAAAAAAATTGTATCGTTCTTTAGGGTTTAGTAGCAAAATAAAATATAATATACTCTTGGATTCATTTGGGTAGAGAGTAACTGAAAATATAGCGTATCAACTTGTATTTGTAGAATTATTTATGTTTTTTTAACTTTTACATAATTTCTCGTCAAACCAAATTACACGGAATTTTTAATTAAAACGAAATTGAAGAAACATGAGAATTCCCGGTATAATAAAAGATACTCTCTTAAAAAACGTAGTCTTTTTGGAACAACGTCATTTGTATGTATTTGGTAGAGGTTCTGAATAACTACTAAAATCATTAAGCATTTCACTTGTTCACCTAACTGATAACTGATCGTCACACATTTCAGGAACACTATAATAGTGACTTGCCGACCAACCGGTATAGTGGTTAAGGTGTTAGCCTCTAGATCGGAAGGTCCCCGGTTCGAATCCGGGTTCGGGCATGGATGTTTGTAAGCGTATACCAGCTCAGGTGTTGCTTCGTCATCTGAACATGGTTCAAAATTACGAAGTATAAATTGTTAGGGGCAGTGATGGTCCTCCCACTGGGTACTCCTTCACAAGTGTCCATCACTTCCGGCTTTGTAGTGGCCAATGACTTAGGTCAAATGTGCCCGCTATTAGGAAAAAAAAATAATAGTGATTTAAGTCTTCTCACCTGTTTTTTTTTTTTTTTTTTTTTGTATTATACAGTAAACTTGACACAACATGCAGAGATTTTTGCTGTTGCACGTAGGATTTGTAGGGATCTACGTATATCGGAAGTGCGCGCAATTACATACAAGCCAAAATTCGCTTGGTACGACCTGCGAGTTTCTTGCAACAATCTATCACTGTAGTGTCTAGGGTCAAGTGGATAAATGTTTGCTAAAAACTTTTTAAGCGATACATTTCATTATCATTGTAATCGTCTACTCTTGCTCCTCAGCGGCTATTTCCTTTGGGGCCAGCTTTGCCCCTGAAGATTCCTTCTGCGCCCACTATGGGACACTGATTTATTAGACGACGCTCTACGATTACTCAAGGTCTGGTTACTTCCTATTTCGTATCTCTGAAGAGCATAATGATTTCATTAACACTACAGTCTGATTCAATAATTCTTTCTTTCTTTGTAGCTGGGCTTGATGGAACATTTCCTCATCTTTATCTTCTATGTATATTTTAAAACGCATATTTTCATTGCCTCCGCTGCGGATTCTCTGAAACGCGTTATCTTTTTTCAATAATTGACCACTTTAAATACATTCGGTGAGTGAGTGAGCTTTGGAGCATTTTAGTGTGGGTCAAAAATGTTTACCGCGTTGCAAATCTGAGATTGCTAATCTCTGACAAATGCTCCATTATCGAGTGTTTGTTTGGCCTATGATCTTAGCTGTTGCTAGCGAGCGAAACGTTTCACGGCCCAGCCTGATCCACTTTATTATGTGTGTATGTATGGGGATATCTGTATTCTTGGCATTTGACGTGATATTTTTGTTTTTTGATCGTGTTACGCGTGGCCCCAATTTTTATTATGCATCTATTTTACCAACTTTGCGCAATATATTTGTGTATAAAGTGTAACCAAGGTAGTTTTTCCTTAAGAATTTTCATGAACAAAGTTCGAAGAATGTTATTAATTCTAATAATGTGTCTTGTTTTGTCAATTTTTTTCAAGTTGTTTTTCTAGGTTTTTTTTTGTGTTGAAAGGGAATATATTTTATAAAAAAAGTCCTTATTTTGACTGCATCTTCCACCTGAATGACTGTTATTTATGAAAAAGATGGCAATAGTTGAAACTGATCATTTCGTAATTTTTGATCTAAGGATAAACGTATATTTCGAAAATAAAGCGGTATGATGAAGTAACAGCATCGTAATCAAACGTTACTTCTTTAAAAAATTGCAATTTCAAATTAATACATTTTGTCCAAATAACTGCAATTTCATCAATTCCATTTCATCGTATGACTATTTTACTATAAGCTAAAATTTATAAAAGGATTTCTCAGTACAGTCGTGCAGAAAGCTTTTAAAATATTTTTGGAAATAATTTTTCCAATAAAAACTTGTTCGTTGATTAATGTGTTGGGGGGCATAACTGGTGGATTGTAGGAAGTGCAGGTTCGATTCCTGTCTCTCTCTTCCTTTTTCTATTTCTCTCTCCCCTGTGCCACTAAAACTTTCCATATGAGTGTATGTTCATTACTTGATGTTGTTGGTCTTGTGTTTGCCGCAGTTTGATCAAATATGACCCTTAAGCCATAAAACTCACTAAAAAATATGTCTGGACAAAATTAATTTAGGGAATTCTTCATGGTTTCCTTTTAATGCCCGTGTACTAACCTCTATTTCTCTGGGACAAACTCACGGCTACTTATGAAGAAGCACACACTAAGTGAGATGCAACTACTAATATAGACAATCACCAATTTCCATTTTTCGTGGTGTGGAGGTTTGGAGAATGGGAAGACAGCTTGGATGCCGAATTCGTTTCCTGACCGTCGTTCAAAATGGTGAGTGTTATCATCAGATCTTTCCCTTCGGGATTAATCCTGGACCGTCGCCAATAGACCGGTGTGTCGCTTCAGTACGACGTAAATTAAACTACCTACCATCAACATCCATACCGCGATTAGAACCTTAGACTAATGGATGACAGATAAACGGTATGATCACTATACCAGTCAGACCAGGCGAGTTTCACATGGTACCGTACTGACTTAAAAAATGATCCAGATAGTTTTTTCGAATTGAATTTCGTTTTCGCTTGTCTTTTCGTCAGTGAAAGTTTTCATTGTGTGTGTATGTTCATTACTTGATATTGTATGTCGTGTGTGGCGCAGCATGGCCAAGATTCTCTCCACGTTCATGGAAACAAACAGTAGTTTGACTGTCGTATAGTAGCACTCCGCCCATTTACTCTGCACAGCAGCGGGGCCGATGGCTCGCCTCATTCCGTGGACGTGTCCAGTCTCTGGAGTCTGGTACAGCCTGCCTGTACTTTCCTTTTCCAGTTTATAACCATGGGTTGGGTTTAAGCTTTCAGGGCCGACCAACCGGTATAGTGGTTAAGGTGTTAGCCTCTAGATCGGAAGGTTCCTGGTTCGAATCCGGGCCCGGGCATGGATGTTTGTAAACGTATGGTGTAGAGGCGGCTGGTGCACCTTAAATCTGTCGTGGCCGAAAGTCCTCACGTTGGGTTGGCGTGGAAGTTTGGAGAGTGGGGTGCCAGCTCAGGTGTTACTTCGTCATCTGACCGTGGTTCAAAATTACGAGGTGTTGTCCTCGGATCTTTCCCTCAAGGGACTGATCCCGGACCGTCGTCAATAGCCCGTTGTGTTGCTCTAGTACGACGTTAACTAAAAAATTACCAATTACCAAAATTAAGCTTTCAGGGCTCTTCAAAATGTCTATGGGCATATATATCTTCTTTCGGTGTCCATCCGATGTTTTTGATTCACGAGAACTTGTATGTCATGAACAAATGCCTGGGTTGTCTTCGTTTCAACACACTTGCTTTTAAATAGTCGTATCAATGTCCAGGCCCTAGTCGTTACATTGTGTTTTATAGATACCAACAAAACCAAAATAAATTTTAAGGTGCACCCGTTTTGGCAATTGAGGGGAAATGTTTATAACAAATCTAATACCGCCCGACCTTCTACTTTTAATTTCTGATCCTTCAGAGAGCCTAAGCAAAGTAAAAGTTGGTCTAGGTATTAAAAATTATTAATCTTTCTCATTAAATAAAATCAAAATCTATCTTCAGTGATTTGTATAACAGCAAGATAACGGTAAAATACATGACGTAATCAAAATGAATTGCTATAGCCTTTGCAACAACAACAAATGCACTATTGTGTCTTGTCACAAGAATCTTCAAAAAGTCACCTTTTGCCTAACAGCATTGATGGTTTCAGTTGTTTTCAAAAACACTGCTCTTATTTCTGCTCGTGACGTCTTCAGGGATTGAAGTATGTAAAGCTGTGTCCCGATTTTCTGGAGCGTGTATTTTGAAGTCCGCTAGGCGATAAGGGGACGCTGCCATTGTTGTCACTGTCGTTGCGTCAGAAGCTAATATCGGTCTAGTGTTCACTGGGGTCGGCACTGATAAAAACAGAGCTGAGGCATGTTTTTTACGGTTTGTTGAACCCCGTTTTCTTCTCTTCCGGAATCTAGGCTAGGGATGAAAGACAGTTGACACACAAGGTCACACTTTCTCCCGAATGGCACGGAACGCATGATTCACCTTTTGTCATCCCGTTTGTCTGGCATTTATTGCGGTCGTTCGAAGATTTTTTAATCTCACTTTTTACCCGAATACAGTTAGTGAGGCTATGGTAAAAAGGAATGTGACCTTGGGGAAGTCCATTTGCACAATGGCTTGCGCTATAAACACACCAATTTGTTTTCCTACACCTGATCTCAGCCTTTCCGCCTTACGTCTGACAGCCCAACATAATCTAGAAACAGAAACAAAATGCCATGCATGTCTGTATTCGCAGTCCCGAAGTCAGTAATATCAGGGAAACTATCGAGGTCGGTTCCTATCGTGTTCGTAAGGCTACACAGAGGGCAAGTTGGAGAGTTTGGCAAGACAATTCGGTAGAGATGATTCTGTAGGTAGTGTTCAGTGAGAACACAAAAACAAGCGAACACCTATAGTTCTCGTTAGATCAAAAAGCAAATGCGAATAGTCCTTATCATTCGCAATGCCTTTGTACGTAATAAGTCAAGAGTGCTTGATTTTTAAATACATCTGTACTGTATTATATTCAATGGTAGGACATGGTTGGAGTAATTCAGATTTTGTACAGACTAATAATTTTACATGGGGATGAAGCTAGCAGGGGAAACGCTGACATACTCAAAATCATGTAAGTTGTTTCGCCAACTCGTTATCACTGCTGTGGCTTCCGGCATCAAAAGATAAACTAGGAGCCAGGAACTACGCTAAAAACGACAATTGTGGGAACTTATTATTTACGCCTAACTTGTCCCTTAATATAACGAATATATTTGTTCAAAACCACGTGACACAGGTGTCAACTCGCCGGACTATCACAACCCGCCAGGGAACCGAGTGGTTAACGCTCTGCCCCTCGGTTCAAAAGAAATCCTGTCTTTGCATGGACCTTAATGGCTTCTCTTTGTTCAGCATTTGCATTCTTTGCACCGTGACGGAGGAGTTCCTCCCCCATACAAGATGTTTGGAGTCTACTTTAAGGAGCTCTTGGAATTTACCGGTATAATTAGTTTAAGTATAATAAAAAAGGACTGAAGAGGTACAAGCCAAACCACACGGTTACCTCTGCATTTTTAACGAAAAAAAATGCACAATAAGAGTGTGTATTTAACGTGTAAATTCAGGGTGAGAAAGTGGCCTCCAATTAAAATTCCGTGTTTTGTATATCCTAATTATGGACACCGAGTCATTCAAATATGCATAACACTTGGAATTATTTATGTGTCGTGAGAGCCAAGTAATTTGACCGGAAGGCCTGGAGAGCATTGGAGATTATTGTGCGAAAGTACTCCACGGTGTGTAACCTGAGGTCATTTTTTATGGACCTTTCGTTTTACGACTAGAAAACCAACTAAGAGCAAAATTGCACGAATTCACATTATTGGAATTTGGTTTGGAATTTTCCCTTTGGTTGGGTTTCAAGAGCAACGATCTTATCAGTAAAGGTTAAACCAATGTCTACTCAAAAATGTGATAACGATTTGTGTGTTGTAAAAAGCGTTGCAAACCCAACTGGATTCACAACAAATTCATAGGAAATTCGTTTTGTGATCTTTGGTGATATTAGACCGGCTGTATTGGAAACCTCACCCAAAGCGGTTATGAAAGGCGTTGTCCAGATCGGGTTATCAGCAATTAGTTGCTGACCTTTTAGAGCTCAATTCCCGATTGTAAGATGCACCACCAAAGAAAGAACGTTCTCAGAACACAACCTTGGTGCTCCATCTCCTCTTACAATCCAGTTGGGCTTCGGAAAAAAGGAACGACTGTGAAACTCATCGCTGCTGAGTGACGATATATAAATACAAATAAATAAACGAGAAAAGCAAAAGAGCTATCTCCGCCAAAATCGCATAGCTTCATCTCTCAGCATTCCCTCGTCCTTAACCCCATAAAACTATTCTGCACAGCCTACCGTGTAGAAAAGCCTTGTGTTGAGAGAGCGAACCACGAGGAGCTATAAAATATCAGCCTGACATGCTCGAGCGTTTCGTTTGCTGACAGCCACTGGCCAATCGAAGACAGACTACAACGATCGCTCTTGTGTTGCCAAAATCCGCGTGCTAAAAGAGTTCATGGAAGTGAGCGAGACGGCGACGAGGTGAGAGGAGTTGGGAGATCTTGAAACTACTCATTCCAATATAGAGTACAAATGGAGGTTGGAAAAAAGAGTGGCTGATTCATAATAATAAATAATTTTAAGAGGTCTGGAGTCCGATAAGTGTTGTCCAGAAAGTCTCTTCATATAAAGCGATGAAAATATGGCACTTTTCGATTACTGTGATTCGATACGTCTTAATTCTTTAGAGGAGCAGGATGTTATGTAATGGCGTTTAGTTTTTAAATGTACTTATTTCGTATTGGATGCAAATCATAGTTTCCCTAGTGTTGTAACATCTTGCCATGCTCATGAAGGTCAACGATCTAGTCTCATCCCTTCCTTTGACTTTCCATTGCTTCGTGAGTTTTTCCAATGCACTAGCAACCTGCAAGCTGTAGGGGACGCAGGCTCGATTCCTCCCTGAGTGTATTTCCCTTTTTTGTGTCAGTAAAACTTTCATTATGTGTATGTCCTTTGATGTTTGGCTCAGCTTGGCCAAATATGGTCCTTGTACCATAAATCTTCCATCTTCCCCTGCAACAGAACTTGCACTTATTATTGTTCCACAGACTTCTCCACCCCCCCCCCTCCCCATTTGTCCAATTGTGACCTTTCTGTTCCTTGGCAACTAAAACGTAGCTTCATCCAGGACTTGTCCATTCGCCTCGACACATGGGCGTATTCAAAGGGAGTGCCTATGGGGCTCACACCCTCGTCGAAAAATATTTTACACATTAAAAAATTGAAAATGTACCCTGAAACCAGTTTAATCAGAGAGAATTGAAATTTGGTTGAAAACAGTACTGATACAATCTGCTGAGAGAGAAGACTAGAACACCCTCAAATAATTTTCTGAAACATGCTGGTAATATCTCGTGTACTTATGAGAAGTGACTAGCGAAAAATGTGTTTGTAGATGTAGCTAATTATAAGGTTATGCTAAAAAATACAGGTTTTCTGCAGACAAATTGAATAATTTGGGAAGCATCTGCTCATTGTCACAAGGTGGCCCTCTATTATCGCTGTATCCCGCTATAAAAGACACGATGCTGTCTTCTGTCTTACCTTTGCCTCAGACAAAGTGACTCGTCTGCAACAAGGAAGTCCTGCGAATAAAATCCACTCTATCAGGTCGTCTGCCTCGCTTCTCTTTTTCTCCTTACCCTCCATCCTGAATTACACTTTTCCTAATGGCATCACAACAAAAACCCGACGCTCTTTGACGTCATTGGGACAACACGATTCAATCGGAAAGTTTTATAACTTGACTGGCGTGTTTTGTCCAACTCATTACTTAAAAAATTTTACTTTTCGAAACCAATCTAGAAAAATTTGTATTTTCTCGTAGAGAATAGATCTTTAAAAGTTTTTTGACAGGATATTCGATACCGATAAGGTTGCATGTAGATAGGGTTGTTTTGTTCTGTCATCACAAGTAATGGTTAAAGACTGCAGTTTATCGCCCTCTGATTCTATAAAAAGAACTGGTTTGTTTTTTAAAATTGTGCCAGGTCATCGGATCAGATAGCTCTGGTGGAAAAATTTTAAATACAAATTTCTACTTTTTTTGCTCTTCAAAGTTTTCTTCGAGGCTTCAGCTCTTAAAGCATTGGTACGTTTTTGATTGTTGAAAAAATATAAAGACATACAACACAACAATGCCGAAGATTTCGTAGTGATTAATTAAAGTCATTCAACTGATTAATTAAAGGAAAATTAATATTTCTCACTTTGCTCCAGTCATTTTCGAATTGTTCTTCACAACTTTTGCCCAAGCAAGTCTCTTCTTTGCCATAGCAGATGTGATTTTAGCCTTTTTTCGAGGACGACGAGCATTGAGTCCAGCTGAGATAAGCTTTCTACGGATAGAAGAATCACATACATTTACTCCATACGCTTGCAGAGAGATTTTTAGTTCATGACTAGTTGCTCTTCTGTTAGATTTAGCAATTTGAATTAATTTCCTTTCAGTTCTTGCAGTAAATTTGCTTTTCCTTCCACATTTCCCTACTCTAGAATTTCCATATTCGCATTTGGCGTGAAAAGATCTTTTTATTCTACACACAGATGCTTGAGAAATGTTTGCTTTTTTTAGCAATTTTGTGTTGTGTATAGTGATTTTCTTGGATTAGAAACTTTGCCACAACTAGTTTTCAAGGAGAAATATCACTTGCTTTACCATAATCACGCAATAATCCTTTGACAAACGAAAAAAAAGCTACCAAATATAAACTAATCAAAGCAGCTAAAAGAATTGCTTTAACTATAAAATAATACCGATACCAACTCAAGAAAAGAAAGAAAATACAAGCACAGCAAGCACACAATTTTTAAATTTTATTTTAAATTCGTTTATTAATCAAACAAATTCTTTATGCAATGCAAATAATTTGATTACTTTGAATCAAATATTTTTCTTTTTAAAAAATGGCATTATATAACAAAATTATATCCCCAAAACTATTCTAAAGGGGTGAACATTGATTGGATCAACAAAACAAATTACCTTTCATGAAATATTTCGAGTATATACAAAATGAATCAAGAAAAACTGAAAAAAATCACAATTATTCTAATAATTTTCACTCCTCTGTAGCTGGGTCAATCTTGTTCTCTACACTAGCAAAGAAGAAACTTAAATTTTATCCTCAGAGAAAACTGTTGCTAAAATGCTGCATATAAAAATTTCTTATGTTCACCGCTTGAATACAGGACGCATGGAATAAAATATTGGTTATCCTGTAATCGTATCTAAATTTTTAGAAAACAAAGGTAAATAGTGTATCACTGTTTTGTTAGCATTTGGTTAAACATTTTAAAACAATACTTTACTTTTTACTTTTTTGTAATTTAAGTTTTAACTGATTGTGCCTTGAATCTAAAAAGTCACTCACAAGGTCATGTACATGTTTAGAAGGTCGTATATTTAGAGAATTAAATCCAAAGAATCAAACTATTTGAAAACATTTAAAATTGCCAGATTTTCAAAGATAATTGTAAATAAAACAACACTTAGTTCAGAAAAGCTTAGCACAAAGCCAATTATTTTAAATTTTATTATAATGATTGGGCAGTAAAATCAACAAGTTTAAAAGAAATTGCTAGGGTATATTTAGCCCTTTATTTATTTTTTATATTTTTAGTTCTATTGGTCTGGGGTGGGGATATGTGGCTATAGAACGACTCTCAGGCGAGCAGTGCGGCTCTTATGCAAATAAATGTCTTACGTATGGTAAACTAAAACTGATCAATGACAAAAATAATTATTTCATTTCATTTCTTGTTACAAGTTATACAAAAACAAAAGTTACAAACTATTCAAAATCATAAAAATAAAAATGTTATTCGAAAAAGAATATTGTTTTGATTCTACCAAACAATTTTATAAAGATAATCTTTAAAATCACACAGATTTGCTTGTGTTTGCTTTAGGAATGTTGTCCATCTTAGCAATTAGCTGCCGAAAGTTTTGTAAAAACTTGTTAGGGCAGAGTTTGCACAAGCTAAGTAGAATGCTGATAAGTTAAAACAGACCTATGCTTATTTTAAATAAATTTAAGTGTTGAATACAAAGACTCACAACAATACGAAGTACCGAAAATTGAGATTAGTCTCAGCGCACTCTTTGGTTTTAAGATAGTTTTGTTCCGGAACCAACAAGCAAAAAATATTACATAACAATTTCTTACATTTGTGAGCTCTGTTACGTGCCAGACTCGTGCTACATAGTTGTCAAATCAGCGCTCTGTAGGCAAAGCAATATTGTGATATTTTCACACATTTTTTGTGCTGAATCTTGCTTTGAGTGAAAGTTGTCTGGGCTAAAAAAGCAACAGCATGTGTTTCAGCTATGAATCAGGCTGACTGAAGGAAAGGATTAGGGATGCGACATCGATGTCGATGTTTTCAAAACATCGATGTATTGGTGTCGATGTTTTGGTAACATCGATGTTTATACGTGTCGATGTTTATACGCGTCGATGTTTTAACGTTATCGATGTTTTTACGTTATGGATGTTTTATTTTTAAATGAAAAAAGTACCGTTATAAAAATTTTAAAAATATCCAAGTAGCATAATTTTCATAATCAGAAAATTGAACATACGTTTAGACCAAAGTGACCATGGATGAAGGGTCTGAAAAGTAGGAATCGATGTCGATGTTTTCTATACATTGATGTTTTAGAAAAAAACATCGATGTATTGGAGCCGAGGTCGCAACACTAGTTGCTAAACCAGTTTTAAAAAATGGGGAAACAAGTTTAAATACACTGAATTTTAAAAACATCGATGGTTTGGGGGCGATGTATTATCAACATCAATATTTTAATTTTCAACATCGATGTTTTGCTGTCGATTTCGCATCAATAGTTGGTAAACCAGTTTTAAGAAATGGGGAAACAAGTTTAAATACACTGAATTTTAAAAACATCGATGGTTTGGGGGCGATGTATTATCAACATCGATGGTTTGCTGGCGATGTAGCATCACAAGAAGCATCGATGTTTTTGAGTCGATGTATTATCCACATCGATGTTTTAATTTTGAACATCGATGTTTCAAAACATCAATGTCTTGCTATCGATGTCGCATCCCTAGAAAGGATCTGTGAGTAAACTTTAAAAAATAGGAACTAATTTACAGTTTCTCATTGTTTGTTTTACTATCAAAGATAAATAGATGACTCTTTCAAACCTTCCTACCTGAAATGTGGCTTTCAAAGGTAGTGTAGTTGACCACCCTTGTTATATATATAAGTATGTTGATTTTATTTGTTAGCACTTTTCCTGTTCACTAAATGTAATTCAGCTCAGACCTCGCCAAGCTTATAATCTTCCGTCTCGACACTTCAGACCAGCGTATTCTCCATCCCTATCTGTTTATTATGAAGTGAATCAGCGCTAGGGTCGATATGAGGGTCTCAAGTCTCACGGGCTTCCAGACTTGGTGTTATTTATGAAAAGGGGTATATAAGTAATGACACGTCGTTTCATATAGAAAGAAACAGTATTTTTCCGCTTTGTTTCCTGTGTTTCCATCCAATTCCATTAATACTGCTTTGTTTTTTACTTGGAAACGGAATACGGTAGTTTTTTATTGACTAAATATTTCCTCTCTGCGTGTATTCCTGTCTTGTGTATGGCGCAGCACGACCAAATGGCCCTTGCGCCATAAAAACCCAACCAGCCATTGACGATTTATAACCAACAGCTCCGCATCCATTTTAATAACTTTTAAGCAACACACGAGCAGAATTTGCCATCTTACGAACACGAGTTGTTTAGAAATCCGTTTCTCAGAAACGTCACTGACCGACTCTCCCCCCCCCTTCTTCCATTAACTGCGGTTGCACAGTCGCGTCGAAACCAATTATTCAAAACACAATTTAACAGTTGCGTGCTTCTCTACCTTCCACACCTCATTCTAGTCTCAGCCCGCATGCGTGTTGATTTTTCTGTCATCGAGATGGGATGAGTGTCTTCTGTTCGATGTGATACGCGATGGTTATGTTTACTCTGGTTATGTAGCTGCTTTAAGGGAAATGGACGAGGTTAAAACGTTGTCTATTGGATGGTTGAGCACTGAGGGCGTTAAGGTTTAGTAGTTAATTTTTTGTTCAGAATAAGTACATTAGGTAGAATTCAAGACATCCAGTTCCAGGTATCTGAAACATTGCCTGGATCACATGATTTTGTTATTTTTCGTGTAGTTTCATTTAAAAAATCCTCGCAAAATTTCAATATATCTTGATAAGAAATTACATATGGTATTTTAATTACATCCTGTTTTACGAACGTTGTTCTATGAAGCTAAATAGAGGTAGCTTGCCGACTTGATTAGCTCTGGTATTCGGTTAAATAAACTCTGGGTTTAAATCACGGTATGATGGATTAAGAACCATAGTTCGTAACCCTCTTTAAGCCGTAGGTTCCAGTTTAATTAGCCTTTTTGAACAAAAAATGACCGTAAAGCGACCATTCAAACCTCAAATGAAATAGGTTGCTATTGTTTAGTTAATAGTAGCGTTTAGTTTATATTAACCTCTTTATACAAAGCCACATTTTGATCAGACATGCGACAAGAACATCCGACATCTCATAAAGAACATTCTCCCGCAAACGAAAGCTAACTGCCTACATTCTTATTACAACAATAGTAACCAATGCTTTTTGGCCGTCTGCACTTTAACTTACATTCAACAGCTCCCTATTAAATGATCTGATCACAGTTGAAAGAGCTGTGTATCGCATGACTTTTTCATGTATTAAATAACACATTTTTAGCCCTCTTTATATCGCTTATGGAATATTTAATCCCACATGAATAAATACAACGACTGTGATATTCAAGTTATTTATTACAATAATCCGTTTTGACACCTTACGTTCCTTAATGCCTGGTACGAATATATTTTTTCCGTGGTGAAGTATCTCTGTTCGTTTTATATTAAATATAAATTTCCTGAACCACTACTTCAGTTCAGTTCACAGTTGCGTTTTTACTTATTAAGTATCGCTTCACAGCAGAGACTTCACCACAGAAACTTCACACAGAGATCTCACCACACGCTTATTCGGTTATATCGCTCATTTTTACTTGTCCCTCAATAATTTGTAAGTTTGCGAAATGCAGAAAATATTTCAATCAGTTTATCTAGAATTGGGGTTCAAAGATCTTAATATGTTTGAACTATTTAAACAAACCTTTTCCCTTGGACCCTTCTGCTACGCTATGAAATTTTGTTGTGGCATATATAGACATCGCCAAATTAAAGGGATTCAGGATCTTCATTTGTTAGACCCCGAAAAGAAGGTAGAAAAACCGTTCATGATCTACCGTGTGTACAAAAATATTCCATAGTATTCACCGTTACCTAATTTTAAATAAAAAAATAGTACTAAAATGTATTACCCTTTTTTACGTAGAATAAGTATTGTGACAGACGATAATTTATCATGTTTTAAGTGGCAGCGCAAAAAGGGAACTGAACTGAATAGAGTGTAAAGAGTAAGAGTAAGAAGGAAGTTTTTGACCAGCATGGTCGGCTTCGATTTTTAGCGTTTGGTTACCTGTATCTTATATAACTAATTATTCAAGAAAATCAATAAAATTAGTTAACACTATCCAGTGTCACATTATTTATGTTTTTGGAACCACTATGTTTGATCTAGGTTTTCAGGGTCAGCAGGTAAGTATAATCCCGCCAACCCTTGACCGGCATTTAAACCTATACAGGTAATGTATGAAGCGCTAAAGTATTACTTTTCGAAACCGGGGTACCACGTTTAATTTTTGACTGTCCCAAAAAGGTAAGCACGGAAAGTTTAATAATTTAAAAAATATAAATGATACATAAATGAACGATATAGCATTCAAAAGAGCATCCAACAAATAATGTTATAAATGCTCCATGATCTTGCGCTGGCGTCATCGGCTGATGCAATCACAGCGCAAAGTTGAGTCACGAAAATGCGCACTGCCGCTCACAATAATTTAGTCCAGCTCCGGCCTCCTTTGTACGAACACGACATTTGAGGTATCATCTGTTTCTTCTCTGCACTTTTTAAATAATATGTAGAAATAAAGCACCTGAATATTTAATACTTGTTTAGATATCGGACTTCAAAGCGTGGAAAATAGGAAATTTTTTTAAAATATCCAAATATATGCATAGTAAACACCAGAAGAACCATAGAAAACGTCAACAGGAAGAAATATAGAGATATGTGGAATCCAAGAAGATCCGGACATCCGATGCCGACTACCAACGGACTCGGAGGGAGTTCTTGAAAGTAACAGACATCGCACCTTCAAGGTGAATAAATACTTGGTATGAATTCGCCAAGTACAATTCAGTTCGACGCTAATAGCCTATCTGATGACATAAACGTTTTATAATCGAATGACGGACTTCAATCCATGGAAGTCGGTAATGAGCCGCAACCTTCAACCATCCGACACAGCTTTTTTTCCACTAATAAATACACATTTCCCAGTCATCGCTATATCGCCTATTTCTTTTAGATTTAGAGAGTGGGGTGCCAGTTCAGGTGTGACCTCGTCATCTATCATTGTGCTGTCTTCAGATCTTTCCTTTCGGGCTCTTCTCCAATAGCCCGCTATGTTGCTCCAGTGCGACGTTAATTCAACTACCTACGTCTTATAGAAGTGCAATATACCGAGAAGAACCAGTCACCTCACCCTACCCAACTCTGTGACCATGGTAATCTCTGAAACGATTGACTGTCAGTACGTTTTAAATTTGACACAAAATGAAGGCGTAGTTGTATACCAAGATGATTCTGAATTCCTCCCAGGAAGCAAGATGTTTCGGAATCAACAATCCACTTAGCGTAGGAAAAACCAGAGCACCGATGACTTATATCGAATTTGCATACGCATTTGTTGATTGGTCGATCTTGTCTTAAAATTTACGACGATTCGCTGGCATGTTCAACGAATTGGTCATTACTGGCTGTTTTCCTCCATTGCGAAATAGAATTTGGTAGCCGGAGGCCTCTTTGCGGTTTTTGGATAGGTCAATTAAACGATTGCGTCACCCGGGACTGCAGTCTGCTCGTGAATTGAATGCTAATGCAGTTCACATTATATAATCTGGTTTTGTCCGATCATCATCTTCATTCCGCGCTGTGTTCAAAGAAATTATGGTAACATTGATTAATATTCGAACTGTGACAGTAAAAATACTATGACACAAATTTTAACCATCATTTCACAGCGTTTTTATAGTGCTTTCCAAGGTCTTTATATTGGTCGGAATGTTTTGATGTGAAGCTGTGGATTACGTATGTACTTGTGTATGTCAAGCCCCTACATATACATCATGGTCTTATGTACCAGGTTTGATGACGGATCTCTAATGATACGTAATTATTTAATTCTGAGGAACATTGAGGGGGCGAAATAGTTTTCTTAAAAGTATACATGCACTGAGTATAAAGTGTTTGCACTCCGAAAATAATTTTAAAAACGTGTTTGAAAAGTATGAATTTAAATGATACAAAAATATTATGGAATGCATTTTATCCTCTAAAATTTGCATAGAAATACAGAATATATGTAAATAAATATGGACACGTTAAAACTTTCTAAAAGTGTGTTCAAAATGTAGGTAAATCGGAAGATTCTTAATTACATTTATTATAACAAGACTGCCGAGCCTTAAAAGCCACTCATACATATCCAAACAATCCCAGAACTTTCTACTTGTTACTCTGTAGGAAACGGGTCTCCTTGGCTAGGTGGGTTTGCCTAATGTGCTAGTTGCGAGCTGTAGACGGCTCAGATTCAATTTCTGTAACTGCTATAGATGTATTTCTCTCTTCTGTGGCAGTAAAATTGTTTCTTTTATTTATACAGCGATTTCAAGAAACATAACTACATCTTACGTATTTTTGTGGGATTTTACAGGATTGCTTCATAAATAATGCTTTGTTAGATATCTTTATACTTGTGAATAACCGCATTCGTTGCATGAATGACATGGAATTTGTCGTATTGACCCCTTCTCTTGGAACAGCCAGGGCCATTCCTACGTCATATAATTGTGTACTTGGCACTTCGTTGGAAAAAAAAAGGCTGGCCGAAGACGGTATAACTAGGCAGGGCCGTAAACTAGCCATTCCTGCATCCTGTGCAAGAATTTGCATTTAGACCCCTTAATTAATTAGGTATTATTTCAACAAATTCATTAATTACATCATCATCATTAATAGTTTTAACGATATTGTATTCTATTGAAATAATAGAACGATTGGATAATCGTTCTTGTCTGATATTTCATCTTAAATAATTTTTTATTAATTTCATCTTGCTAAAACTTCTCTCGCACAAAGCAATAGAAACGGGAATAGTTAGAAATATTCGAAGAGCGACATTGATATTTGAGTAAGACTGGATTAAACCAAAGTCATGAAGAGCCTGTAGAATATTAAGCGGAGATGCAGTTTCTATATTTTGTATAAGAATCGTAACTTGAAACTTAAAACCTTTAATTTCACATGTGAATTCGTACTTTTAAAAATCTTTGCTATATTTATATAATAGCGAGATCAGCAGCCAATTTTTTTTAAATCGGCAACACTCATGTATTGTAAAGGCAAACCATAGAAAAAGCAAAAAAATTCACAGATAGTTTTCAGTTTTTGATAACGCCAATCTATTTGAGACAATAGTGTGTCAAGAACACTGAAAATTGATATTTTAAATAATTCTTCGGGTGTCAAGTTACTTCCTTCATCTGGTGTTTCATCTATTTCCATTAAATTAACTCTTCTCTTTGGGTTCTATATCTCTCTTTTGGGCCCTCTTCCAAGTGTGCCCTGTGCGGGTGCACCTGCACTATAACGTAATTCGAACTATAACGTTATCCTAACGTAATATATACGTAATATAACGTTATAATAACGTAATCCTGCACTATAACGTTACGGCACAATAACGTAGTAAATATTTTCTAGAAATAACATCCCGGAGGTTCCATCAAATCCTAAGATGATATGGGTCAGCTGACTCATTAATGGACATTTGAGACAGATTTCATTTTATCGGAATTAGGGTCTTCCCGACCTGTCGGAATTACAATATGGAGCAGACATCTCTAGTCATGTTTTCCTGGAGCTGTCCAGAGAGGATCCGTGTTTTTAATCCTAAGAGTCCAATTCTCCTTCCTTACTTCCTTCTTATGTGCTCGGATGAATACGCCGTGGCCATTTTGCGGTATGTTGAAGGAATCATTGAATATAAGTTCAATTAAAAAAAAGGGAACGGATCAATTAAGGTTTATTTACAAGTTAGTTATAAATGTCACAGAAAAGTTTCAAATTAACTGGATTGTTTAAACTTAAAATATTAATTTACAGAACTATTGTTTCCGAGCAAAACGCCTACGCAAGGCCTCCCCTGATTCTGTCCACTCTCATTCCTTCTTCCAAAACACCCTGTTGGGTTCTTCGCGACACAAGGGTACACAAGTTGCCAATGTCTCATGGGTTCTCGGGACCGGACTGTACACCTAGGCTCTTGGATTTTTTGAAGGCGCATGAGCTTACGAACTTGACTTTACTCTTATGCTCTTTTATCAAATGTTCTAAGTTTTAAAATCTCTCCATTTCCATAAAAAAAATATTCAAAAAGCACTCAAGAGTGCTTAATTTTGAAAAATTCAAATGTGTTTATGAAAAGAGGTAACGGCTTATCGAATGGGCGCATGCTCAGCTTATTCCTCAGAAATGGTCTCGTGAACAGTTCCTTTTAAGTCCTCCTTCTCGGTAATTGTTTTGTATCTAATTTTTAACCCGCAAATGCTCGATTGAATTCCGGTCCGGAGACTCGGCGAAATACTTAAAAATGTAACGGTACAACATACTACCGAGACACGTATTTTAAGGCTATGTGTTTGGTGTCAGTGTAGTACATAAAATCATAATCAAGGTTGACACTCCAATTTCATCGCATAAGACAATAAATTATGTTCAAAATATATGTAAACCATAGGATTCAAATTCCATTTAATTATGCTAAGACTGCCGAGCCTAGAAGCATTCGGGATCGCCGTGGCTCAGTATGTTTGCCCACTGCTCTAGCAACCTGCGAGTTGTAGGCGGATCAGTTTCTATTCTTTAGAGGAGTATTTCTCTCCTCTGTCAGTAAGTCTTTCCATGCCTGCTTGACGTTGTTTGTCACCAGCTTGGAAAAATACGCAACCAAGCCAAGCTCAGAAGCATTGAAGCATACTTCCACTGTTTCACTGCAAGAAACGCCTCTGATCAATTAATTTGACTACTTTGCTAGCAATATGCGAAGCATGGTAGGTTCGAATCCTGTATCAACCCTAGGTGTATTTCTCTCTCTTAGTCAGTAAAAACTTTGCTTTTTATGTATGCCATTTATTTTGACGGAACAAAAAAACACAACAATTTTTGTCTCATCTTCGCAAAATTCGGGCCGTAAAAACCAGGAAAAAAATTAATTGGAGCATCTTCTCCTGACCTCTCATCTACCGTAGGATTTCAAATGGTTTAATTTTGCTCTTTTGGAAGGTAACTATCTTTTAGATATGGTTTTCATTTTGGTATTTGTGAAGATTAAACTCAACTCTGACAGGTATAACATGACTAAAACACTGCTTTTGTGCATGCATTTTATATTATAGTTATATACAGATTATGCTAACTACTATATTTTAAATTTCATATCTAGGAGTTTGGATTGTTCAATTACTATCGAGAAATTGCTTCTTAACATAACTGATGAAGGAGGTCGACCAGAGCGAGTATGACTACAACGTTTGAGGAACCTTAAACCTCCCATTTATAAAAATTATAAACAGAATGGGAATGTCATCCATCGACAAAAAGATTGAGTGACGGACAGGCCTACTAGGAGGTCGGGATATTACCGAGCGTCTGGTGCTTTTAAGTAGGCCGGTCGGCCTCCAAATATGTTTTAAACAATAACTTAAATGATTTATCAGTTAGAAATACAGTAGTTTCTTTACCACGATTCTATGCGACATAGTCAAAACTGCTTAGAAAAAGAACACAAATTCTCTTGTTAATCTACTGATCTTTGTCTCAGAAGTAATTCTACATGAAAAAATATGCTTAACACAAATTTATTTTACGATTTATTGTGTTTGTGGAGAAATCGGCGTGTATTATTCAATTTGATGATTCAGATTTTTGTTATCCATTCCTATTAGAATTCGTTATCCATTCCTATAAATATTTTTATAGGAATGGTTAACTTTTTTTTGCAGGGTTTTGAATCTTCTAAAGATATCTCTTTGTGGAATATTCCGAATTTCGGGAGCTACTGTAAATATCAGTTAATTTCTCAGCTAATTCTGAAACAGAACAGATCCCGAGAGATAAGACAACATATTCCAACATAAGACAACATATCGGATTACTGTTTAATTGCTTTCTTTCTTGAAGTCCCTTTTTTAAAAATATGATTGAATGGCAATTATATGCGCAATGAAGACCGAATGGAAACTTCGCAAGAGGTTTTGTTTCCTCCTGCATTGGTAACCAAACCGTCGTCAACACGCGATTCTTTAATTTATTCCATTACGTCACGGACGCGTGATTGAATTTCCGATCTCGATCTTATCTGATTATGCAGCTGTTGCTGTCACTCTTTTTTTTCTGTTTGTCGTGTGCCGTTGGTTAGAAGGTGAAGGTGTAAACTTTTCATTTTACTCTTTTCACCTACTTTTCGAATTTTATCTCACATTGCTCGAGATAGTTTTGTTCATGGGTTGAATAGTTCCAAAATTGGGCTCACTTATTCCCGACCAATCTGTCTTGTAGTCATGATGATGGCTTCTGGATCGCATAGGTACCCACCAGATTCGTATCCGGGGTCAAGACATACATATTTGTCCGTCTAGAATGAATGACCTCTAACGGTTCAATAATTACGAAAATAGTTACGTTACGACGATAATTACATTAAATTGTTCTGGCATTAGCAAAATTAAATAAAATGTGAGCTTTTGCATTGACAGTTCTCACAAGTGCTTATATTTTGTCTTCGAAAATCAAGGTCCTAAAAGGTGCTTATTTTCAAAAATTGGTGTTTAATTTTTTATCAAAATTCAGCTCAAGTTCACATTTTTAGCAAATCAATGGAGTATCTCTGCTTTTCCCAATTTTCCAGTAAAAACTTTTTTCAGAATTTTTCCAGATCCCCAAAAGTTTTTTTTTCACGATATCCAGAAAAAAATTATTTTAGAATTTTTCTTCAGGAAGAAAATCGGGTAACTTAAGCATTAGTTCATTGTACAAATATGGCCTAATTGGTTACACCAAGTGCGAACCACAGCCAGGCATACAACGACATAGATGAGCTTTTTAGTGTAAAATTTTTTGCCTAAATTTAAAAAATGTAAAAATTACAAACAATTTTTTTGCAGAAGATAACATATAGGCTTAAAAAAAACCCATTAAAATGTCGGAATTTGCCGCTAAATTAAATTAACATAGAAAACATTAGAAGGAAGTAAACAAAATTGACTTTATAAAGACACTCTAAAGAAAGAATTAAGTTTGTCTACCTGGTCTCTCCATTTGTGTTTTAAACTGCTTGTTTTAAATGTGTTGTTAAAATATTTTGGTATTCATGGAAGAAAGGGTGTATAATTCGGTTAAAATATGTGTAAAATAAAATGTTGCTAATTAGCCATGTTGATATAAAAATAAAGTGTTTAGGCACTCCAACTTATGAATTTGGGTTTTAGATTTAAGTAAACTGACTTTTCCTTTGATCTTGAAAATATTTCTTTTGTGTTAGAATAGAACGGGCAAATTACATCTTTCTGTTCCTTTCCTGTTTAAACATTTGGTTTAACTACTCATTATTTTCTATCTGTAATCATCAATATCAGCTCTATAGTGATGCAGTACTCTAACATGCATTTGCGCGAATTGAATATTTTATTTATCATTATCCGAAAATTTTGTAATGTTCTAAGAAAGCAGCCTTATCTTTTTTAAGCATCATATAACTCTTGACCGTTCAATATACATCGACCTAGGATCTTTACTATACCGTGATCATTTACTATTATACGAAGATATGATTGAATCTTAATCATTAGGTTTTTTTTATAGTGAAGGGAGAAAATATATGTACCAGGTTGTCTTTGGTTTCTAATTTCATTTTTGTCAATCAACATGAAACAATAGTTTTTATCAGTAACGAACTGGGTTGTGTAAAAACATACCTTATTTTCTTTTTCAGAAATTCTGAAAAACGCAAGGAAAAGTCTCGTGATGCCGCTCGTTGCAGGAGAAGCAAAGAGTCCGAGATCTTCACTGACTTATCCAGTCAACTGCCCCTATCCACTGGGGTTGCCTCAGCTTTGGACAAGGCCTCCATCATGAGACTGACAGTGGGCTACCTCAAGGTCCGAGATATGATAAAAGTATTGATGCGTGAGTATGATCTGGAAAAACTTTTAGTGTTTGTGGTTCATTTATTTCTACACAACATTTTGTTAAAGAATATCAGTGCAAAAATAGCTTTCCCAAACTATGCCATAAGAATTTATTAAATTATGAGTACGTATACATGTGGATTTCCATTATTGTTAATTTTCTTTAATTGTACGAAATACCGCAATCCCAGATTCAAAACCAAAACATTTAAATAAGTGGATTTTTTAAAAGCTGTTCCTCTCATGATTTCAATATTTTAAAGCTTATTCTGCTGTGTCAAAAACACATGCTACCATTTGGATGGGTTAAAGTTACAGTGGTGTAAGTCCCTTTTTCGAAAAAATAGACAGAACTTCCACTGCCATCAGTTTGCAGTTGAATTTAGGTACTTCACGTTTTCTGTTAACAGATTGACTCATCTAGATCTGGTTTCTGTGGCTAACTAATTAACTTTAAGTTAAATTTGGTTACATTATATCTGGTTTCTGTGTCTAATTATTTTTTTTGTTGAAAAAGTGACCAGTAAAATTCAATAAACTAACCAACACAACAGATTATTTACTAATGAATTTGTGTGCCTTTGAGGATTCCTTTTTAAACGAGTAAGATCTTTAACTGTACAACAAATTAAATATAACTTTATCACCCAATGCTTTGTAGGATTTTCGCATTGTATTGGATATTGAAGCTATTGTGTTAAATCTCTTAAATTCTTTTCATTTCAGAATAATCATGCAGGTTTCATACCAAGAGTAGTTAAAGGAGTAAATATTAAACTATAAAATGAAAAATACATGAAACAAATAAGTTTTAATATTGAAAATTTACAAATATTTTATTTGGTCTGAAAATAAGTCAGTGTGGACTTATAATGGTACAAGCAGCAGAGAATGTGTTTACAGCTTTATTTCCACAGCCTTAGTGTTTATGTTGTAGTTAGCATTTTTTAGTAGAACTTTGAGATATATTGTTAGAAATATGCAATATGTACTATATTGTTTTAATAATTTGTAATGATATCATGATTTTTGATAGCTATGAATGTGAACCATACATCAACACCTGTTGATTCCATCTATGCTACAGTTCTGAATGGATTTCTCCTCGTTCTATCCGAAGAGGGAGATGTCATCTATTTATCTGAAAATGTAGAAGAATTTATTGGCATTTCACAGGTAATATTGTTTCTACAATTTTAAATAGATTTGTTACATAAAACACTTTTAAAAATGCTCTTTCTTTTCTGCAATAATTTTTGTAGCAGACATTATAGTTGACATCATTCTATCTCTTGTTAAATAATCATACAAGTGTTCTGGTCTTAATTCAAAAGACTCTAAGTTTGAATCTCAATATAGGCATGGATGTTTGTGTTGTGGTGAGGAATCCATCTTAAATATGATTTGCCTCCTTTAGACTACAGATACATTATTCCATGCCTCTGATTGTATTGCACATATAGAAATATTTGTTCCTGATCCTAGTCTGAGCCTTAGATTTCCCTATTCATTGAACATTCAGACTTGTGGTATTCATGTTATGGAGTAAATATTTAGCATCTTATTAAGTACTAGCAAGATACCCGACTTTACTCAGTTTGAATTGGTTAACTCTAAATTGAAGAGATAATAGAAATATATAATCACTAACATCTTTCGTGGAATAAAATAATATTTTAACACTTTTTCGCCATCTTTATATAATTTCTACAGCTTACTTTGGACACAAAGAAAGCACCAAAATGAAACAAAATAAAAGCTGTCGGGAAAAACGTTGTTTTAATGATATTAATTCATAATTCTTTTTTATCCTCTGATCTTGCACAAAGTTTAGAAATCCAAAATTGATTCAGAGCGAAAGAAACAGAAAATATCACTGTGTTTGACCAACAGGAGTTTCTGTTGAACTCCTGTTCGTTGAAAATATCGCCTGTCCCAAATATTCGGAAATTGTTTACATTGCACAAAGAACGAAAAGAAGACTCCAAATAAATGAAGTATCAGACTTGAAAATACATTTTAAAAAAAGTTTCTGAAAGATAGTTGCTTTATCAGCAGAACCGGTAAAGCAATCCAAGTAATCGCAATACTCAATATACATTCCAGTTTTTCTTAAACTGCCAAATTATGGTTGATTTAAGTATACTTGGGTTTTTTTTAGCATGAAATTTATCTAAATATGAAAATAAAGAAAAGTTTAATATTGCTTTCACTAAACTAATATTTTATGTATATATTAAAGGACATTGTACTTAAATGTATGGAATAAAATTTATGTGATGCCTGTACAAACACACAAACACAAAATCGAACACAAAACAGAAAGATGAACAGACAAACTTACACAACCAAGTTCAGTCACTAAATAAAGATAAGTACCGACAGTATGCAAAGTTGCATGAAACTATATGGAACCATGTGGACGTGTATATGCCACAGACACACAGAGACAGATGGACAGACGCACCAAATGCGCGAGAGGCAGATTTGGCAACAGAAGGATCCAAAACGGATAGAAAACTTGAAATTTGTTGAAAATATTCAATGTACAAACAAACATTCCATTCTCATTTATATAGATTGTGAATCATAGTCTTTTATTTAAATCTTTTTTTGCACTCAATAATTTTTTTTGTATCCATTTTGCTCATTTTCAACATTACTCATATCTGCATTTGTAACTGGAAGCCACTTTTAAATTTTATTATAAAGGAGTGATTTGTGTGAAGTAGTTATAAGGTTAAATAACCTTTACAATGGAGTTCAGCTTGTTTTACACTATTTATTGTTTAACTACAGACATCACAAAACAGTAATAATAATGATTATACATTTCCAACTCAGGGTGCAAGCATTAGAGTCTGTGGTTTGAGATTTCAGGGCGCTTACAGTTTCAGTTGGCACTGCAAAACTAGAAGCATGTATATCTCAGATCCATGAGGTGTAATTTTTATAACCATACAACTTGAATGCTCTAAATTTCTAAATTTTCAACTCTCGGTGTTATGTGATTCTTAAGAGGGCTTAGGCTGGCAAAATATATGTAATTACTAAACAGCCACAAGACACACATCTATTATTTAATTCTCTGAAGTAGTGTAGCATTGCTTTTACCTCACAACACATCAATTTGTTGAAAAAATCTTAGGGAATATTCTATTGATCATAGGGGCCTTAAAACTGGTTAGAAGTCATGTAGATGACTAGGTTACAATATTAAACTATGTGTGCAAACACCTCAGAGGTTTAAAAGAATCTTTGAAAACATAGAATTGGTCAAAAAAACTAAAGCTGGTTAGGACTTATACAAGGAAAACTGCTGGTTGTGAGGATTAATACGTTACGTGCATGGCTACTCAGATGATTAAAATTAAATATTTTGGAATAAAATTGTAGTTGCATTTTTTTTCTTCTAATTTTCACTTCTGACACAACTTAAAAATTTGCACACCATCACCCCATGTAAAAATGGGTTAAAATCAAATTATCTGCAGAACTTTTTTCATATTATAAATTTTGAATGAGCATGTTGCAATATGTGTTTCAGTATTTCATCTGGAAAAACATTATAAAACCTGCTATAAAAACAAAAAAAAATTATGTAATCTTTTAATCTATCCTTGGCCTCTTTACTCTTGTTTTGATTATTAAATTTTTATATTCATTCTCATTAAGATCGAGGCAATGCAATATGATATAAAACATTCAAATGCCATTTTTCACTTTGTTTTGTTCCAAAATTATTCAATGTAGGGTAACATTGACCCACTCTTTTTGTAAGCAGTATAAAAATTTCAAACTGAACCTGAATGATCTTATTTTTGAATTATATCCTACTAAATGTAGATAATAAATACAACTTGAAAAATTCTAGTATTTAAGATTTTTGTCTGTCCACAAATAAATATAATTTGTATAATAATATAATATGGAATTTTTCTATTTGTTTGTTCTTTTTTTTTTTACTACTGCCAAATGTGTTTTAATGTAGCTCATAACTGCTGTGATCTAAAACAACTTCTAAAAATTGTTTCGTTTTGCATGATGGAAAATAATTCATTGATGCTTTCTAAACAGTGTATTACTGTACATTGTATTTGTATTTTTGTAATAGGTAAAGCTTTTTTGTTTTTGTTAATTACAAGAGTCAAAGTGTAATTATTTCTGAAAGAATGTCGTGGGGAGTTTCTTGGTACATAAATGAAACATTTTAGAAACTCAAAATTAGCAGCCTTTTCTTTGAACCAACCATCATTTTTTTCAAATGATCTATTTAAATGAAATGTTCTGTGTCCTTTTTCTTAATGCTGCTATGTCATTATTCCTTTCAGTTATGTCTTTGTCATTTAATTTTAATGTTACTGAGTGCATAGTTGTGTGGATTCATTTCATTTTAAAAGTTTCATGGCTTTATAATAGCATTGAAAATGTCAATAGATTAGAAATTAGAAGACACTTAATCAAACTGTATCTGCAAATGTATCTCGGTATGAGAGAGAGAGAGAGAGAAACATTTTAACCAAAAAAACCCTAAAACTCTTAATTTAAATGTTCCACTACATTAAACATGTTTACTTTTGTGGGACCTGCACTGATAGAATATTATCAGAACTTCACAATATAGTACAACCTTCTAAAAGTTAGAACTGTGAGGTTCCCATTTCTCTTATGTGTGTACTGTATTGGATGAACATGATAAGGAAGTACTACATTGATTTGAAATTAGACATTCTATAATCTGGTGTATGCATGTATAACTCAATGCACATGGAATGGAAAAACTGCATGTACCGGATGCTCTTGATCTCCTATCTCACAACACTGGTCAGATATAGGACTTTTTATTTTACATTGAGTTTCAATTCAGTATAAAAATTTCAATATCTTGTAATTTTTGTTGTTTTCTTGTATTTAATATTCTTTTGAATGAATAGGTGGAAATGATGGGCCACAGTCTTTACGAATTCTCCCATCCTTGTGACCATGAAGAAATCAAGACTTTGCTCACTTCTAAGTTTTCTCCCAAAGAGACAAAGAAAGAAGACAAAGAGACAATCTCTGCATTCATTCGTATGAAGTCCACACTGAAAACGAAAGGAAGGGCTGTGAATTTAAAGTCAGCTACTTATCAAGTAAGTGCCTTATAGATTTTGTGCATTTAAATTTTATAAGAATTTATATATAGGCCTTTTATTTATATAATGACCTTTTATTTATATATAGGTCATTATCAATTATTTTTAAATTCAATTTTTTTTGTGAAAAAGTTCATCATTTTTGATAAGATTAGTATTTTTTAATTTCTTAGGAAAACTTCACATTTAAATAAGTATTCCTGCTATCCCTGTGCTGAAAAGATATTTAAAAAATTAAGATATTTTAAACTAAATTTAAAAAAGAAATAAAATTTTATATGCAACATTACAACCTAGAGTTCTTTTTATGGGCACTAATGCATGATGCTACAGTCCCTTGCTCTCCCCAAAGCGCTGGTTAAAAATTACAAATCATGCATGGGTGTGAAAGACATGTATATAAAGATGAATATATACACTCAAAAATATTGGGAAACACCTCAAAACTTCTTTCGCACAAAGCAATAGAAACATGAAGAGTTAGAAATATTAAAAGAGCAATATTGATATTTGGGTAAGACTCAATTATAAACCAAAATCATGAACGACCTGTGGAATATTTAACGGAGATGCAGTTCTATATTTAGGTAAAAGTCGTTACTTGAAACTTAAATTTCAATTTCACATGGGAATTCTGACTTTTTTAAATCTTTGCTAAATTTAATAGCGAGATCTTCACTCAATTTTATTCTAAATTGGCAACCAGGGCTGTAGAGGAGGGTATATGTCGTAATCCCTCTGGATTTTACTGCAAATTCTGTACCTTCTGCTTTTTCTTAAAACCTACGTACATGCTTTGCTTTTCCTAGAATACATAGTGCGAAAAATTACATGAAACACAGATAGCTGAAGAAGCAAAAGAAAAATTCTATTTCAAGATATCACTTTGGTACATTATTCCAAAATTGTACCTATTAATCAATAGCATTTCATTCAAAGTATAGAATGTAATCAAGACTTTGTTTGGATGATATTGATGAAAATTGTCAATTTTTGAAAGATATATTCATGCTTGATCCAGAAAATATAAATAAGAGGGATATTTGCCTTGGAGAAAAGGAGGTAAAAAGGATCTGTTGACGTTTTTGTATAGATGAAATGTGCACTATTCAAGGTTTGAGGGACCAATGAAAACGTCCAAGTTGTTCCGTAAAAATTAAAGCCTCTTTTAAGAACAATTGAAAGATTACCATGTTCCAAGGCTGAGTGCAAGCGTGGATTTAGTTTAATGAATAACATTGTGTAACATATTTAACACCATGTTTATTTATTTCAAACATCTATCAAATGTTCATCAATGCAAATATACCACCTATAAAACACTTTCAACCAGAAAAAATTTGTGAATTCTTGGTTGGCCAACCATTGCCCTTCAGTAGACAAATAGCCTTAAAATTTGTCAAAAAAAAAAAAAAAAAAATTACGTCCTACTTTATATGTGTTTGAATATTTTTCTCTTAGCATATCCTGTAATTATTTTACATCAAAGTTAAATATTAATATATTTTAAAATTTGAATATCACTCATTGCTAGTCTACATAAATACAGTAAACTCGAACCTCGTGAACACGAATTTCTACTTAATTCAAAGTTTCATTAAAGTTCTGCAATTCCTTTCCCATAATATAAAATTTAATGCAGGCTTTTTTCTCGTGATAATTTAAACTTCGATTAATTCGAGCATATTCCCCGGGTCCTTTGAGTATACCCATGGGGGCCCGTAGGAGGGGGCAGTCAATCACCTTGATTATGGATTTCCTATATATACACTGAAAAGCACATACCTTATGATCACCTACTCAATAACGAGTTGCGCCTCCTTTGGCCTGCAAAACAGCTGCAACTCGCCTGGGCATAGATGCCACAAGTTCTTGGTACATGACTGGAGACAGGTTGTGCCAAATGCCAAACAGCGGTCATGCAAAGTCGAGATATTCGGACATGGTGGAGTTAGTGCACTGAGCTGCTGCTCCATGACACCCTAAATGTGCTCTATAGTACTAAGATCCGGCAAGTTAGGTAGTCAGGACATTAAGTTGAATACATCAGTATGCGCATCAAACCACTCCAACACAATCCGAGCCTTATAGATGGGGCATTGTCCTGTTGGAAGATTCCATTTCCAGTTGGGAAGACAGACACCATGTAAGGGTTCAACTGATCCACAATGATGTTCAGATAGTTCACAGCATTCATGGTCTGTTCAATCACAACTACAGGTCCCAGAGTCGCCCATGAGAACATCCCCCAAAGCATAATACCGCCACCACCAGCCTGTGTATGATCTCTGTACAAGAAGGGAGCAACTGTTTACCTTCCTTCGAATGGAAGCAGACCCCTCCGTACCGAGTTACTGAAAACCCACAGCGGATTAGCGGATGCTAGGGAAAGCCTCTAATGAGAAATTTTAGAAGTGGGCCTAGTGACGCGCCGTCCGAAAAACCCTTATCTGCCCAGGATGAGCACGATAGGGCGTGGACGTGGTCGACCCCGGAATGTGTGCGCTGAAGATATGTGGCCCGGCTCAATGATATCAGTCAACCTTAGGTCCGTTATGAGCCAGAAAAGTTTTCTTCATAGATTCGTGCCGAGGGGTGTCAGAGGCGCACACCCAGGCATCTCCTAGGAACCTATCGGCATTCCTGAGTAGCCCAACGGAACAGCAGGCTGCCCCAACGTCCTGTTTATCCGGTACCGTGGGCAACCGATACCATCATCTATGGAGTCTTGCAGACCCTTGCCGTCCGCCAGATAGCCTTCTTTCGTTAGCGTACAGGTATTAGCCTAGGGCAGCCGGGGAGTGGTCCTGACACCGCTAGTTTCCGTGTGGCACCTAAGGAGGTTCCTGTCGCTACTTGATCGCAGGAACAGCGGCATCGCCCTGTGCCAGTTCCTATGACCCAAACCGATAGCCTGCTGGCTAGAGCGGCTTCGCCACGTTAGAGACTGACATATTCCTCCTACACGGATGGACAACTGTTTACCTGACTAATACCATACCCTGACACAACCATATGATTTCGCATAAAAAAGCCACTTTGTTTTGTTTCTCGAATTAAATAAACCACGACAGCCGTCTGTGTTGCCCATTCTCCATCGTATTCTGTCCGTCTAAGTTGACACCTCTGGATTCTGTTCAGACGGCCGCCTAGTTATGCCCGCAGCATCATGACATATCATGGTTGTTATATAACGTCTCCACTTTCTTAGGAAACCGAAGCTTTAACCAAGCGGGACAGTCTCCGACGTCCTTTATCTTTGATGACCAACACCTTGGCATCTACTGCTGGTGTCACCGTCATTTATCCACTTTGCATGAATACTAACATTTGGCAGATCGTGAACAACCTACTAGTCGTGCAGTTTTGGTGATACTCACTCCGAGTCTTCTGACTATTACGAACTGCGCTATATCAAATTGGCTTAGATCAGCAGCCTTTCCCATCACTCACAAAAGTAAGTGCAAGAATGATGAATTACCTTCTCCAGCAGCAGTTAAATACCATTCTCACTTAATCATGTGCCCCTCACATCATCCAGACAAGTTCATTGAAAAATGTGGTGTTGGTCATAATGTTTTGGCTTGTCAGTGATGTTCGTATGTATGTGCATGTGTAATCGTGGAAAGTGTGTTTGTGTGTGTGGGGGTAAGTAGTAAGTACATGTTTCGCATCCCCATGGAAAAAATTCTATGGGCATAAATGGTATACCCTCTGTTTTTTTTATGACTACAGCACTGTTGGCAACACTCATGTATTGTAAAGACAAGCCATAGAGAAAGCAAAAATCGTCACGGATAGTTTTCATTTTTTGATTACGACAATAGTGTGTCAAGAACATTACATTTGTATTTTAAATAATTCTTTGCATGTCAAGTTACTTCCTTATCTAGTGTTTCATCTATTTCCATTATCTTAACTTTTCTCTTTGAGTTCTCTCTTTTGGGCCCCCTTCGAAGTGGACCCTGTGCATGTGCACTTGTTGCACCTGCCTAGTTATGGCACTGTGTATCAATAAGCTGTAAAGCATCGTTCAGAAGCAATACAAGGGAATAAACGGCATGACATGGAGGCAAACGTCCACATGGTATGCTATGGCAAATTATGCCAACCATCTGATTTACTGGACATATTGCTGTGCTGTGAAACTACCTTGTACCACTATTAGAGGGAGCAAGCTGTTATAAGATTTTCCACACCATTAAAGTAGGTGCTACAAGCTTTATAGTTGTCAACAGCACATAGATAATAATAACACTGGCTGGGTATTCATTGCACATGGATGTGGTGATCATCTACTCCAAAACAGAAGTGGAATTCATAACTAAACATGATATGCTGTCATTTCATGCCAGTTTGTGACTGTTGGGCATGGTTATGCAAAGCATAGGCCACAAGTTTATTGTTAATTGACCATACCATTGTAACCCCTAGTGTCATGTTGTAGGAAGCCATCTCTTACTATAATTAATTCTTTTTAGTAGTGGTTTGAGGTAGTTTGACAGTGAATAATGCAATCTGTTATTCTCTTTCATGTCATGTATCCAGGGGGCTATTTATGTGCCTACCAACTACCGGCCATCCCTCCTTACCTCGCCCCACCCATATGTATCTCCGATTGATTATGTCTGACATGTTAGGCCTTCATTTGCACTGCCATCAGAATATAAAAAAATCGAGAAAAGCAGCTGCAGTATGCTCAGCATAAATTACCACAGGATATCTTGAGGACATTTAATTTTTCAGTGATTTGGATTCAAAGGAACAATATTCTTCAACTGCATGAATTTAAGGATTTCAAACTGAATCAGATGACACACCGAATTTTTCTGTAGCGCTATTTTTAAGCTTTCCACTCTGCCAAAATGTATGGATTGCCAAACTGACTTCCCAAAGTGAAATGTTTTTATTTGAATTACATTGTAATTAAAGTACCACAAGCACTTTGGTGTGAACATGAACACACAACCAGTCATAGGTGTTTTGTGGTTGGTAGTGAATGTATTAAGGAATGACTCAAAAAGAAACAAATTGAATCAAAATTATAATCAATAATAAAACCTAAATATTCTGAATCCTAGTATCTAAAAAAAAATGTAATTCAATTTTCATTTTTTGCTATGTATCACAGTATTAAACAGTGAACATTGAGCTGAGGATAATGATTATTTTATAATCATGATTTAGAGATTACACTTTACATTCTGACTTCCATCTCGTCAAAAGTGTTTTGTACCAATCACTCCATTTTCAGTGCTTCTTGAAATATATTTGTCACAATTTTCCAGATCTTGTAATTTTAAAAAAAAGTTTACGTTTAGTTCTGCAAATTTATTTGTCCATACAACACTGTTTTGAAATTCAACCATTTCCAAGTTATCAATTTGAAGCCAATCGAAAGAGCATAATTTAAGGTATTCAAATTTAAGTTTGTGTGGTAAAATGACAAACTGTAAAACTATCTCCATTTCACGAAATTTGGAGAATCTTTCGTCAAATATTTTGTTTACATTCGCTAATACTGACAAATAGTATTTTAAGACTTCTGCTTTGTTTTCGACATTGCTAGCAAAATAGGATGATGTTAGGAAATGTTCTTTTAATGATAGAAAATACTTCAATTTTCCATGAACCAGGTCATTTGAATATATATCTAGCTTTGTTACAAATGCTTTGAGAATTTCATACATTGTTAAGGTGATTTGATCACGGCCTTGAACTTTCGTATGTGGCTCATTAAAATGCCCTGAGAAATCACAAAAGAACATGAGATCATTCAACCAATTCAAATTTGTGAGTTCTTAAAAAACTTTACCCTTTTCATCTAAAAATATCCTAATTTCGTTTAACAAACTAACGAAACATTCCAAAAGTTGACCTAGACTTATCCATCGAACGTTACTGTACTACATAACCAAACCCGAATACTGAGCATCCACTTCCTCCAATAAATTTGATGGTAAAACAATGTGATCGTCTAATATTGCTTCGGGTGTCACTATGTGACCCGGGGGTCATAGGTTCGCCATCACTGCTTTAGGCCATCCCAAGGGGTTGCAAATTATGCCTCATTAAATGGATATTTAGAAAGATTAATATTGTTGTATTTCTCTTGTATGTTTCAGAATACATTGAATTTTCTCAATTCATGTATATTTATGATTTTTATTGGCAATCCATAGGTATTTTAGTATTTATTGATAGTTTGCTATTCATAAATTAAGAATATTGGGGTACAAAGTTTTATAAACTTTTTATGAGGTTTACAAGCATATAAACATTAGATTAGCACTTTTCTACCCAACAAGGCTTTTTGGCTCCTTATTTTGTCATAGAAATTGTTACCTGTTTGATGAGACTATTTTTTTTCAGGTTATTCATTACATTGGTCACAAATTTGACAAGCCACTTTCTACTAATGACCAGAACTGTCCTGCTTTCTACCTGGTGTTCATTGGCAAGACCATTCCACATCCAGCACAGATCGATGTACCTTTGGACAAGGAAATATTCCTCAGTAGGCACAGCCTGGATATGAAAATCACGCACATTGATGAAAGGTAAACTTTCTCATTTTATCCTATTTCATATATTATATTCTTTGGGAATGGTATCAGTCCCCCCCCCCCTGTTGCAACACAGCCATGACACCAGCCCCATAGGCTGAATTGAATATTGGAACTATATAAAGCATAGTAAAGTTATGTGATTGGAAACTTAATATATAACTAGTTTTATATCATTGAATTTCTTTAAAGGCTGTTTTTGAAAGAATTTGATATTTTTTTAAATTATTAGCATGTGTACTATCGAAATCATGTTTAATCTCTTTCTTTGTGCAATTATAGTCTGTTGTTGGTTATATCGAGATCTTGGGTTATCTACCAGACTATTTGGATGAATTACTTGTTTTTCTAAAAAGTGAAAAAACATTTATGATGGTTGATGTTTTTAAGCACAGTCATATTTACCGTGAGAATATTATTTCATGTATAAAAGCATTATTATTGAACTATCAGGGCTTATTATATATTTTTGTGATGTACAAATGTTTTATGTAATTTGAAATATTTAATTGTAATCCATATTTCAGCGTAACAAATTAACCTTTTACATTTTTAAGTAAAATAAAATCATTCAGACATAATCCATGGCAATATCAATCTAAACACAACAGCAAAATAAAGTGGCTCAAAACAAGCAGTGGAAAATTTTCGATTGACAAAGGAACTTCAGTTTTGTTGGTACTATTTAATATCTCTCTCTAGCAGAAGTCTGGTTAAAGTCAAGGCTATTACGTACTTGTACCGATGTATGTGAGATATGTGTCATCCACCGGCTAGGTTTAAAAAAATCTTGTACAATGCCATGTAGTGTAAGGACATGTAGTCACAAAGCAACAAGATGAGGAGGTGTATGTAGCATACATTCTGGAAGTCGGGGGACTTTCTAGATAAGTCTATGAAGGTCAGTCAAGTCACATAATAATAGATAAATAAATTGCCAACCTTCCACCAACCACAGCACTCGTGGGAGACATTGTCACATGCAGTGGACATGGCTGGCAATGAAGAATGCAATACATATATATTCCAAGTGTTTACAAGTATAATAATTTATGTAACCTCTTCTGCTGAGCTTAATCCTATCATGATATATCAGTATATATGCTTATGAATTTAACTAATCAAGTTCACATAGATCTAACCCAAAATTTATATGAAACAATTACTGTTAAAGTTGCCACGTGATGCACAATTACCTGAAGAGTGTGGTTTCTCATGAATAATTTCTGAAAGGAACATATCATAACCATATTTTTACAAAAATTGCTTCGAGATGAAGTAGATAATGATTGTTTCAGCATATTTTGACATGTTAATAGTATAATTTAAATACTATGGCCCAGTATTCACAAGTTAACATCATAAAAATTTCTAATTCATGTTCAATTAAAAACTGTGTTTCTAACATTTTCTTATTTGAATATTGTGTTCTGCTAATACTTCAAAGTGATAAGTTTTGGCATTTTGATTTTAGGATATCTGAATTCCTGGGCTATAAAAGTTCTGAGTTAATTGGTAAATCTGTGTATTCTTACCATCATGCGGTTGATGCTGTAGAATTACAACCATCCTTCAAAACTCGTAAGTTCATTTATGTTATATCATCTTAATCACAAATTTCTAATTTTGATGTTTTCTAAATGTTTTTTTTACTTGAATGAATTTTCTAGTTGTGTATTTAAATAGCAATCAACCCTAATCAAAGAGACCTTAATAATGAGTGAGTGAGCATAAATATTATTTAAAGTAATATTCATCATTGCATATGAAAAATGGATGACTATGGGCATTTTACGATTTATAGAAAGATTTTTTTTCCACTTTGCATGCTATGACTAATATTTACATTCGTTATTTGTTACTTTAATGAATTTTCTCATTTTGGTGTTATGATCTATGATATATAATTGGTTTTTACCATGCTTTAGAGACATGACATGAAAAATTGTAACTATGTATTGAAGATTTAGTTTTCTGTTGTGTCAAGCATTAGATTGAGTCTTATTCTTATTAATATAGACAGTTTCTTTCTGAGATCTGGTTCAATGATGGTAACGGTAGAATTTTTCACACAATGTATGATCCTGAGGATGTAATTAGAGGCTGGAAAAGTATTTGCAGTATTTGGCAATGGAGGAATGACAGTTATTGCTGAATTATATTCAAATGAGAGGATAGTAGTGAACATAGACAAAATACTGAATTAAAATAAAAAGGTCTTGGGTATCACAAACAAGCTTCTAAAATGAAGAGTAGGGTGATGAGTTAAACAGATCACCAGTTATCAAAAACCTTTTTTATAAGCTAAAGCTCAAGCTAAAAATAACATGCCAAGGCAATAACTTTCATATTAATTTATTTTTGCTAAATCTTATTATCCCACACCAGGTATCCAAAATTTCCGAAAAAGATGGTGAATGTATGGTGTTAGGTTCTTATAAAAAATATGTCTCACATTTTTCCCTTTTGAATAAAACAATCTTGTTCCTTGGCTGATGCATGGAGTGCTTTGATAAATAATAATTTTCTGTGACTGAAAAACTATAAATATGTAAAAATATGGTAATTGTAAAGTTTTTTTTAATTTTTATCAAGCTAATGATCCTATTTTCTAACACTAGCTTTTAATCGATGTATTAAATTTGAATGTTCTATTTAAAAATTAACTTCCATGGAATGTTTTTAATTTTACCAATAAATTTGACAAATGAAATAGAAAAAATTATCTTCAAAAGAGCTTGATAAATTCTAAAAATTTGTATACAATTTTTATAAGACATAGTCAACAGGTGTAGCAAGATTCTTCCAGCTGTTGAAAAGTTACAAAAATGCATTTTGAATATCTCTCATCCCATCAAGTTGAGATTTCAGGGTACAAACCTAATCCATGCCACTTGACTCATCATGCTAGGAAAAATATATAAGATTTCCTTCAAAGTAGAGATCAACGAGCACCACTGTTAAGTTTGAAATGCATACGGTATTTACAGGTATAGAGAGATACCATAATTGTTTTTAGTTGATAGTGTCCACTACCCTTGAAGAAATATTATTGCTGATTTTAATATGAAGTTAGTTTTTTGCTAATGTTTATTAGCCATTTTATTTTGTTTGTTATGGTTTAGTTATAGTATTTGTTTGTTACTTGATACTTAAATTGTAATTATGTGTATCACAAAAATCTTCACTGGACAACAAAAAATGACACACCATCAATAAACAGTTAAAATAAGTACACAAATAATGTTGGTAAATTTATTGTTGAGCATGTTTATTTTAAGTTGGTGGTATATTCTTTTGGTGACCTTATTTTCTTTGACTACATGCAAGTGCTCTTACAACAAACTCAATAATGGCCCTGATGATGTAACGGAGTGAAAAGAGCAGGGATTAATTAATATGCTTTGTTTTGAGAGTAAGAATAATTAGTTTGAAGGTACTTTAGGAATGAGGAGATTAAAGTCACTTCAAGTTCATGCACATATATTTATGGAAAATCCCATCCTTGTTAATAAATTACAATTTGCTACTTTTACAAACGTCTATTTGACATACTTTTGTGCAATGGGTACTGCAATACAAATTACAATGTCTCACTATAAATTTCCAGTTTTCTTTTATTTAATTTGTAATACATTGGTTAGAACTTTCAAGATACATTAATGTTATTCACATCTCACATGTTCCCTACTGGTATTAATAGAAAAAGGGTTGTTTTTCCAAAAATCAGAGAAATTCAGCTTATTTACCATGGGACAAGATCTATGGTTCTGTTTAGTTTGATTATTTTTCTATTTATCTTATTAGCACTGCTTCAAATTGAGACAAAATTTCTTCTTAAATCTACTTTTGATTTATTTAAAGAATTTAATTAAAATATATTTCTTACTTTGAATTAGAGTAAGTTAATAATAATACCTATTGAACAAACCACTGTTATTATACCTCATGACTTGTGTAAGCTTTTCATGATAAATATAAATTTCAGTTGTCACATACTTTCACTGACTTATACATAATTGTAAAATTACATGAATATTTAAATTCATTTTAGTTTTTATGTTATTGAATAAAAATAATTTGTGTGTAAAAGAAAGTTTCAAAATGCAATTTAAATGGTCTCAAAATAAATTAAAAAACTATTTTGTTTTCTAAATATTTTAAACTAACTCCACTGCTTTGCATTTTCTGTTGATATCAGTTTTAAGTTATAACAATTTCTTGTGTCTTTAATATTTACAACTCTTATGTCTATAAAAAAAATATTTCAACACTTTGGAAAAGACTTTCACTGTTGTTTAAACATTAAATTATATTTTTTACAATGCTCATCTTTTTCATGACTAATGTGTCATTTAGTGCTCCATAGATGGCAGCACGAACTATCTTTCTTTGTTGTAAGCAGAAAGATCGTTGACATTTTCCGTGAATTGTGCATATTCAATTATTACTTTGTGATTTTGAGAAAGTTTTGAATGTGATGCATCATGTTTGTTTGAATTCACAATTCTGTTTAAAATCTCGTTTTCAAAACTTTTTTTCAAAAAATTGTGAAGATGTTTTATTTTAAATGATTACTTCAACATAACGTTAATGAAATTATAAGAACGAAAAAAAATACTTACAAATTACAAATAAAAAAACTACATCTCAAACAGGACTTATACTCTAGATAAACTCTACACCCAAACTCTCAAGTGTGAAAAAAGAAAAGATTACTACTAAGATAAGCAGGATGGAGAGGTTTTCTGTTAATACAAGGAGTGAAAGCCTGCCACCTAGAATTGAGAGCTGCATTTATTTAATTACGTTAATATATGCCTGAGAAAAATAAATGATCAAGTTTTAGGATTTTATTTAGAAAATAAGAGTAAATGCCATTTCATAAAAAAAAAAGAGTTAAGTATGAGAAAAACATTGAATGCAAATGGTATTTTCCTTACAAATCAGAATCTTTAACTCTTCATGCTAAGAAATCCATCATAGGGATAATCTCTTTTCTACAAATTGTTTTGCAAATCTAACCTATCCAAAATGTTTGGAATTTGGAGTACTGTTGAGGTATGTAAAGTAAGACTACACACACATCAAACTCTGAAAGAAAATTTATTTTGAAAGATAGCCTGTCTTGTACAGCTAAAATATAAATGGTTCAAAAATCAACTGTTCACTACAAAAATCTATATGTGTCAATTCATAAAGAAACCTAAATTTGCATTGTTATGAAATCAACCTCAAAGAGTCATGCACATACCATGCTTTAAAAAATTTTCCATTATCAAACTACTGCAGCTTGTGTCAATCCGATTGTTGAAATTGTTTTAGTAAAATGCTGACATTTTTGGTTTCCATTGATAGAGAAATCTATTGGTCTATGGAGTAAGGTTGCTTGTTGGATTGGTGCCAATAGTAAGGGAACTATAATGTAATTCAAAGAAATTTCATTAAAACTACTATAGCGAGAAAATGTGCTGCTACTTTTTCTCTGATGTCTTATAATAGATAGTTCTATCAAATGTTCTGAGGTAAAACTTCATTAGTAATTCAAATTTTTGATAGTTCTTTTCTAATAGTATTAACCCAGAATATCTTGTTTTTCTTCTATTTTGCTTCTTCTTTTTCTCCATTTTCTTCTAATTTGAATGCCTGACATCTAAGATAAGTTTTTAGTCTGTGGAACCTATTAAATTTTTCAGATACTTTAATTTCCATTTTTAATATGCTTATATTTAATTACAGATTCTGTAAAAGTGAAGGAATTAATTAAATCTTATTTCAACTCCTGCTAAATCCTATGAAGTGCTTTAATATTTTCATGAATGACTCATCTGTTGAATTCAACTTGGTGTATTCATTTCATTGTGTTGTAGCTCAAAAGCATCACCACTTTGTTTTACATCTTGGTACTTTTATATCCAGTTCCTTCACTGCCTATAGACTTCGTAAAATGAGATTTCATTTTAAATCCATTTCATTGTATGAGTATTACTTAATTTTATTTCAATGAATAACTAAATTTAATCAACAACAAAGACTTTGTTCGTAATTTTTTTTTAAATAAAAACTTTACTGGCCAAATGAAATTCATTGAAAATGAAACTTATTAGGCAGCTATTGATAACTAGGGATGCCAAGATTGGAATTGCAAAAAATATCGCAAGAAAGCAAATCTTATGCTTAGCATTAGAAGGCCTCATAAGTTAACTCTATTCGCCATTGTTTCTTTTCCACAACGACATTACAATACAAATGATTCTCTGACTTATATTAAGAAGAAGCCCAAAATTGTGAAATAGCATCCAATCTTTCCAACTCTGTATGGGTGATCCAAAGGCTATATGAAAATTTGAGACAGTCTTAAAATGGTTGGAGAATGAAGAGAAGGATAAAATGAGCATATTATCGGCTGGATGGCTAGTCGATTGAAAATAAAAAATCATTAACCAATTTTAATAAGAAATCCGTCAGAAATCCAAATGATCGAATGTCCGCATTCCCCGGTTGGCTTTTACAATGAAAATCATGACTGCGAAAATAGAAACTAATGACAGTGATTTACGTTTTTAAAAAATCGCCTTTTTTGTTTCTGATTTTATCAGTATTTACTTTTTTGATTACCACAATTTAGAGTGTTTTTAACCATGTTGTGTTGAGCTTCTGGGTTCATAAGAATCAGTAGCCTAACGTTCATGGAAGCTCATAGGCTCAGCATCAACCAAAATTAAAATTTGTAGTAAAAAAAATATAAATTTATAAAATAAAAAAAAATAATAAAAAAACAATAATAAAAATAAATATAAAAATTATAAAATAAAAATAATAAAACAATAATTATAAAATAATAATAAAAATAAATATAATATAAATAAAAACATAAAATATTAAGGGCGAAACGAAAATCTGAGTGAGACATTGGTTTCTATTTTAACGTCCTTGATTTTCATCGCAAGAAGCCAACAAGGACTGCCGATTGTTTTAACTTCAAATATTTTCATACTGTGATTGGTATCATCAACCAAAATTAAAATTTTTAGTAAAAAAATATAAATTTATAAAATAAAAAAATAATAATAAAAATAAATATAATATAAATAAAAAACATAAAATATTGAGAGCAAAACGAAAATCTGAGTGAGACATGGGTTTCTATTTCAACGCCCTTGATTTTCATCGCAAGAAGTCAACAAGGACTGCCGATTCTTTTAACTTCAAATATTTTCATACTGTGTTTGGTTAATGACGTGGCATGGCAATGGTTACCATTAGCACAAACTCATCTCTACTACCCGATGCCTCCGACTGAGACTAGCATTCAGTCCATATAATATGCTCAGTTGGTCTTTGTGCATGGTCTGTTATTCGCTCCGTACTCTTATTATTTTCCTTCATTTGTACAAAACAGCATCAAGCTCCTAGACAGCGCTTGAATCATCCACAGATAGTTGCCAGGATTTGGCGCAGGTGCACTTTTGGGGTTCTTTTCAAATTTGGGAGCAAAAACGATTTGTTTTGGAGTTTCTTTGAGGAAAAGAAGCTACGTAGAATGTAGTTTACGCTGATTGTCTAAACCTTGACATAAAATTTGTCTTTTTGCTTCCGATTCAATCTCAGCATCCTCACTTGTCAATGTTACGCTGCGCCACATTGCTATTAATCTTACGTTATAAATACGCTACGAGACTGTTATTATGTTCAACGAATACATAGCTATTCGTCAGAAAAGGGAACCATACCACTTAAGATGGCAATAAAAAATAAAATGCAGCTCGGAAAAGTAAAAAAATTCTGCTATGTATTCTGAATGTTCCCCGAACACATAGAAGAGAGTAAACACGTGTTAAAATACTTTCTCCAGTTGGTCCATTAGAAGGGTGACTATATACCCCTCATTCCTACATTCCATCTTTGGCCTAAGTGATCTTCAGAATCGAAATCAGCAGCATTCGTATGCACTGTGGACTATTCTGGAGCTCAGATATCGGACAGAAGCTCATCCGTTGGGTGTTCATTTACAGGGAACCCTCCCCTTACTTCTAATGCCTCTGCCACCTGCGTCTTCTCAAGCCAATTTGCTGACTTTGACGTTTCTCCCCTTTGCACGTCACCCATGCCGTTCTTAAAGTGTCGCTCCGATCGCGATTGGGCAAATAAAGAAATAAAAGTGAACTGAACACCTGCCAATTCCGAAAAGGTAGGATCAGACTGCGGGTCCATGATGCGTAAATAATTCTATAAAACGAAAAATGTGAATGCAGCAAGCTGAATCAACCGCAAGGTGTATTTTAGTCGCTCATAGAAATAAATGTACAGGTATACATAAAGTCCCATAGCCATTTCAATATATACTTAGGACATATAGGCACGGTTCAACATGCTCTGGGTTCAGATCCTAGTCATGACTTGTATGTTAGTAGTGGTTCGGAATCCACTTTGAGCCGTAGGTTCGATCTCTAGTTAGCTCTCGTGTATCAAAAGAACGACAGCAGAGCGACAACCAACCAAAATAAGTGCACTCACGAGCGAAATATAGCATGCAATTCATTTGTAAACGTACCATCCACATCTGAAGCGAGATCGCCTTGACTCAGTGGGTTTGCCCACTACGATAACAACTTGTGAGTTGCAGACGGGGCACGTTCATTTTCTGTCAGGTTCGATTCAGTTAAGCTTTCCTTGTGTGAGTGTCTTCCTACTTGTCGTTGTTTGGCGGTGCTTGGTTGGTTAAATATGGTTCTAACGCCATTAAACCCTACCAACCACATCTGAAACTTTTTATGTATGGAAGGTGATTCCGGAGTTGCTTAGTAATTCTTCGTGAGTAGTCGAATCTTCAGTGTTCTGAGGCACTAACATCGTTTTGTACGTTGTTTGGAAAGAAAAGTCTATTTCAAAATTAGCTTCTTTCTAAAATGTATAAGGTTCCCGAATAGACTATTGTAACCCATCTATACGTGACCATTTAGAAATAAATTCAAAACTTACGTATTTATCAAATAAATTTTGAAAAATCATGCTTTAAATCTTTTAAAAGAATTTGATCCATGAAGTTTTTAATCAAAGTTCTAAAATAAACAATGACGTCTTTTAGATGAAAATGACCAGTAAAATGCAAGCCGAAAAAATAGCTTGCTTTGTAACTCTTATTCTTACTACAAGAGTCAAAGCGATGTGGACAATACGTCCAGTCGCTTCGTAAAATTTCACAAAAAGTCGAATTTATAGTGCTCGGTTAACAGTCGCATTTACAGTGCTGTAGTGTGTAGAACGGGAAAATACTTTGTTCCCAAGTCCGGAGTGAGTACTATTAGTTCGCTTCAGACATGCAGGCATCCATTTCAGGGTAAGTTATGACCACCTGTCTCAAAGTTATTCAGTTTTTCACCCACCTCAATGTTCTCGGTTTGATGAAATGATCTTTACCATTTTGGTCCCGACATCTCAACTTTTAGAACGTATTCTTGCAAGTGATACAAAAATACTTTCAGTGTGGTAGAACTCGCTTCATAAATATTTAATTTCAAAAGTTTATCTCATTTTTGGATTAATTGGTTGAACTTGCAATTGGACGTTCTGGTCAATTTGTATTTTTCACGAATGCCGGATGAAAGAAGTAATAAAATGCAATGTGGTTCATAGTACAGTGCAACTCCAGTGAAAAAGCAGATGACCTTGGGGAAATCCATCTATACAAAGGTGGTTAAGCTCACAGGAAAGAGAGTTGGAAAGAGAGAACCGTTGTGTTGCTCTAGTACGACGTTAATTAAAAATTACTAAAAAAATATTACTAGTCCCACGGGCTACCGCCATAGATGATTATTTGCTTTGCCAGTTTTGTCTACGCATGACTTATTTCAGCCAGTTTAGTGTTGCTGTACATGTTGGACCAACGATTGACGTGAGAGAGGAGTTGTTAGGATGAGTATTGCTTGTAGCTGAGGTTCATCAAAAGGAGTGTTTTGACGCCGGGGCTGTGGTTGTTCCAGGAACTGTATTTAGTTGCGATGGCAAGGAAATGATCCCTCTTCCAAGTTATCTTACAGTTGCTCTCTTGGCAAATAACCATAGTTTTGGGACGAAAGCGGGATCCCACTTTCTTTTCTTTCGAGAAACACGCTGATAGCTAAAAGTACTTTCTTCTGTTAAATTGCAAAACTGTAGTATTCTCTGCCATGAGATAAGGAGGCTTTACGATTCGTGTAAATAAAAATCGGACCGAGTTGTTAGAAGAAAGAGAATTCTGTACGGCTGTTTATTTTCCCCTCGTTTCGTCGGAAACAAAAAAAAAATAACTTAAAATGAGACCCGAACCGGAAGTGTATATATTTACAAAGAAAATAACTTTTACGATTTTTTTACTTCCGAAAGCAAGGGATTGAAAGTGGAAAGTTGGGAGAGAATAAAATCTGGGTTGTATAGAATTTGGTTTCAGCTGTTTTTATTTGAAGCACTTCACCCATGTGTCGAATGCAAAGGAAGCAATTGGCAAGTTCCGAAAGAAAGGTGTGTGAAGAAAAGGGTTCGTGGATTCTTGAAAAATTGAAAGACAGAAAAAGACGCCCCCCCCCCTCAACAGTATTTTTCCAATTCAGAATAATTTCAGAGCTGTGCATACTTTTTATTACACTAGCTTTTAACTTGTGCACAGAAAAGTTGAGCTTTTTGTCTAGTGTCTGTTCATTATACATTTTGCGTCAAACATTAAAACTTACTAGAAAAACTCAGAATTTCAAAGCTCTATTTATTGTTTCATCAAAAAGTATCTTTTTTGAGAAAACGCAGATTTAGCAGATTTTTCCCTTCCGCGCTAGTAGCATGCGATCTGTAAGCGACACAGGTTCGATTGCTGTTACTATCTGGGTGTATTTCCCTCTTTTGTGTGTATAAAACTTTCTTGTATGTGCACATCCATTAACATGACTTGTAAACATTGCTTTACTCAGTTTGGTCAGATCTGACCCTTGCGCCATAAAAAGCAGCCATTTCTTTTTAGATTTCAATGATATGGTATGAAAAAGAATAAATTGACATTCGAGCGACACGTTCAAACAGCAAACTGAAGTAATACCTGATTCTGTGAAATGATTTTAAAAGATTATACGAGCAGTAATTTTAATTCCATGGATATATCCTAACACGCCTAATTTAAGTATAAATATTTTAAAATATTTATTTTCAATTTTAAAATGCCGTCATCCATCCTTGAAGCTTATATTGAAGAATGGGCACGATTTAGTTTTTTTATCAAATCATATTATTTTAACACTTGCGACTTTAATACATATTTGTGTCTGAAAAAGATATCGAATACAGATGATCATTTGCAGTAATTTGATGAGAACCACTTAAGCTGGAACCGCATAAAAACAATGAACGTGTACATGATTTACTACTTCTTGTTACTCTGCTGTGATTTACTATTTTCAGAAACGCTTCAATCCTTCAACGAATTTCTTTACCATAAGTACCGGTAAAATTTACCCCGGAGTAGAATAAAATGACCGCAGAGCTGCTACTTTGGCTATGTAGAGGATGTGGAAAGTTGCACGTGAGAAAATTTACAAAATTTTATCATTTTTCCTTGCAAAACATCAGGAAGACGGCGGGTTAATAATTTCCATTCGGTCTTTTCACTGTCTCTAGTGAGCTTAACATTGCATGAGCATCAAATTGAAAACAATTATGTTCTGTCTTTAAGAAACTTTCTCTCTCTGTCTTGAACTCTCTCTCTTGAAACTTGAAACTCTGTGAGAGAAAACACATGGTATTTACAAATTATATTCTTCCCAGTGACTAATGTAACACACCCTGTGTGTGTTTCTCGTCTGTGAGTAAAATTTCCCTTGTATTTGTATATCCATTTCTGGACATTATCTGTTTTTTTGTTAAGCGCAGCTTGGCCAAATATAGCCCTTTTGTTGCGCCATAAAACCTAACCTACCAATTCGATGACTAAAAGAAACGGTTGATCCAGCCATGTATTGATAAAATTTGGTCTATTTTCTATCATTAGAATTCAATTCAATTTTTAATCGTAAATCCTTTTTTTTATATATGAGAGTGCGAACAAAGAAACTCACACAGAAGACGGGGATTTTACTTTCCTGTACCCAAATCGCCCTCGCATGATACATAACAGGGTTATCTTAAGTTTACTTAGTTTATTGGCGTTTAATCCAATTGATACTGATCAATTAATTATCCCATATCAATCCTAATCCGGAGTTTCTTTTACTTATGTTATGTAGTCGTATATTCGAAACACAAGCCAGTGAAGTCACTTCCGTAAATAAAGTACGATCCACCACAAAAACACTACCGCAAACAATATTAAGCTTCAGAAAAATCTTCATGGAACATAATTTTATAAAGATATTAAGAAAATTTTCAATCTTTTTGGATGGCGGCCTCTAAAAATGTTTAATTTAAATTTTGAATGTCCGCTCCTGGCGTTGAGGGACTAACCAAAAAAGAGATTTATCGGATTCGAATAGTTCGCGTCAAAATCCACCTAAGTCCCTTCTGTTAATATAAAATGTTCCACACACAACTGCCCAGTTCACTTCATCGGAGAATTTGTCTCCTTGCACCTGCCATTGTCAGCTCCCATCCATTTTTCATTGCTAGTTAGATAGAAAGAACAACGAACGGCCACGAAGCATTGCATGCCGTACTTTTTATGTTCAGATTTTTTCTCTCTTCCATTCCGAATGAAGAAGCTTATAATATAAATATAGAGGGTTGTAAAAAGTTTGCCTGAGGTTGTGTGCAGCCAAATGGATCATACACCCCTGCGATTTCGAATTGGGTCTTCAGAAAAAGGTGGTTTGCATTTAAAGCGTGATATTTTTCTGATTTTTTTCTATGGAGCAACTTGTTACTGTAGTGAAAAACTGTCGGAAAATATAATTTTATTCCTCGAAATCAATCATCTATGCTATGCATGTTTGCAGATGACACAGCCGTGTTAGCCAGACACCATGATTCTACAGATGTCATGTGAATACACTAACAAACTACCTACACACACTTGAATCCTGGCTTACTGCATGGAGAATCAAAATAAATGTTGACAAGTGCCAAGCTACTTATTTTACTAGGAAAAGAGTTATTCCTGACCCCCCTGTTTTCTTTGGTAACCCAATCCCTTGGTCCCGAAATAGTAATTATCTTGGAGTCTCAATGGACTCACAACTAACTTGGAGACCCCACATCTATACCCTTAAAAATAAAGCCACCGCAGCCAAGAAAACCCTTTACCCCATAATTGGCCGTAATTCGATTAGTTCATTAGACAACAAGTTGCTCCTTTACAAAACCATGATTCGACCAAAAATCAGCTATGCCAGTCTTGTCTGGGGATATGCAGCAAGAAGTAACCTCCTTAAACTAGAAAGTTTTCAAAACGATACTCTCCGTAATATCAGTGGTTACCCCTGGTATTACAGAAACACTAAAATTCGTGAAGATCTAAAAATTACTGAACTCAAACAATTTTTCAGTACTCAAACAATTCGCTCATAAATTTTATGCTAAACTCGAACTTATCGATAATCCCGTAATTCAGCAAATCCCCAGATACGACCCCCGCCAAAGAGAATTCAAAAAAAGGCCTAGAGCCATTCTTTATCTTTAATTTTATTTAACTTTTAATTTTTATCTTTTTGATCACTTAATGTAAACTTCAGGTCATTTTGCATCGGCTGTTTAGCTAATCGTTGTCGACCCTCTGTGACCACACCCACCTGAACCATCCTTCACTCCCAATGGTCAATAGAACCATGCTTTCAACTGTTTAAAGTTCTGCAAATTCACATTTTCCTCAGTTTACAGTTTGTTCCTGCACAAGGTAGAGGGCCTACGGCCCAGGACCTTCGGTCACCCCCCCCCCCTCCGCCCTCCATCATCCGACTTTGAAGCCGATTGATTTGTGCTCTGGCTGTCGATAATGGGTTGAAATCTCGGTTTCGGCATGTATGTTCAGAGAATTAGACGTACTAATTAGCGAATATTCAAAATCTTCGACAATTTGTACCTATTATCGTAAGTGTGTTTGATCAGTCTAGAGTAATAAAGTAATCTTTGGACTGAAAATCATCTAAAACATTTTTAACATCAAAATCTCATTAACGTTACATATCGAGTTAACTCTTTCGCATAATTGTATGGGAAACATTGGCATTTAGAAATTTCAGATTAATGTTTCATTTATAGGAATTAATCGGCGTTAAATTCAAATGATATTAATATTTATGTATTTTTTAAACCTTATTTGTACATAATGTCTTGATTGGACTGTTGAGTACTATTTCCTTTGTTATGTTAAGTTAGTTAAAAATTGAACTGATCTGGAATCATATTTATTTGATCCCTAAACCAGTTAATCAATTTGAAGTATCTTCATTCTATTTTATTTTCTAAACCTCTTTTTGACTTCATCTTTTCCACTTCACTGCCACCATCCCCATGTGTTTTAGTTCGAAAGAGCTTTGCAATTTTTTAACGATAGATTTGAAATGATTCTCGGAAAAGAAAACGAAAGATTTATAAGGATCAAAAGATTATTTCAGTTTGAAAGTTCATCTGAAAGAATCCAGAGAAAGTTTGTCGTCCTTTTAAAGTTTTTGGCTCCAATAGGTTTATTCATCAAATATAAAACCATTTTCTCTTGACTGGTGAATCCAATCAAAGGCTGCTCCGTTAGCAACTCACCATGACTATACATTGAATCAATGATGTATTTTTATGGGGTTATTGACTTTAAAGTACGCGATTTGTAGGAGTACATTAAGAGCTATTTCCCCCAGATTTCTCTTTCAACCCAATCACAGTGGCTGAACTTTGAAGAGCCTTGGGATCTTTATCTTTTTGAAGAGAAAGTTATCTTTTAATTTGGATTGCGTGAGATAATCGCGTACAGATTTGAACTTTGTATCTGTTTATCGTGTTTACGCTATGTTTATTTTTTATGATTGTTGTTATAGAGAGAATATGTTGAATTTAAAGGAAAGTAATGTGCGTTTTGAAGTTAAATGCGTTTTTAAACAAATTTTGGGTCACTAGAAGTCACTGCGTATTTTATTCGTAACCTGAAGCGTAAAGTATTTCTAACTATTAACTAACTGGTTTTTTTTAATAAAACATCGATGTTTTGAAAACATCGACATTGATGTCGCATCCCTATTTCGGAGCCGAACGATCCATTGAGAACCAGAATCCGCAAAAGAAGGATTTGCTTACCCTACCACCACCCTAATCGAAGTAATAGACTCTTTTAAAACCACGTCACTCAGCTGATTTGTCGCAAAAGCCACGCTATAAAATGAATACTGTGCATTCCAGGTTGTCATTCCAATCAATTCTTGTTTATGCTTGAACATTTTTGTGAGGGGACAATGTGAGAATGACTGAAATCTCAAGAAAAGTCCTACCTCAAAGGACAAAAATAAAAATTTCGAAAACTGACAAAAATAAATCTAGAATCGGATAATTTGCAAACCGAATTTCTATTAATACGTCTATAGTTTGCAAAATGCTAACAAAAAAATTTGCAAACAAAAGAAATCAGAGGACAGTTATAACTACCTGTCTTTTGAAAGGTAGTTCATTTTCCATTACATTGATAAATCAAATTGCTTAATAATATTTGGCGACGCGTTCTCAGTAATTTATCATCACAATTCATCTAATAGGAATGCCCAAATGATCATCCGTATGGTATGCGATGGAAGTATTCCAGTCATAAATGTGTATTCGATGCGGTGCTAGTAAATCAGATCACGATGAGCCACCGTTGGTAGCTGCAGACGTCTGGTGTCCAATCGCTTTTCCATCCAGCACTGAATACTGGCCGACTACGGTCTCCTCACATCGATTCTGTAGTACCCGCATGAATAATTCAACTGGAACGACTTGCAGCACTAACCTGTATACCTATGCTTTAGGGCTCTTTATATTTTAGGAGGCAAGGGAAAGTAGAGAGATAATGATGAGTGATGTACTGGTCGATCTTTCAATTTTGCTGTAGCCTCTACAAACTTGGCACAAAACTAACAGGGTAGGTAATGAGTGTAGGGCGCTGCTCCCCTTAGAAGGCAGATGACCTCGAGGAAGTTCATTTGTGTGTTGGTGGTAGAGCATGCGAAGAAAAAGCGTGTAGTTTCTCAGGATTCTCCGACTTTGACTCTGGAAACATGAACTGACCGTCAGTTTTCAAATCTTCCTGAACATATGTGTCTGGAGGGTTTCCGACCAGATGAGGTTAAAGGGTGTAAAGCAGCTCACTTAGTGGTAACCTCTCTTCCGTTAACGAGTCACTACGGAAGGGTGACTTGGATTCCTGACCCCTTTGCAGGAAGACTGTCTGAAGTTTTGGTAGAGAACGGAAGCAAAGTTATGTAGCCTGTTAATTTTAAATGCTGTAAAGTGTTTATGAAATGTGTTTTTATGTTGTTGAAGCTGTTTCTCTGCTCAGTCCGCTCGCTAGGATTTAATTTTATTTCATGATGTCACAGATGACTATACTCCTAGCGTGTATACCTTACATATTTTTCCAGTTAGTAGTCACTGGCCATGGTTTCCGGCATCGCACCATAAACTTGGAGCCAGAAACCACACTACAGAAGCCAATCGTGGGAACGCTTTGTTTACGTGTGACCTTCCCCGTAATACTGTATAACGAATAGACTGGTTTAAAATCACGAAACTCATTTAGATTTTTTATAAACACCATTTTTTTTTTAAAGTGTAGATTGTTTCTAATGTTATTTTGGTCCTTAACCCCTTGGGTACATTTGACGACTGAGACTCGACGTGCACTTGTTTTGACTAAGTTTCGGGTGACGAGTCAAGTTCGTTATTCAAACTAGGACAAAATTGAACACGTACATTCTTGTTCATGGCAAGAGTGATTGTTGTTACGAGACTCCTTGAATCAAATTATTCTACTGTTCTCTACAAAAATACACTTTATTTAATCTGACTCCATAAATAGAAATATTTACACGGTTTCATTCTTTTTTGGAATGAACGTGGAGATCAGAATCTGTGCGATCTCATACTATTGCCATTATTATCAAACGAAATTATTCAAAAATATAACATTAACTAGTGTGCAAACGATAATATAACAGTAATTAGTGTAAGACTATAATACGAAAATATAACAGTAATTAGTGTACAGACGATAATACGAAAATATAACAGTAACTAATGTGCAAACGATAATACGAGCTACTTTTTTTCAAATAAATCTGTACCCAAGGGGGTGGTGGGTGTATAGTTCTGTTTTTTGTTGGACTTAGCTTTTGGAATCAACTTTTTACCGTTTCAATTACTATTTCCATATTTACTTGAGTAATTTTACTTTAGTTTTATACCTCGGTTTTTATTTAGGAAAAGTATACTCCAGTACGATGCTCCCAATCAATGTTTCTTTTGTGTTGGGAGATATTATGTAATTTGTTGAAAGGTGACCAGTTGTAAATAAACGAATATTCCACCCTTTTGCCTGTTTGATAATTAAAATTAGCTGCTCTTATGCCGCCGATACGGCGACATCCGAGTGTAGGATTTACGAAGAGAAACTTTATTTACAAATGGACCATAATATTTTAAACCAAGTTTTCGAACAATAAACATTAGAAAGTTCCCGGTTGAGAAACGCAAATTTAGAATTGCTAAATTATATTGTAAAATGAAAAAATAAACTTGCGATTCTATGCGTATGGAGGGTACGCACACAAGCATGCTAAAACTTGAAGTGTTGGTGTTTTCTCAGAACTCGATAATTTAGCAACTTGTTTCCCGATTGAGGAAAGGGTTGGGATATGATCTGGTAAGATTTGTCTGTTTATTATTTTACTGCATGGAAAATGAGGTTGTAAAGAACTTCTTTAAACAACACTTCTGAGCGACACATTTCAAGTCTGCTTTGTTTGAAACAATGTTTTCATCTGTTCACTGTCTGATGTAGTTCGCATTTCAACTCTCTAAATCTTATTCTATACGTATTCTCTTTTCCTTCAAAAAGATGTTAGAAAGCTACACATTCCTGTCGAGGCGGACGGGCTTTAACAAATAAATGAAGCTCAAACGGGAGCCGCTCGAGTTTGGAACGAAGGTGCCAGAACCTGTGCTGGCAGCCTCAATAGATGGAGACCGTTTCTATAATCGTGCAGAAGTAGAGTAATAGGCATTCCGCAGGCTAGAAAGCGTTTAAAAATAAAAGCATATCTCTGGCGCTTCCATCTGTTCTTTATTATATTACCTGACAATGCTCTTTCGCTGTGCTGGCAGCCTGCGGATTCGGCCTTGGCTTCTTTCTCATCTGCTGCTGTTGCTGCCTTTGGTTTTGGTATCGCACAGTGTGGGGGCGCGGCCAGCACTGAGATGGAAGACGGGTTTATTTAGAAGGCTCGCGGTGACTGGTGACAAAACACTTTTCAAAGTGAATGCTTCGCTCCAAAGGGAACCGCTTTGGCAGATATCAAGAGGGAGATTATGCGAAGAGATACCATCTCTGCTTTGTCTTAACCACCTCTGCGCTGGCATTAGTTTGGTTTCAAATTAAAACGTGTGTCTATCGGTCCTCTAGTGTTATAAATGATGTGCTTCTTGAATTCCCACCCAGCGATTGTCTTTTTTATTTTCACAACTTAAGTCCTTTAAAACTTTGTGCGCGTCAAACGATATTGCTTTTACTAATCTTGTTTTCACATTCGCTCATGGCCACGTCCTGTCTGCCAACTTTTCTGGAAGTCTTCCGGAACAACTTTTTTTAACGGCAATTTCCAACTGACCGATTTGTTTTCATTAGGAAAAAAAATATCCAAATGGAACCAATTTTTGAGTTTGTCGCCAAACCTGAAAGGAAAGATCGGATTTAAAGGTTGCAGATAGAACTAACACTAGTTACTTTATTATACAAAAAAAATTCCACAAATATACCGCTAATATATTCAAGAATAAATTTAATTGATTAATTTTGTGTATCTTTGGCGTTATTTTTTGTGTTAAAATATTACCAAATTGGTAACGCCACTTTCGGTCTGTCATTAAGCATGTAAGGACAGGGTACTCTTCTCGCTAATTTGGCGGTTTGTAATAATTTTTAGTAATTTTTTCCTGACAATATTTGTGAGACACAAGATAATATTATTTGCACGAACCACATTAATGTTTCACACTTCATTCATAACATTGATATCTAAAAGATTTCTTTTCTGAGAAATTATGAATTTTAAAAATAGTTAGTGAATAATTATTTTTTAAATTTATTAATAGAAGTTGGAACTTGCCTTAAAATATGCTCCTGAGAATTGTTGTAGTTAACACCTGATGTTTACTTAAAAGCAGTAGTTACTTAATCGCAGTAGCTCTCAGATTAATTACTCCTCTAGTAGAAAGAGATAACCGTGGAACACTACAAACTAAGCCTTTAAGTATGACATGAAATAAGACCACATATAACTTGAAAGTATAGATTTTGTTTATCTCCTTCAAGGTTTTCTGATTTGTTCCTCTGACCTACAGTAGCTAACTTCATGAAATTTATTATGATAAAAAAAATTCATCGTATTGTACACTTACAGTAAAATTCATAGAAATAATATTTTAAGGAACGATAGTTAAAAAGATTGAAGAGAAGACAGCTCGATTGCGAAAGCTTTACCACCACATGTTAGTGTATGTCTGGCCCACTTCCAAGCCATTGTTCAGTTAATGTCCGAGAATTCACATAACAGTTAATTACTCTTTCCGAAGAATTCTACTGCCCCTCTGAATTTGGATATGGTAGATGATCTATTTGCTCTTTTATTGTGTTTCTTGTAGAGATTGGCGGAACGTTTTGAACAAGACACGTTTTTTTATGTACAATTTGACGTTTCAGCAAAGCAAGCACAAAAGGTCGGGTTGGGAAGCAAATTAAAACTGCCCCTCCTAATTACCATGCGATGACTGCGCTCTTTCGCTTTTGGGTTTCATTCTTTTTAATTTCTCCATGTGAAGGTAGCCCGGCCATAAAGAATGGGAGGAGCTAGTCAGTTTGATGGATGACTACGAGGAATTTCTTCGGCTTCGTTGGCAACAGAGAAGATGTGTATAATTAAATCCACCTCCCCCTACGAAATGCAAGTTTTTCCTTTTTAACTTGCCATTCTATTCGTTATTGTGATGCCTTTCCTGAAACGGAGTCGTCCTGTTCCAAAAAGATGGCCCTTTTCTTTACTAGATGGATCACCACTAAATATCTTCGCAGTTTAACTGTTTTTTTGTTTTTTTTAAGTTATCGTTCTGCTACTGACAGAATATGATTTAGCCGTTAGCTCATCGGAAGTTTTAATTAGAAGGTTTGTTAGTAAATATTTAAGATATGTGTATCCTTGATTCTTTTCACTGAAATGGATATTGGTTTTCTATTAATAACATCCTCTTAAAAGTTATTAAGACTGAATCCGGATATGTTATCCAACACACATTAAAATAATGCAATTAAATTGCTCTGCAGTCGGTAGAAAATGCTATCTAGCATATCTGTTGAAGTGGATTTATTCATTAGAAAAATCTATGATAAAAAATAAATGTGCAAGATGTTTAAATTCACGAACAATAATTTTTACAATAAGAAAAAATCCTCGATTCGTGTTCTCGGGTTCAAGAAAGTAATTTCTCACGAGCTTGTTCGGAGTTTTTGAATACATTTTATGCCCTAATTTTTTAACAAAAATACAAGAACAAAACCGATCTAGTTTGAGTTTTGTAAAAGATTCTTGATTCTGTTCTGGAGTGATCTACAAAACAACGTACAGGGTGGAATTGTGCTCTTTAATTTTAAGAAGATGCCATTTGGTCTAGGCTACGTATCTTGCGCACTAATCATGATTACCACATGCACTCTGCTCTTTCTATGTGCTGACAATTAACGACATTTCGTTTATTGACTTCATGACAAACAGCTTTACTTTTTAATGTAAAATTTATACCGAACTTGGATTATTCTGAATTTTTTGTCGTAGAGGCTAAAGATCGAAGTTGTAGAGGAAGCCTACTTTACGAGTTGAAACTATTCTTAAGGGGACCCGCCATCTTAAAAAGTATTTTGTTACTGACAACAGTTTCAGACAAACTGTTTGCAGTTTCTAATGCCAGAGAATTATACATAAAAATTTAAACTATCAATTTTCTTCAAAATGTACTAAAAAATTTTAAAATTAAAAAAAAGTAAGTGTATATTTTTTAATTATTATGATATACGTTTGATTTTTTAAAAATAATATTCCTTTACTATAATCTAAATTTGTAGATATGGAATTGAATATACATTGAATAGATCTTGAGATCAAAATAAAATCTGAAATGTTATGTAAAATATCACAAAACAGTTTACTGCACATTTATATTTTTAAAATAAATTCTACTCATAATAACTAAAAATGCATACCTGTATTTCATAGTAAGATTCTATATATAATGTAAACAAAATGTGAAGTCAATTGATTAGAAATTAAAAAAAGCCTTTGCATTTTGAATTATAAGATATATACACAAAATGAAGTAAGAGAAAAAGCAGTTTAAAGTTTTAAAATTCTTATGCTATAAAGTTATAAATAAAAACGATTTAAATTTTTATTACAGCTACTTTCTACATATAAGTGAAATTTAAAACTTCCCTGGACCAACTTTCGAACGTGTTGAAATTTGGCACTTAAACGGTTCTTTCGTTGATAGTTCTTTCGAGCATCAATTATCTGTCCACGTTTTAAGGTATCAGATCATAACCTAATCCCAACAGCTTTCTGAATCTGTTGAATAGTTGAAAGTACTCCTATATTATACTCGCAAACTCATACTGATGTGGCGATTTCGACACGTTTTTTTGACACAAAATTCTCATTTGTACACTTGCACCAAATCATGCTGTATAGACTCATTTGTCCTGGACCTTGCAACATCCTTCTAAAAGTTCATCAGAAGCAAGACGCTGGTATATTTAATGATCATTCTGAAATGTTTTGGCATCCTCATCCGAAAGTAAAGTTGTATAAAATAACTAAATACCTTCCTACTTTATATACCTTCACATCTCTGTCGTTTACGTTTAGGTATAATTAATAATAACGTATGAAACAGAAAAAGAAACAACAGAATAACAAATATCAAACAGAAAACCAAAACTAAAGCCTTCTTTTTTCTCAAAATATCGCTATAATTTACTCGTACAGTGCTAATATTGACGTAAATAAAAAAAGCCATGATATCAGTAACGGTTATAAAGAAACGTTTCATCTTCTAAGCTATTTCATTTAATTAATCGAAAATAAATATCGAGGCTTTACAGACGCACAAATGCGGTTAGTTTTGGTTTCGAAACACTGGACGCACAGGTACACTCACAAAAATCCTTATAACTTAAAAATAATAATAATAATAAAATAATCAGTCTGATTTTCAAGGACAACATTTTAAACTGTAATAGACAACTTTTTAACCAAAAAAATATTTTTCTGCATTTTTTTTTTTAGATGCTAGGTCTCCTTAAGCAACGTATAGTCACCTTTGAAAAGTTTGTTGAAACTGATTGAAAAAACACTATAAAATAGACCTTCCACTTTTTGAAAAGTGTTAATCGGTTACCTGTGCATTCTCTGCTGAATGCATTGAATTTTAAAACAAGATCTTACTTACCACTAAATGTAATTTTCAAGAAAAAGAAATTTTACTTTCACAGATAAAGAGAAATTACAATCACACATAAATATTATCTAATGAACTTCTAACTCATTTTCACTACTATCGTTTTGTTCACTGTACTTATTGACTGCCAATAGAATGAATACCTTTTCGAATGTATACAAATTTAAATATTTTGGGAAATGGAAATCTTTATATTTTAAATAAATTTAATAATAAATTAATAATAATAATAGATAATACTAAATAATAAATTAATACATAATTTTTAATAAATTTAATAAATAAATTTAATAAATAAATTTTAAATAAATTGTGCGAAAATAGATCCATTAGGTATTGTATGCCTTCACATATGAAACAGATAAAAATATTTAATTTTTCTATCAAATTAGCATTGCAATTCTTTTTTCTTTAATGGGCACGATTCCCAACCGCATTTCTAAATTGATTTTCAACATAGTATCGATTTCCAAAAAAATACTCCTGTGGATATTATGAGTTTAAAGTAATCACTCGCAGCAGCGGATGCGGAGAATTTTAGAAAACAAATAGGGTCAAATCGATTTGTTTTGTTTAGCCTCTTCCATCATCATTAGCGAAGGATGAAATCACGGTCAAAATCCACTTACTCCCGCTGACACCGCTTGAAATTCAATTATCGAAAATCGCGACTCTGCCGAAAGAAAGAAAAGGCGAAAAACCTACCTAGTCCAGGGAAAAAAGCGAGAAAATGGGGCGAATGCTGTTTTTTTAAATCTCTTTCTTACACTTAGGGAAACATCGTGTCGCGTAATCTTCTGAATTTCCATCCAATACAAATTGGATTTTCTCCAATTACCTTTTCGTCGATATCGCTAATGCTTCAAAAAAGTTGTATTTTTTTCGTTCTTTTTATTTGCCGTTTCCTTTCTCCACTGCATTTAAAATGATGGCATGGAATGACTTTTTAATATTTTAATCGGGTCCTGAATCCAAACGGTCTTTGGAGTCAACTCTTGGGTTGTCCTTCGAAAGCGTTTTGGCAGCGTCGGTGCGGTTTGTTTGGCTTTTGCATCGGATGGTGTCAAAATCACCTGCTATTGTCGCTTCATTTTGGCGGTCGTTAATTATGCTAAAAGAGTGCTTTTGTTGAGGGTTTCCGCTCAACGCGCCAAGATCTTTGTTGATTGGGAAAGTGACGGAGAATGGTTACAAAATTTCACTGTCAAGCGAACTTTCTTGTTTCTGTGTCGCATTTCAATCTTTCGTAAACTGTTTTTCCATTCTTAATGTTCCGTGACGAGAATTGAGAAAACATTTAAGGAAATTAGAGTTAGACAGTTTAAATTTAGAATATTGTGTCTTTAATTGTATCCATATTCTGCAATGGACAAATTATTTCTATTAACTAACTATTCTAAATAGGATTTATTCTATGTAATACCTAGGTACTACATACAATGCCCAGGGAAAGTACTATTAAAATAAATGGGATAGTTCATACTTTGCGCATAAACTCCGGGCATTCTATATATTCCCTAGCAATTTCACACATTATCTAGGCATTCTACACATTATCTAGGTATTCTACACATTATCTAGGTATTCTACACATTATCTAGGTATTCTACACATTACCTAGGTATTCTACACATTACATGATGCTTTCTACACATTTCATAGGCATTCTAGACAATGCCTGCTTTTCATAAATTGCCGATATCACACTTTTTCTGCATTTCATTTTGTTTTTGTAAAAAGGCAAGAATATAGAACTGTTATAGTAGAAGCCTCGGACTGAGGAGGTTCCTTATTTATCATGGGATGATTCACAAATCAATCTGTAGGATCACGATGTGCTATTTCTCCATACGTTTTTGTATTGAATGAATCCTTTTTTCTTTTTTAAACCATAACCTCTGGTACTACCTACTGTAATTAATTTTGATTTATTCTTGGAATTCCCTTCCATCTTTATTTGTGTTTTTAAAGTCCTTGTCTAATTAGCACTGGCGGAGCAAATGACCTAGAACAAGAAACTAATTCACTTTCTGGCAACCTATTTTCAGTATAAATGCAAATTTATCGCTCTTTGAATTTGCATTTTGCATTGAACTGATTTATCAAGAAATTAACTCTGGCAGTAACATGATCTATGGAATTCTAGTTTTAAAAAACTCTCGTGAAAAGCTTTTATTCTAGTATTTTGTATCATTTTAGAAATCTTAAAGTGCAAATAATTTTTGGAAAGGGATTTTTTTTCTATTTCTGATTGATCCCTAAGGCTTTTTTCTTCAGGTGTTTCTTACGTGAACACGTGCATTTACAATAATAAATCTAAGATCATGATTCTATCTTCTGCTTCCTTCAAAGATGTTGACTAGGTGTAAACCAGACAAAATACCAAGCTACAGACAGACACACTGCGTTTCATAAGCACGCCAAATGTAGAAGACGTTTAAACTAACTGTACTTCATAACCGTCATTGAAAAAATAAGAAAAGTTGTTTATCAAAATACATCCGAGATATTCTTTATATTAAACAAAAATAGCTTCTGAAAGCCATAAGCAATATTTTCAAATTTCAAACATGAAACATGTTTATAATGCAAACAAGATATACGAGTATGCAAGCTATATTTTTTACAACACATACCTTTATTTACTAAAATACATATAAGGGAGGAACGACTATAGTCGCTAGCGATTGACAGTCTTGGCAATCTCTAAAGTGAAGTATTTATATAAGTTATTTACTTTTATGCTCCCGTCTGTTTTGTTAGCTTTCATCGCTAAACCCAAATCTATATATTGTTGTCGTTCCTTGTCAATTTGCTTTTATTTTTGAATATTTGGTGGCAGTGAATCGAAAAATATTTAAAGAACCGCTCGTTATAACATGCATTCGGCTATATCCTACCTGTTTTTACTTGTTTCCCAATGAATTTTCATTTGGTGAACAGTTAAGGGAAATATATCAGTCTATTTCTGTTTCAAGCAGTTTTCCTGAACTGAATGCGCATAAACTATTTGGGTATCTCGATAGTGGGGACGAGGAGATATTTATATTCCAAAATATTCTACTGTATTTAGTTGCATATTAAGGTTCTAGCATCGATCTGTGTTAAAATTGTAGCTTTAAATCATAAACTATACTAGGATTTGCTTATTTTGTAGCTGTACTGTCTTTTTTTGTCACTAGTTTTTATAACCCTTGCTATATACCTTCCTTCTCTACATCATGATTTTTTCTTATCCCGAAAAAAGCTTAATACATCATTACACACTTTATCATTACACATCATTACTTTAAAGTAAGGTAAGTGATAACAATCAAGTTGCTGTTATCCACCCGAAAACGTTTTTACGGAACACGATATATTTTAAACCCTGTAATTGTTTTTTAAACAATGATGCCCAGATAACGCGATGGCCCAGTTGGTAAAGTTGCGGATTAGGAACCGGCGAGCCGCGAATTCGAAACTCAATCCAACCAAAGCTTGTCATAAGTGGTGGCTGGTGAACGTTAAATCTTTCGTGGCATCGAATGTACTCACATTAACGTGTTGTGGAAGCTTGGAAAGTTGGGAGTGCCAGTTCAGGTGTCTACCTTGTCATCTGGGTCATCTGACCGCGGTTCAAAATTATAAGGCGTTGTCACCCTACTCTCCTTACTTCCACACCACGCTATCCGGGTCCGGGCATGGATGTTTCTAAGCGTATGGTGTAGTGGCGGCTGGTGCACCTTAAATTTGTCGTGGCCGAAAGTCCTCACGTTGGGTTGGTGTGGAAGTTTGGAGAGTGGGGTGTCAGCTCAAGTGTTACCTCGTCATCTGACCATTGTTCATAATTACGAGGAGTTGTCCTCGGACTTTTCCCTTAAGGGATTGATCCCGGTCCGTTGTCAATAGCCCGTTGTGTTGCTCTAGTACTACGTTAATTAAAACAAAAATATCCACACCACGCCAGCTGATATAACGAGGAGTTATGGTATTTTTCACATAATCCTCATCAATCAAAAGAACAGGGAAATGGATATGTAAAGGTTCCACGGGATTTAAAAAAAATTGAAAGGGTCTTTCTATTTTAGGTTTAAGAGACCTTAGGAAACCTTAATATTTCCTAAAAATCCTTAATTGTTTAAAGATTAGTTCAGTAATTTAGATTCTATTTCTCCTGTAATCAAAAACGAAGATCAATGATACTTGTTCAAGGTCTAGAATCTTTAAAAATCGAGGGCATTATATTTTGTAGTTTAGCTAAATGTTGATGTTTTTTATTGCATCTGAGACCCAAAACTAGCACTCGGGAAAGTTTCTTCACTTATGCCTTCACGTATAAGTTTATTGCGTGTTAGTTTATTTTCCATTCATAACGTAGCTTAAAAAATGGAAAAAATAAATTTAAAATGCCCTAATTTTTTTTTCTTTAAGGGGAGACGAAACCGTCCAATAGAATTTTAAATAACGACCAGGAGGTAAAGTAAAATCATCTGTTGTCTTTTAAAAATTTGTTTTTGACATCTTTGATCCGACATGACACAGACATGCCATCCGAAACGAACTGTCGTTTCCAAGTGTGAGGCAAGTGGCTTTTGTTTCAAAGGGCCGTAAAAGTGAGACACGGTGTTTGAAGTGTTCCACATTATATTACAACGGCAGAAAGTGTGCGAAATAAAATCCGAATGCAGCCAAGTGTGGATTGGAAACAAAAGCCACCAACGCTGCCAGAAACGTGTCGCTGGGAAAGAAATATTTGCTGCCTCCTCAGGAAAAATCTTTTTCTCTGGCTGGCTCCCTTCATAATTCGGAGTCAGCAACAATGACGCACCATCTTTTGCTGGTAGTAATATTTTTTTTTGTTCTCAGCTGGCAACCAGGTGGAATGGATGCACTTACTGCAAATGGCAGTTAGGATAGTAAAAAAAGCCTTTATCTTCTCTTGTGGGTTTTTGTGTGATGCTTTTATTTACAGAATCGTAAAAAAATGTTTGGATGGTGGAGACACTTTTCTGCATTGTTTTCTTGTGTGGAATCGAAATATTTGTGGCTGAGGAGTATCCTTGTTGGGAATAGGGTGACATGGTGTAAGTGTGTCCACTGAATATAAAACTTATTTGATTGAAGTAGCTACTTTCACATGCTTTAGATGTTTGAATGAATCCTATAAATTGGTTTCACCGCTTGAGTGCTTCGAATTTCGGTAAGGGAAATATAGAGATTAAAGTTCTGGATTGAAATAATATTATCGCATTCTACTTACTAAACTATTCAATTGCAAACTGAAACAGTCCATGTATGTCCTATCACTTGGGGCAACTGCGGTATGGAAGCTGCAGAGATCAAAGGGCCTGAATGAAAAGATATTCTTGCATCCAACTCACAATACTATTCAATTGCTAACTACAAACAGTCTATGTATGCCCCATCACAGCAACTGCGGTATGGAAGCTGCAGATATCAAATGACAGAATTTAAATGAAAATCTCGCATCCAACTCACAATACTATTCAATTGCAAACTACAAAACAATCCCTGCGACCCCATAAAACAACGTTGGAAAGCATTTTTTTTAAATCATATTAGCTGCATGTTTAGACAAGTATGGGTGAAAGCATATGTTTGTAAAAAGTCTGGAAGGGACGGTAAAAACATGCAATTTTTAAAAATTATGCTAGAGTATAGTAATTGGTTAAATATGAACTTTGAAGATTTGGGCTCGCATTTGCCCACCTCCCCTTAGTTGATACTTTTTTTGTGTCTAACGTTTGTCTGACATTTTTGAGTGACCAATAAAGTTAGTGGATCAAATGTTAGTTGAAGTTATGGAGTTATGTATCGGTAGAGTGAAGTAACAGTGTGCGACCTGATGAGATTGACGCAGCACCATTAGCGGTAAAATTTAGAAGTTTCATGTGCAACAAGAAGTGCTAAATGAGTGCACTCCTATATCAGAATTTTCTGATTACTCTATCCATCTTTTTTAAATTTATTTATGTAGGGTGTTTTAAAGCTTCCTGTGCAAACTTTTAATAGAAATGTAGGAAATATAAAAATCAAACCGTACTATCATGGGGACATATGAACTCAAATGCTAACTCAAATACACTAAGAGGCAGAAATAAGAGAATAAATATGTGCAACCCCTTAAATGCATAGTTATACCCCCTCAAATGTAAAAGGACTAAGGAGAGTATGATTTATTATTTATCATGCCATGCAAACTGTAGGGGAAGACGGGGTACAATGAAACAAAATTTACTAATTATTTTTCCCATCCACAATTTTGCATGCACAAAAATTTAATTAATGCATACTTTTAATCTTGTATTTTCCCCATCTAAATAAATTTGTATTAGATTCTAAACAATATCTTTATGCTTGAAAAATAACAAAAAGTAAATGTCCACAGTGTTTCATTGTACCCCGTATGCCGGGGTATAATGAAACACTCCAAATGATGCAAGCAACTTTCACCCTATATAGTTTATTTTAGTCACATTCGACTTCATTTAAATTTATGATTTCTCCAGCAGAATATCTTTCCTTACGTTTCAGTTCACCCTCCTTAATTATATAAAAAAACCAATCATTTATACAGATATTGCTTGTGTCACACATGTTATGTGTGGATGTCTCATTCTTAGTACTTCAATTATCAGCTGGAGCTGGAAAATAATCTGGATCATCGTCGTCTTCAGTGTCTGTAGGAGGTAGTTTGTTTTGAAAACAATATCTTCTTAGTTTTTTCATCTTATTACTTTCTAATTGCTTAACAAGAGCATTTTTTACTAGCGTGGTTAGAACAATTTTTTTTAACGTTTTCCTACTTTTACTACTCTTTTTGGACCAGCCTTGGGGTAATATTTTACCTCTTGAGGAGAAATGTATTTCCTCACAGGTTTGGAGCTAGTGCATAGTGTATGAACAGTTGCTGAACAACCTGCAGTCGGTGATTCTGATCTATTAATGGCAAGATCCACCACTTCTGGGATTCTTGTGTTTTGTCTGTCTGGTCTACAGTTTCATTGATCTGACCATGAAAATAATTTTCAGTAGGACAAGGCCTATTTGACACGTAAGAACACAAATAATCTTCTTCAAAAAACTTTTTTCTATTGAAAGGTCATATTCCAGTCGCTGTAAAACCTTTTGTAATATTTTGTGGAGTGAAAGACTTGCAATAAGCATTGCCAAGCAAAGAAGATATATCATAGATAGAGATTGTACGACCTGGATTACACAGCATCCAATCATTTGCAGCTAGATTGAAGACATTTTTAAGTGACTTGAACAGTTTTGTCTAAAGGCTGCAATTTGTTACTGGTATGTGGGGGCAGGGTTACAACAACAATTCCGTTATATTTCGTAAAATTTAGACTGAAAATCGTAATAAGTGATTAAAGATTGTCCATTATTTGTACAGCTGGATTTTCTTTCGAACAGCGTGTATGTGCCTGGAAATGTGTTAGAACATCAACAAAAATATCTCCATTCATCCATACCGATTTTGTTGCATCACCCGTAGTCCCAGGTGGAGCTCCATTCAACATGCAAAACTTGAAATTTACTCTAGGAAATACTAAATAATGGGGTATAGAATTTCCAGAAGCTTTAATAAATCCACACATAGTAACAAGAACACCCCTTTCAACAGAAGTTGATTGACCTATTTGTTTTTGGCCCCTTTGACTGAGAACTTTAGGAGGATTGTGTACTGAAGCAAGTGCAGTTTAGATCTATGAAATAAATAAAGTATTCTTAAATGTTTTTGAATCCATAAAAACTTAACTTACTATTGAAATATGTACTTTTTTTAATGCATTCAAGTAAATGCATTCACCCGGGGCACAATGAAACATGTTTCATTGTACCCCGTCTGCAAGTGTTTCATTGTACCCCGTACTAAGGTTACTAAATAAAAAAAATTTTAAACTTATAATATTTATTTTTTTTAATTTTGGTTTTGGAGGAATGAAGACAACAACACAAAGATAACAATGTATAGAAAAAATAATTATTATATATTACAACGAGGAAAAAGAAAAAAAAATTACTTTTAGTAAAGAAACTTACTTTTAATGGTGAAAAACCAATAATCTTCTATTGCTAATGTTGTAAAAGTGCGAATGTATCCAAATCACATCAGTAATTGGAATATATAGTTACATAACATATGTATAAATTACAACTTTCTGTGACAAATTTTACTGATTTTAGAAGTAATGTTTCATTGTACCCCGTCTTCCCCTATATTAATCAACGTTTTGTAGAGTTACTTTATATTTTCAATGCAGAGAAATCGTGACTTTTTGTGTCGCTTGTTGGCATATAATTATCCGAAGTACCTCATGTAAATTAATACACTTGTCAAATAAACGACCATAATAAAGATGGTTAATCACTGTGTCGCAGTTGCTTAACCTGATTTTTCTCCCATGTATTGCTACTTTAATGCCACACAAGACTAAATTCCCATTGGACCGAGGTAAGAATTACGCAGTTCGAAATTGAAAGAAACCACCGCAAATAGAACGTCCCGATTTCAATTCCGCTCTTCTCATTTCACCCCGGGCGATTTATAATTTCATCGCTTCACTTCATTTCGGAGCCCTACCAATTGTGTCGCGACATTCATGGACCTTTTATTCCATTGAAATTCTAACAGACCCTTTTCTACCAGTTCCGAAACCCTTTCACTTCTCTTCAAGAGAAGTTTGCACAATGCGTCTCCTCCTCTCTTTCGACGTGAAACCCGACAGACGAGAATTTGAATGGCCGATTTGCAGGTACACAATGGGGCACAATCGAGCTGTTCTAACGAGCTCACATTTTACTCTTTTTCTAATGGATGTTTGTGTACAAAAGATTCTTTTCAATTCGATATATGAGATTTCTCTTTAGAAAAAAGAACATATTTCAGATAATTTAGTTAGTGTAGAAGAATGTCACATGATTTCGACAATTTTCATACTAAGTCACTGCATTCTTATCACGACTTATTTGATTTCGGAATAATACGACAGGTTTTCAGTGCAAACAAACCACCGGAAGACTAAGATTATACTTCCTGTTTTTCAATACTTACGTCCTACAGGAATGCGTTATACCACAAAAATATTATTAAAAAAATTTGAATTTTTAACCTATGGTTCCCAAATCTATTTGGTTAATATTCCCTTTTTAAAGACAGTGTTTTTCGAAGCTCCCCTTTTTTGAAAACTCTTAACTAATCATAAATTGTAAGTAAAACTATAAGTTTTGAATTTCACTATAATATAATTATGCAGCTGTATACCTAATTTTAGAATATCATAATGCCAGTTTAGAAATAAAACAACTTGGAACTAAATTCTGAGGCTATTTATTAAAACTGAGTAACGAAAACATATTACACATAAACACACTAGATTGCTTATTTTTGGTAATTAATATCAATGAAATCAGTAAAACTAAAAATAATCACTAATGAGCGTGATGTTGCACTACCATTATATGTATGGGGGCTCTTTTCGTCTGCTCATGCTTAAATTTCTACGATCGACTATTTGATTAAAAGAATAAACGACAATGCATCACTGTGGTAAATGTGTCTATGTCAGTGTTCTTCAACCTTTCAACACCTGCGGCCCGGCGAAAATAGGATAAATATTTCGCGAACCGGCTTCAGGCAGCAATAAAAACCAATCTAGGGAGAACTTTATTTATTCAATCTTATGTCATCAGATTACAATTTTTCGTTTTTGCAACATCTGCTTCTCCTTCTTTGTAAGAAAATGTCACATACATGGTTGCAGTATTGTTTCTGAGAAACGAAGCTTTATATTAACACCCATTCGATTTCTCTGTCTGGTTTTTATTGCTGACACAGCTAAAGTGTTCACACAAATAAAATGTCTCAAAAATTGATCAATAATTTGATAGATTTTTAACTCGGAGGTGAAAATTCATTGTTGAGACAATCCAATTATCCAAAATTGAGACAATGATTGCATTTTATGTCTGGACACACCAGTGACATCAGGAGACAAGTCGATCAACTTTTCTTTCTCACGAAGATCAACTGTGCATGATTTTTTTATACTCAAGAAAGATTATTAAACCAGAAGTTACCTATACGTTGATTATCATTTTCCGGGAAATAATTATTAGTTTTCAGCTAACGCTCTTAAATGTTGGCCTATATTGAATATGACTTTCTGTGGTTGGGGGGGGGGGGATATCAGCAACATTCAAAAATTCTACATTAAGTGAAAACATTTCTATATCTCCCTCTTGCACGCCACTATTCCAAATAGCCTGTTGTTGATTGTGAATCATTTATCCTATGAAAATTGTCTTTGCCTCTACTTAAGAAGGTAAATATTTTGCTGTTTGACTTTTTTTATTCATCTTGTAGGGTTTCAAATTTTACGAAAGAAACAATTTGTTTTCCGAAGTTGCACAACACAATATTAAAAAACAACACGCGCAAGTGCGATAAAATTAGAATTCTTGCAACGCGTCGTCAATAAGAGCAATACTGGCATTCGGCGATCGCGCACTACGTTTATACTCGACGCGCGCAGAGCCCCGCAACACTGAATTCCCCCGAATCGTGTAGCAGTATAGTCTGGTGAAAGCTTTCGCGGACCGGCTATAAATTCTTGCGGACCTGTGCCGGTCCGCGGACTAATGGTCTATGTGATTAAGTGGATAAGTGTTTGCTCAAAACTTTTTTTGGCGACAAAGCTTTTAGCATCTTGCCCATTCTCGCACCTCAACGTTCCCCCAGACTTCCAATTTCCCCTGGGTCCAGAACTGCATCCAAGACTACTTCAATGTTCACAGGGGTCTCGGAAACTATGGTTTAACCCTTTCCGGAGTAGTGGGACGTTTTGTATTTCACCTCCTTGGAAAGGTTAAAATTAGGCGTAGTGTGGCAAATCGGCACTTTAATTTCCTGTTTTTTTGCGAGTCTATTCGATTTAATTAGGGGGCAAGTTAAATGTAAATAGTTCGTTTCCACACTTGGCGTACTAACTGGTATCTGGCTCCGAGTTCATCGTTCTCTGCTGGGGGTTTATAGCAAAGATTACGAGTTGGCGAACAAAAATAATAATCTATGGAGATCGCCATGATTTTGTTTATGATAACCTTTCCCCTGCTTTCTTAACCATCTCTGTACAACTGGACTTTCCCCAAGCCACCTCTTGTACTGCATTCAACATTCATTGGTTGGCTGGGCAGTCTGGCAAAAATACTTACATCCCCAAGCTCATGTACCTTCTCACAAGAGCCGCACGAAAATAATTGTATGGTAGTTAAATGTAATAGGCTGTGAGATATAAGGGGCCCCACCCCTTAAAAATTAAATCTATGTGGAAAATGCATTCACTTAAAATAGGTCTGTAGCCAATCTTCTCCAACTCCCCTGTTTATTTATTTCAAAAAGCTTTTCAGCATAGTGCCCTTCAAAGTGTGTTAACTAAGTCGCAAATATTACACCAGAAATTCTCAGTTCTATAGAAAATTCAGTGTAAAGAAAAAAAAAAGATTTTAAATTCTCTTGATTCAATGCTTTTTCATGTAGCATCGTAATTATAAATGTGCATCATAAATACAGACTGCCTATTACTGGATTCAGTGTTCGTTTGAAGGGACAAAAGAGAAAACTTCAGATTCAACTGTATAACCAAAATTTTAAAGCTCAAATCGTTTATTTATGCATATGTGAATCCACTGCTCCAAAAAAACATTCGAATAAGTTAAACACACAAAAAGAATTGCTTATTTATGTGTGGAATTTTTTTATTATTTTACCTTTAGTTTATCATATGTGAAGAGCTGAAAAACATAATTTAAACTAAAGACCTCGTATGTCTCTTGATTATCTATTTCTTAAGGAAATCTCACGCGATTCAGACGATGAGTTAGAAATTTTTAATTAACGTCTGCCTGAGAAACAGAATAAAGGCAAGAAAAATTGTTACGAACTAAAATATGTGTACTAAAGGGATTAATTCTATTACGTTAAACTGAATGATGAATGGTATTTAGTGAGGAAAGAAATTGATCGGATGCGTAGCAGCTGTGGGATAAGAAAAAAAAGTTTTCCATTATGTCCATGAGTTTAACACAACTGTTTCAATATATTGGATGTTCTTAGTGGTTTGGAATCCACTTAAGTCATACTCCCGGTTTAATTAGCTCTCGGGTTGCAGTTGATCCGTAGATCGACTGACTAATCTTAATCTTTCACAAATAAAAATGTGTTCACAATACTTGCTCTCTTTCACTTCTGTGTTTTGGTACCATCTAACTCATCCGAGTGCTGCTAATACATACGTATGATTACATACTATTTATTTTGTGTTCTTCCTCTCCTTAAGTTTTATACGTGAAGTCTTGAAGCACCCTGCACATATCATAAGAATTTCCATGTAAAGCATTAGTTTAATTCTCAATAAAACATACAATAAATAAATTTATACAATTAAAACTAAAATATAAATGTACTAATGTTCAAAATTGCGAAAATTTGCATATTGTGTTGAATTTTTCGAAAATTACTGAACGAAAGATAAAACTATTGCTTTAAAACAAAGATGCAAAAATTTTGTTGGATACGTTAGCGTATACGTGCATGTAGGCGGTGCATTTATCGGAAGAGGCTTTCCATCGCAATTCGTTCGCTCGCATAGCTCGGCAAATATCGTGTTTTTTGTTTTTTTTTGTTTTTTTGCAACATTCGATGAAATTTAAAAGCAAACAGTTAAAATGAGTTACCACTAACATTTGATGATGGAATAAAGTGAGGAATCTTCGTGAGACTGGAAGCCGCCTTAAGTGCAGAATGCTAGGGACTTCTATGTAACCCTCAGCGTCGTGTCTAACTTATGAAAGCGATTTAAGTATACCGGATCCTTTGAGAGAAAGCCTGGGCAAGGTCGTCCAAGAGCCACGACGGCCAATGCATATTGATATTTGTCCTTTACAAGAGCCATTACTGCGAGGCGTAACAGGAGTGCTACAGCTTCTCAGCTCTCTTCTGCACTTTATGCGGCTACAGGAAGCCGAGTTTCAAGGGTTACTATTTCCAGAAGGTTACATGAGAGAAGTTTGTTTGCAAGAACATCTGTCCTCCAACATATCCGAGATAGAGACCACTCTATCAGCGAAGATTTGGTAGCTGGACTGGCATCATGTTGGAATGACGCACAGACCTCCATGTCTTTCACGGAGGCTCTGTGATTGCTGTGAGATATAGGGATGAGATCCTGGAGCCCTATGTTAACCTTTTCGGGGGTGTAATTGGCCCTAATTTCACTTTTATGAATGATAATGCTCGTTCACATTGGGCTAATCTGGTCGACGAATATCTGGAGAATAAAGATATTTGCCGTTGTGTGTTTGGGTAAAATACTACTTGAACAAAACTTCACAATTTTTTGAGCCGTTTTATCCCTGTTTCATTTATTAATGTCCATTTTGTGCTTAGCGAAACAGTGCTGGTATTTTATCCACTAAGACACACATTATAACTAGTAAAATTTGATAGCCTTTAATGGTCTGCGTTAGGTGATTAAGAAGGGCTTTTTCTAATTTTAGTCATGAGATTTCTTTATGTTTAGTGTAATTTTTAAAATACACGCTATATATAACTACTCTCGTTAAATATTGCGTGTTTGGCTCGATCCATAATACAGACCGTTGCTGTAGAAACAGTTTTTCTGCAAAAGATGTGCAATTATATTTAATTTTCTCAGTCTGCTTTTAACTATTATAGTATAACATATTCGCTTTGGGAATTGTTTAGTTATTTGCATTCTTTCGTAACTTTGAAATTAATGCAGAATAATGTTGCAAAACAATGTTTGTAAAAAAAAATTGCGAATAAATCGTGTTTCGACTTTTGAAGTACATTGCATTGATTCTAACCCCTACAAATATTTTTATTTTTTAACCATAAGAGCGCTATTACTATAGCATTTACCCTTCAACACGTAAAATGATTAAATAACCACAAATCCCAGGCATACAAGTTAAACAGTCAAAAATTCCAAGATATGAATATTTAGGTCTTCTAAACCAGAATGTGTTGGTCTTTAGGCTGGTGACGTGTATCTGGTGACCATTATCATTTTTTCTTTGCATGAAGGTTATATTTGTTTTTGAAAAACATTTGATAAATAGCATCCCCTCCCTTGTTTTCTCGGAATTAGTATGTTTTTTCACTTGTAAATATTGATTGAAAGGATTACATGGAAGATTCTGTTGATCTAGTTAAAACTGCATAGAAGACTGGAGGTTGCAAAACGAATATATACATGTGAACTCTTCAGGGGGTTAATACAAAGTGTAAAAAAAGCTTCTTGTTTTCCTAGTATTTTGAAGTTTCAAGTTTGTGTGAAATGTGTTGTAAACTTTTTGTAGAGAATTTCGAGTATTGTGATTTGTAAGGTAAAAGTAACCTACTTTAAGGAATCTTTTTGTACAAAGTGGTTTTTAACAAAACTAAGAATCCGGGGGAAAAAAACAGGAAATTTATGAAAAATATTTTAAAACTGTTTGAAGCAAACTGTAAATATATTTATTGAGTTTGGGACAATGTGTCTCCAGAGGACCCAGTGCCACAATATTCCAATCCAATCAAGTTTCATTGGTATAGATGGTTTATAAAGGAAAAAATTAGTTCTAAGAGACTTTGGGTCTGAATTACCTTTATGGAATTCAAGAGATATGTACAATCATAAAATCAGATAAATTAAGATTAAGGAGCGCTTGCTGTAATTTTTGTCTTGAGATTTAATTTGCTTTGTGTAATTTTTGTGTAACACGCTCTTCAACGTCCGCATCTATCAGATTTGAATCCGATTGACTTTTTATTTTTGTTCTCATAAACGCAGCTTTCAGCGGTATATCTTTACGCGTTTATGGGCATCTTAACCCCGTGGTACCCGAGTGATCTTTTTTACCTTGCCTACCTTTTTACTTTTTCTTTCTCACTCATTGTGTTGTCTGTCTTGTGTTTGGTGTAGCTTGGCCAAATATGGCTCTTGCTTCATAGAACCCTAAAACAACTAGCCTATAAACGCAAAAAAAAAACTCATTGAAATTTTTTGAACGAACATCGTTTCAATTAAGAGAATTTACTGTTACAAAACAGTTCCATGGGCTTATAACGAAATGCAAAATTAGATTTCAGGTTACATAGGAAGAAATACTGGATGTATTTATTCAAAATAATTCACATTTAAATTTAATTTTGAAATCAACTACATTTGGATACAAAACATTTTGATTATTTTTTATCAGAATACAAAATTAGTACCATCCATTAACCTTTGAGCAGTGCATTTCGTACATGGACTGCAACAGTGACACAAATCAAGAAATGACATTTTTAATTAAACGGGTTTCAAATATCTTATTACTATTAAAATACATGTAGCATAGTAAAAGACTTCTGCTCTCTATCCGGTATTGCGTAGAGTATTGCCAGTGTACTGATGGATATTATGTAGTTTCTCATATTGAGAAATGTGCTTATTCCAAAAATATTATTCTAACTGTATTTCTCTCTCTTCTGTGCCTGTAAATATTTCTTTGTGTGCGACTTCACGTTACTTAATGTTGTCTTCTGTTTGGCGCAATTGACAACAATACGGCCTTTGTCGGCAGAAAACCAGACTTAACTAACCAATAATGTATGTCACTATTGTAGGGACCCTGAACGACACGTCCTTTTTTAAATTACAATCAAACCATATAAGTTTGCATGCTCGTTTCCCTCTTAAAATAAATGCACCTTTAGGAAGTCTAAAAAGTTCAGAGGTCATTTTGACAAAACCTTCTCATTGTCTTGTCTCAAAAGATGACTAAATCAATCCCAACGACGTCCAATCAGGAGGATTTTTTTTATTAATGAACCGGAAATGGAAGAGAAGGAAAGATTTTAAATTTATCTCTCCCCGCATTGTTCAATTTGGGTTCCAGGAATGGAAACAAATCACATTAGGGAACAACGGCTGCTTGTTGGAGTTCTTCTCTGCCATTTTGTTTAATGGTGCGTCCTTAGCGTGAGAACGGCGTCAATTAGCAGGAAAGTTATGGTTCCCTAATTTGTAGCCTTTTCTTCGGTCGACTTTCGTTTATACCTACATAATTCGTGATCTAAATCTGGGAAAAGGTTTCTGATGTTGCTGCCTCATTCCTACTTCGGTATATCGTTTAATTAGCCGCTAAGGTGTTACCTGATTTGGAAGCGTTCTGTGTAGATAGATGTATAGGAAAAGTTGCCATATGAAGAGACAAAAATCGCACCCCGGCAAGATTTGTCAATCGCTGATTTGTTTCATGGGGTTAGAATTTTCTCGTATATTTCCTGCTGTGTGGGCAGTGAATGAATATCTTTGCGTGTATTGTCATGTACATTCATGAAAAGATGTATTCCGTGGAAAAGTCCGCAGATGTCGAGCATTTCCCGAAATAATTTAAATTTCAAAGAAACAATTAATAATACACACTAAAGATAATTTAATCTGCAGAAATCGAATTTCTTTTATCCCAGGTTAAGTCACGATGGGTGAAAAAAAATTTACCTAAGATTAAAAGCACAAATGATACATTTTAACGCTTTTTTGTTTTAATTTGTAAAATTATACAATAAGGTCAAAAAAGTGTTTTTATATATCGCACCCCAGCAAAAAAATTGACACAACTCAAAAGTGCAGAATTTGAGAAACATCAACTTAAAGGATACTATAAAACTTATATTGAAATAGAATAAGCTTCTTTTAAATTTTCGGTATTTATATAGTGGTAACTTCTATTATATTCTATAGAATAGTAATATAATACGCTGGGCACCTCATACATATTTTTCAATGACATAACATCAAAAAAATTTTTTTTGACCTGTGTCACTTTTCTTGCCGGGGTGTGAAATGTCAAATTTGGTTGATTTGTTAAAAACATCCTTTCGTTCCTCTTCTAAAATTATGTAATTTTGGGTTTATTGGAGAAATGATCAGAATCGACCGTACAATAATAATCCACACGATACCATGCGATTCCTTATCGAAAACAAACCTGAAAAAATGTCGGTTTTTTGATCGGTCAAGGTTTTCCGGGAATTCATACTCAACCTATAGTTCAACTCACGGATTCGGATTTGGATATCCCTCTGGTGCTTTTGGCGCTGCTTAGTTTTGCTTGGACCTAGCGCCATAAAACTCAAACGCCCAATCGCTCTAGTGGTTTAGTTTTTGTCTCGATAGACCCTCATATATCGGCAACCCCATTAAAAGCCAATAGGTTCATTTTACTACTATTTTATTTAGCTCTGAAATTTCGAAGTTATGTTGCTCCATTGCGACGTTAATTGATACCTACGTACCTGAAATTTTGAATGATCAGAAGTGACGTCACAAAAACATTCGACGCAAAGAATATCTTAAGAATGCCTCATCTAATCGAAACACGGTCGGTCACTTTCAGGTTGGTTTTAGACAAAGAATCACGTGCTTTGATTAATATGTAATCGAATTCTGATCACCCTACTGTTGCAAAATCATTAACATTAATAAATTGTTGTTTGCTACGCATGCTCCGGAACCTTTTTCGTATATTGCACACACACAACTGAACCGAAAATATATTCGCTTACCAATTCCTGGAGATGTTTTTTTGTATAGTTGCAGTTGCTGATCTTAGTGTTGCTGTTATTGTACAAATGAATCGTATAAATACTATATTTTTAGGTACAATTGGTTTTAGATATGTATTGTTTATTTTGAGGTGGGGGATTATTTGTCATTCATCCAAGTATAATTGACTTTCGAGAGATGTATGGAAAGGTAAGCCAAAAACTGCTGCGATCGTGAATCTCGGCAGATGAAAACAAAACCCCATTCAATGAAGGAGTTGACTTTCGCGGAGATGGATGTTGATCGATGGCGGAATTGTCCTCCAAACTCCTCATACCGAATCTCTGCTTACGTTAGACCCCCGCTTGGAGGTAGTTTGCCTCAAATGACATACAATGGCATGCTGGAAGCTCACTTAATAAAGAGTCTTCAGCACTTTCCTCATGCACCTCTGATTCGAGGTGAGAGGTTATGTTAGTGTTTCACATAGTGACAAAGAACTGTTACTTTTCTGTTGAAGAAGCGTGCAGTTAAATAAATTGTTGTTTTTTTACCAGGAGTTCAGATGTCGTAAGCTTTTACACTAGCTACTTTAATCAGAGCCGAGTTGTATCGAAAGTATCTTCAGCCTTTTTCAGAGTGACTACGATGGTGATAAATGTCTTTTACACTTGAAAATGTCACGCTATTGAACAAAAACTTTTTGTCTCTTGATTTTTCGAGTATATTTTTAATTAATATTCAATTTCATTTCATGTATAAACTTGTGCATTTCACTAAAAATGTACAATTTTATCTACGCGAAAAGCGGGATATTTGTACATTAAATCCGTTGGTCAGAAAATCATCAATATTGGTAAATAGTTAGGTGTCATGTGAGGTAATAGGAAGGAGTTCATAGTGCTAACCCCTGCGAGACTCGATTAATACTGATGTATTCAATTCTAGCCAAAGAAGCTGTATATGAGTACCAAAAGAAACTAAAGACTCGCGTGTATACTGATATATGATGACAATGTAAGATTGCTATTGGTATATCTAAGTTCTATCTGTATATACGATAATGGTTGTATTAGTTTGGAATAAACTTGAAGCAATATTTTTTGTTTTGAAAAATTGACACCAGAACGACAGATTTAAAAAAATTAAAAAGATCGTGTTCAGGCTGGTAGCTAAGCGTTAAAGATTTGAAAAGCGGACCAGGTAAAAGGTCCGACGTACGCAAAATAATATATGGCGATCACCATTAGGATTTTTTGATTATCTTATTCATAAAACTCTGCTATTACTTCTGGCACTGATAGATAAACTCTATGTCAGAAACCAAATTTACATTGCCAATTCTAAGTTGGTTGGTTTTAAGGCGCAAGAGGGGAGGTCATATCTGGCCAAGCTGAGATAAGTGATGTTTTTCCTTCATGTAACAGATATATCACGCAAGTAAAGTTTTTATTAGCACAGAAAAGAGAAACATAACACACACAGCGTAGTTACAGAAATCGCCAGTTGTGGGAATGCAATGTTTAAATTTAACTTCTCCCAATTAAAAGTACTTTCTCAAAAGCTCTCGCATTGCTATAATGGAATGACATTTATCTCCCTTTTGGTGACGTTTGGCGTTTAATTGAATTGGTGTTGACCAATCGACTATCATACATATACGAATTTGAAATTTATTTCGAATTTTTACTGGCGAAATGCTGAAATAGTATTCCAAAAACAAGTCAACTGATGGTACGTTCGTAATACTTACAGAAAACACTTTTCATAAAAACAAAACCGCCATTTATATTTAGCTTGACAGAAGTGCTTCATAGTGGTTAGGAATCTGCGTTAAATCGTAGGGCTTCTATTTGATGTGACCTTACGGAGACAAACCAAACTAAAAGAAGGTGTGGGATCTGATAGAAACAAGTGTGAACAAATTAGACGAATGGTCGTTATGAGCCTTTCGGAAACAGAAGACTAAGCTCGACGTACAATGAGCCAGTGAACGATAGATTTCGATTGACGAGTTACGCAATCGGCCGGTCTGCGGTCAAGAGGTGCCGGAAGTGTAGCCATAGAAGCGACAATTAGGAGACGTCAATGTTAACGACTCCATTTAGATTTCCGTTCCTATCTTCCGTCTAGACTCGGAATCGAATGACCCATCTCGTCGACCTCATTTAATATCTAGTGTGTAAAATGCTCATAGTAAGTGCATTGCAGGTGTGGGACATGCAATTAAGTTTGGAGTTGTTGAATGTCCTTAGAATGCTGCTGGCCATTGATTCAAAAGGCTGCGTTTGAACCCCAATCTTGGCCTGTATGATCGTTGTGGTTCGGGATTCACTTACCCTGGGATTACACGCCTCTTTTCACCTTGCAACCTGGAGAAGCCCCTGCTTTACTTCTAAATAATTTAGAAATATTTGAATCTTTCCAACTAATTCTATTTTATGAAATGGAGTAATAAATATTTCCAAAGGATTGTATTTTAAATGACAAGCAGAATCTTTTGAGAAGTTGAAAGAGTCCTTAGTTTCTGTAGACCACAGTTATCAATAAGCGTTTGTAAAAACGATACTACACTACTCGAAAATATGGCTCAAAAGGTAAGCCTTAGATCGTGGATCCTTTCTATTCACAATTACTTGATATTATCTGTCTTGTGTGCCGACCAACCGGTCTAGTGGTCAAGGTGTTGGCCTCAGGATCGGAAGGTTCCTGGTTCGAATCCAGGGTCAGGGCATGGATGTAAATTGTGCTGCCCTTTGTTAGGGGCAGTGATGGTCCTCCCACTGGGTGCCCATTGACAAGTGACCATTACTTCCGGCCTTGTAGTGGCCAAGGACAAGTCCTTAGTGCCCGCCATTGGAAGTACCGTCCATCTCTTCCGGCCTTGTAGTGACCAAGGAAAAAAGTCTAGTACCCGCCATTGGAGAAAAAAAAATCTGTCGTGTTTGTCCCAGCTTGGTTAAATATGTCCCTTGCACCACGAAACCCAAAACCAACCAACCGTAGATATCAGTCTGTTTAGCTCCTGCGTTGCAAGAAATAACCTATCTATCACTTTTGCTTAAAGCATTCGCAATAAAAAATTAATATAAAATTAAGAATTTAAATTTTATAAAGTAATTGCCTTAAAAATGCATCCTAAATATCCAGAACATGTTCACTCAAAGGTAGGCATATAAGAAGTGAGATGATGAGTAATTTTAATCGCGATTCGGGTGATACATAATTTTTGGAAATCGAAGAATTTTGTGGTTAATCACTGTTGCTGTTAAATAAAAAGAAAATGTTTCATTTTCTGCTATGCTTTGTCGGTGCCTTGAATCAAAATGCATTGAAAATTTAAAAAGACCATTTTTTATCTTTATATAAAATGCAATTGTATGATGAAATAGGCTATAAAGATTTCATTGAAAATTAACGATGTCTTAGCATGTAAAGCCCTGTTTAAGTCAGGCAAAGAAATAAGAAAAAACATCTGCGAGCTCTGTGGCCTTTCCAATGGGCTATGGAAGAGGACCATAAATTGATATTGCTTATTTCTTGAGCAAAGTCAAATTGACGACTTCTGGGATTCTCATGAGATCATAGCAAAGATTGTATATTTAATGAGCGATTGCTTGGAAACAAAAGTGATGGTAGCAGAAAAAAATTTGAATTAAAAATAGTGGGGTCCTCAAATATGCAAATTGCTCGTTTGCTGCAACAGTGGCAATACTCCAAAAAGGTGATTTTGTAAGGTGATTTGTATTTCAGTCTCAAAATGGAAAACTCGCAAAACCCAAAATTTGGTACTGTACCGCCAGACAGAAGTGTTAAAAACGGTTACGGTATTTTCTTAGCTAGGAAAGTTTAAATCTATTTTTATCGCAAAATTAGATTATTTTTCTGTTGCAGCCTGTGAGAATAAAAGTTTAATTTTCTTTTAATGTATAGTGAGTTGCATTTAAGGGTTTTTGAAATTTTAGGTTTGCAATTATATTAGTATAAATTCCAAACACTACATTCCGACTTTTTCTTCCCATAAATGCACATTTTTATGCAAAAATAATTCTCTAAAGCGCCTTTTAAATCGTGAATATAATTTGCTATATGAAAATTGGGAGGAAAGCTCTATTAGCTTACACAGCTTATTATTCCGCTTTGAATTTACCTTACTTTCACCATGGTAACGATAGCTTTTCAATATCTCATTCCCATTATTTAGTTAAGCAATGATCTTGAATACTGCTTTTTTCAACAACATACTCAATATTGAATACTAGCCACTGCGTGACTAGCCCGGCGTTGCCCGTGCCCTTGGTGTTGGTTTGCTTTGCAAAACAACTACACGGCAACACCGTGGTGTAAGTTATTAATCTGGTGTAAAATTTTCCGCAGATTTCAAATCCGTTGAAATTTTTAATCTATCTTTAGCGATTCCGATTAATTAACAATCCCAGACAAAATGTTTTTTTAATTTTATTTATTTCAAAATGTTTTTTATACTCATTCTCTGAAATGGAATAGGACAGAAAATGGTAATCTGTTTTTTTTTTCAACGCGAAGGGCAGAAGATGCAATTTGTTTCACGGGACGTCACAATCTCTTGCGAAAATATAAAAGATATATTCAATTTAAAAATTATTTATTTAAAGAAAATCATATTTTTAGGTAATTGGTAAGTGGTAATTTCAGTTAACGTCGTACTAGAGCAACACAACGGGCTATTGACGACGGTCCGGGATCAGTCCCTTAAGGGAAAGATCCGAGGACAACACTTCGAAATTTTGAACCACGGTCAGATGACGAAGCAACACCTGAGCTGGCACCCCACTCTCCAAACTTCCACGCCAACCAAAAGTGAGGACTTTCTTCCACGACAGATTTAAGGTGCGCCAGCCGCCTCTACACCATACGTTTACAAACATCCATGCCCGAACCCGGATTCGAACCAGGAACCTTCCGATCTAGAGGCTAACACTTTAACCACTATACCGGTTGGTCGGCCATATTTTTAGGTATCGATCTAAAGTGAGATTTTCCGCCTATTTCAAATCCGTTGAAATTTTTACTCTATATTTAACGGTCTAGAGAAAGAAAAAAGAATTGAAGTGAGTCCAGTTAAAAGATTTACCATCTGGCAGGAAAATCTTTCCTCTACGCAAAATCAAAGCGGAAACGAAAAAATAATAATTTTCTCCGAATTCCCCGCAATGAAAAAAAATTGACATGGGTTCCAAAGGCTGGTTGCAAAATCACGTGGGTTAAAAAGGTCCAGATTCCGGTGTTTCTTTTTCCGGAAGAAAAGCGTTGAAAAACCGATTGAGAATAAAACTATTAAATTCATTTAAAAACCTTCTAGATTGAATTTTGCCGCTACCCAAAAATTGCAACAAATGTGGTTTACCTGTGTGTTAAATCTCATTGCTGTAAGTGCCATAGTATCGTCAGGATTTTGCGGCAAAAAACAAACAAACAGACAAACACTTCCTTTTATAATATTAGAGACTGCGAGTGATTCACTATCACTTCAAATGAGATGAAGAGTCAGTTTTGCTTGTAACATGAGAGGCTTCTATTTTTATATTTTCATGTCTTGTAAACATTTCTATGTGTCGAACACTGCACTAATGCTCCTAGAAAGCGGAAATATGCATTAACCTGTCTCTCTTTCCCTTTCTTGTCCTTCGCGTGCGCATTCGTGAATGCCATGGGTTCAGATGATGGAAGAAAAAAAATGTCGACCAATTTGAAGAGTGTTGGTGTGGCTCCCAATCCCCAGGTCTGTAATTTTCGAGCGCAGTGTAACCACAGCACGCGTTTGCAATAACCACACCCAAAGTGCCTTTTGTACTCTCAATTAAAATCCTCGGAGGGGAAATTATGTTTCACTTTTTTTTTCTGTCACTCGATTCACTATGTAAGTACGATACTACTTATATTTCTGTTTCGAGGCACTCCTGAAAACACTTATCGTAGTACTGTCTCTTGCACATATTGGGTCTGTATGAACCTCGCAAGTCCTAAATAATGTTTCTCCACCAACGTCAGTTATTAAAAGTGGGTTGGTTTGCCTTTGAGTTTTATAGCACAAAGGCCATATTTGGCCGAGCTGCGCCAATCTTAATGTAACAACAAGGGAATATTTTACGAACACAGAAAAGAGACTTACACCCAGCGTGGAATCGAACTTGCACCGCTTATAACTCGCAGGTTGCTAGTGCAGAGGATGAGCCTCTGTAACGCCTTCGAAAAGTGCGATTTTCAATTTTTACTGAGTTACACTTTGAATGAAACGCATGCTGCAAGCTAGGATTCGGAACCCGGTATTTAAATTACGGTTTCAAATATTTATGGATAATAATTTACCGAAACATACAGGCAGGTCCATGAGTTAATCTGCTATCTGAGAGGGTTTTGCCTGTTTTATCTGTAAACAGGTCAAAAGGGCATGAATTGAATAGTAATATAAAACGACGAAATAAAGCGGAAACGCGCAATCTTTGGTTCGCTTGATTCAAAGAAAAACTGTGCATATGGATACAGGATTTCTAGAGTGACGCCGTTTCCTTCATGAATACTATATAGGTGCTAATGGAAAGATTTAATACGTAGTGGTTGCTTTGAACGTTGCCAGATGTCCCTATATGTAACCCTATGAGTCCCTATATGATTGACGTTAGTTATTTTTGTATCGAAAACGATATCCAAGCTTTTGGAATAAGCTTCTTTTAAAGGAAGAGAAGTTTAAGTTCACAATTTTTTTTTATCGTTAAAGAATCACAAATAAAGCCTTTTTATGATTAAAATATACATTGTACCAAACGTGACAATGTTATGCCTCCATTGAAATTGTTAGTAATTTCAAAACCTGTTGACTTTAATACTGAACGTAACGCACACTTGATTCAAAAACATTTTTGAACCAGTAATTAGCGCATTTTTCTTTGCATTACGATATTGAAATTTCCACTTACTATCTTTTCCGATGTTCGAGTAAGCATTGTAGATTCTCGAAAATTTTAAAAACTCCTCTCTGAAATAAAACTTTTCATACCTTTCTCAATTCATATACAGGGTGATTTTTTTTAAACTGACACTATTCAGAGCCATCTGTAGCTCGATCTAATAACCAAAATGGCACCAAACTCGGTATGGAGACTAAAGATGACATGGGAAGTAGGATTCCGTGAGAAAAAAATTTAGTTCCAAAAATCGGCGATAGGGTATTAATGGCGCAGTCCAATGTAAAAAGTGTAACAAAAAAATAAAATAAAAAATAACACATACAAAATTACAGGCAAATGTTAAGCTTCATTCACCACATTCACTTCTGCACATTGTAGAGGAGAAATCGCTGAAAGACTTTCCATACTATAGAAAAATTCATGTCCAATTGTCGCACTACATCCCGGTAGCTGCTTCTGTCAGCAATGGTTCCCTGTGATCTGTCGACGATTGCAGTTGCAACATCTGTTATCACCTCTTCTGACACAGGTTTAAGTCCCACTCCCTGCACGAATTGTCAGTTACCCTGTTTCCTCAAACTTCTTATCCATTCCCTTAAAAACATTAAGCGATAAGGGCCTCTTACGTAGCTTCTGTCGGGTTCTAAACTCACGAAAAGCTGTAGATGCATTGCACCGATTAAGATAAAATAGCTTCACAGGTAAAGCATGTTTTGGTAATGTGAGTCGCATATTCACTTCAGCTGGCTCACTACAGCTGAGAATATTTTTCTTAGCTGTCTGCATGTATTTATAGCCCAAATTACTGGCGCTGTTGTCACATACGAAAGAATAAATTTGCATTTTGCTTTGATACCCGTGTCTTATGCTAATTCTCGGTTTGGTAAGCTACAACAGCGTCATAAATACCCCTATCGGTTATTTTTGGAGCTAATTTTTTTTCACGGAATCCTACTTTTCATGTCATTATTAGTATCCATACCTATGGTGCCATTTTGGTTGTTAGATCGGGCTACAGGTGACTCTGAATAGTGTCAGTTTAAAAAAAAATCACCCTGTAGAATAGCTCCATAGAGTTACTTATAAAACTTTCACTACACAAAATTAATTTAAACGCTTTGAGTATCGTTATCAATGTGAAACGCCATGCTCGTTTCAATTTTCTTGATGCTAGTTTATTTTAAATTACCTAACAATCAGGATTAACTTACTACTTCGATTATCATTACTGATATAGCAATGATGGAAAATATGAATGGCTAAAAACAATGAGAAAAGCTTCCTGCATTGTTGCACAACCAGAAACCATTCATCTTTTCTGAAAGATAAAAACAAGTAGTCACTCTAACCTTCCGTTGAATGAACAGTTGACCTGAAATAATCTATCAACTGTTGATATCGAATGGAACTTTAGCCAGTGTTCTGAAAGGAAAGAATTTAGAACTATCCCGAGTAGTTTTATGTGACAGATCTGTACCAATGCATACGCGAAGATTAATCTTACTAAATAATAATAAAGGTTATAAAAGAAACGCTGAAAACAGATTTTTAAGGTATGTTCTTGCAATTGCGTAACTTCACTCGCACTAGAAGCACCTTCATAGTTTACAGAATAATTACCAAGAATATCAGAAGTTTCTTGAATGGAAAAAGATATTACAGTTTTACCTTTTTAGAAAAGTCAAAGTCACCTTTACGGGATTCCTTTCTCCTTCCCGAAAATTAATTTTCAATTTCTTTTACCCTAAAATGACTACAATTTCGTGCTTTATGAATTTCATTCTTGTCGCCATATATTAAATTCATTTTAAAGCACCGGTTTGAAACCTTATCGCATTAGTTTCGTTTTAAAGCTGGTGAAGTTTATTTTCTTTCAGCATATTGATTCGCCAGTGGAATCACTTGATGCTCAATAATGCGAAACTGCTACACGTGCAAATTTAGTTTTCCCCATCGTGTTGTATAAATATACACTGATCAGAATCGATCGCTACCAGGCAATTCTTTGTCGAAAACCAACCAAAAAATGTCCGTTTTTCGATTCTTCGTAACCTTTCGGAGATATTCGCGTCGAAAGATTTATGACATCATTCAAAAAAAATTTCAGCTCTAAAACTTTAATCAAATTAATCCTTTCGGTGTCAAAAGGTTTGTTGCTACCTTAGTGTCAATCGAGACGAAAATAAAGCACCTGATGCCTATACAAATCCGAATGCGTTAAACTATCACTCCGATCTCCGAAATGTTACGTCCAATAAAAAAATGGACCACTAAAAACTTTAATCAAATTATCCTTTCGGTGTCAAAAGGTTTGTTGCTACCTTAGTGTCAATCGAGACGAAAATAAAGCACTTGATGTCTATACAAATCCGAATGCGTTAAACTATCACTCCGATCTCCGAAATGTTACGTCTAATCAAAAAATGGACCACTTTTTCAGGTTTGTTTTCGACAGTAAATCGTCCACACCAGCACCAATTTTACAGCACACCGGTTGAAAATCACTGCATTAGAATAGTGCTTGTTATCAGTTTTAAAATACTAACTAAGAAGCCTATTACGTTACTGGTGTGTTAGGGCCAAACCAGGGAAACAACGAACCAACCTTAAAAGCCTACTAGCCACTGCGTGGCCAGCACGGCGTTGCTCGCATACGATCGCCAACTCCCGGTGATTACTACGTATTCTAATTTAGTTTGTTTCGCAAACGAACTCCACATGCAACGCCGTGATGGCCTCGAAGTGGGTATTATCAACAACGTAAATCAAAACACCCTAGACTCGGAAAAGTTGGCATGGTTCCAAAGGCTGTCGTCAGCTGTCGAAAATAGAAAAATGCGTTCCTTCTTCATTCGAGGTTCGGGTGACGTCACATTCCGGCAGAAAACAAGAATGGTGAAAAAAACTAATAAATTAATTTTAAAATTATCTAGATTAAATTTTAAAATTCGGCTGGACACAAAAATCGAAAGAAAAAAAAAAGGCTGCATGTATGCCAAATTTCATAACTGTAAGTGCCATAGATTCGCCAGGACACTGCGTAGTGAGGGGAAAATACTTCCTTTTATAATAATGGAGATTTGAACCAACCTCAAATTGGTGAAAAAAATGGAATAGGTACTTAAGTTAAGCTTTATTCAAAAAGAAGAGTGTAATCTAATGGCTTCAATTATCCATACTGAATCGTTTAAGAAATCACTCGGAGGAATGATTGTAATGCGAGTCCCCCACATAGTACTAGGGATCGAAATTAATGGTCACAGCTCTTGCTAATTGTTTCTTATTTCGTAATCTATCTGCACTAACTGAACACGTGGGCCGCAGACAATAGTCAGTCAGTCATACTGGACAGCAGTGGTGTAGATAATCTTGCGTGATATGGAAGGAAGCTGTGTAGCTTATGTTGGCAAAGGAGCAAGGAGGGGGTAATTAGCGGTGGCAATTCGCCCTTCAGCGGACCCCCATCCATCAGAAAAACATGTGTAGAAATAGCGTGAACAATTTCTTAAGTGCATCGTGGTGAACGAAAAAATATCTGTGTCCGTGCATCTATCTCAGAGTGCCACCCCGATGATGCTTCACACACGACTCTTTGTTTTGTAGGAATTTTCGTCTTTTATTCCGAACCTCTTCATTCCTGGAGTAGTATCCCGTTTGGCTATATTAAAACAATGACGTAACGACCTAATATCAATCGATTAAACTTATTCAAAAATGAGATTTTTATGGAATAATGGTCTATAGTATTAAACATGGATTCCTGGGAAACTCCCAAATGGATCTGTGAGTTATAATCCAATGTCATAAAATCGCTCTCTCGGGTGTTCTTTTTCATTATTCTACGGAACAACAATTCTATTAACAACATTCTATGGAACAACAATTCTATTAACAACATTCTATGGAACAACAATTCTACTAACAACATTCTATGGAATCTCCAGCTATTGCCTTACTCTTTATTTCTGAAGAGGAAGGTAACAGTACGCGTAAAATATTATAGAAAACGTCTGGGTCACCAATGTAGCAGAAAAGAGAGTGCGACTGTCTACCAAAAAATACTTCTGGTGGAGTTCGTTTACACTATAATTATAACTATTGTATTGTAGTTGTGTCTATAAGGTCCCCACAAGGTTACGGAATCGCTCAATCTCGCGCTCGTTGTGGTTTGCTCCTCTGATTCTTTTCTGTACTTAATTTTTAACAATTGCGAGATATCTCGTCATAAAGATATTACGATTTTTTATGATAACGAGATTAAAATGTGATCTATTTTTTTCTAGTGACGAGATATCTCGTCCATTAAGTTTGGTCACATTTGCTAATGACGAGACATCTCATCGAACTAACTCCAGCAGATTGAGGAGAAAGGTTCTTTCTCTAAATGACGCCTTAACAAGCTTAGTTAAATTTAAGAAAATGTGAATGTGTGTGTGGTATCCATTCGTGGATTGACATCAAAATAATTATTGGGCAGTTTTTGCTCCTTTAAAATTAGGTATACGTAACATAGACCGTAATTTGGATGAGCACCTTAATTTTTCATTAATTCCTCCATTCCACAAGATCCTAATGTTCTGACTAAAGTAAATTATTCTTAAAATTAAATTATTTGGGTGAAACATTTTAAAAAGTAACATAATTTTTATAATTTCTGAGTCTCGACGTACCTTACCTGAAAAGTAATACTTTTCTCGGGGGAAGCGATTAAAACGTAAACTATTTCATGTTATCTCGAATTATCAAAAGAAGAAGACCATAGAGTGACAAACCTAACCATGTTAATCAGTTTATTTTTACTCTAATAAGTTAATGATGGTATATGCAAGTATCTTACAATCAACACGGCACTGGATTGAAAATTTTTAAATTTCCGATATTTTTTAAAAATTTGGATGTGTTTGTTGATTTAACGATAATTTATTTTTAAAAGGTAATATTGTAAGGTACATAATTATAGTTCATTTCTTGATTTTTCAGAGCAAAATATTTATGAATGATCTACTTGTTCTCTAAACAAGACGTGACAGAAAGCTCCAAAAGCTCAAAACGTAAAACCTAGTATTCCAAATTTCGCATATATTTTTAAGCATAAAATATGTGTTTTAGTTCTTTGAACTTATTTTATATATATTGGTCTTTTATTCTTTATTGAAATTATAATTGCTGCCAGTTTTTTATCATCCCTTTGCGCTCTTTTATGTTCTATTCAGGCTGCAGAACTTTCTTTTAAACAGCGCGTTATTCAGACAGCAATGATTTATGCATTTATTCATTTCCCTCGGCTTTTCTGTTGAACTGGTTTTTGTTTCTGATACTTGAATAATTAAACACGTACCGTGCCAAACAGTTTTTTAGTATCCTTTTCAGGCCGAGAACAGTACGTTGTAGAATTTGACAAGTACGTAAATATTATCTATTTCACTTTTTGTGAGCTGGAAACTTATTTATTAGTGATGTAAATACTGAAACTTTAAAATTGGTGATACAACAAATAACTGTATAGTTATGATTTTTAAGCTAAAAAATCATATAGAACTTGGCCTGCAAATGAGTTGCATTGTGTACTGAAAACAATACTCAATGATAGGAAATGTATTAAACGAGTTCACTTTGATCTGTCCTCTTATTCGTTGCATAATTTAAGAAGAATTTGTTGGATATGACTGTTCCAACGTATCTTAATACATCTATCTAATGTGTTTTGCAGTCTAATTACCCCTAATGTTTCAAAAAATTACTGAAGTGACAAACCCAAGTAATATGTATTGCACAGGCCATACTTTAATTTTTGAGACTTTCTTATTACCTTACATTTGCCATGACAAATATTGCTTTATTTTAAAATTCCATTTTCATAAGATATTTTAATTTTCATTTGAGGCACTTTCCTTTCTTATACTGAATCTGTTTTTGTGATGGAACGTGGTGCTTCCTGTACGTATTCGGTTTTAGTAACTCGAAGTAAGTTGGTTTGCTTATTCACTGAAAATCCTGCTCACTGAAAAGAAGAAAACTTTTTGCATGCATAATTTTCCCTTAGGTACTTTCCGTGACTTTTTGGCTTGCCCAAATATGGATTTCATGACAGACCTTGATTTTCTTGACATCTGAAAAAGTATTTGCTACAGAATGGAAGCTTCAGACTTATATATAGTAGGGTTTTCCTTCGAATCTTTAGAAATTAATTTTGTGTTGCGGAATTACCACTTTACGTCATTTGTACATGTAGTAAGTTATGTTAAAAAGTATTGAAAGTTCAGTCGTGTTACGTAAGGATTGTAATATACTTGCTAATAGATGTAAACCCAGATTACTAGTGGAAACTTAGTTTCTCCTTAGAACGCAGTTCAAGGTTTTCTGTAGTTGTGCTTTTACCTTTGTTATACAATCTTTAGGAGAAAACACATTTACAAAGGCGCTATGCCCCTATGCTAATGTTTCACGCTCGTAGGTACTAGGTATAGAAACTTGTTTTAGTTTTGAAATCAAGACTTGAGCATCGTTTATAAAGGTTTTATTTGGATATTTATTCTTGTTTCTGTTCAGTATCTGATTATGTAGGATGTTGCGAATCGTTATGATATATTTATGATTCGTACAGGCTTTGTTTTCGTAATTTCTATTCCATAACATTAATTTTTGATTTAATGAATTGGTGTGTTCACGATCGGCAATTAACCGGCTGAAACTATTTTTATCCTTTTTAGTTTTTTAAAACTAGTCTAACTTGCGACAAATCATTCGATAGACTTTTATTTTTAAGTGGGCACAATTTCCTAAAATGGATTAAAATGTTGAAATTTTTTTATATCATTATTAATTATACAACTTTAAAGAATATGTGTGAAAGCTACATTATTTAGTGAAGAATTCAAGTTTTCTATCGAATGGAAGGATCGAAACCGAAAGCATTTAAAACTTCAGAGTGTTTTTCTTAGTTTTTTATTTTTCATGACTCGTGTGTGTGTGTGTGTGTGTGTGTGTGTGTGTGTGTGTGTGTGTGTTTAAAATGATAAGGCTTTTATTGCAATTGATACAGATATTTAAAACTTTTTCTGTAGTTTATTATGTTATATTTGGTAACTTTTTGCATGGAATAATAATTTGCAAAAATGATTATTTTTTCAAAAATTGCTGAAATTAACTATGATTTTTTTTATTTGCTGGTTTTTTTTAAGTGGTTTGTTACAAAAATATTTGAAAAAAATAAATAACTGGTACGTGTAATCCCATGCACAAAATTGCGAGGAATACTTTATGGAAGGTAAATACAAAACATACTTGAAATAAATTAAAATTTACAGATGGAGTAGGAATTTGAAAATATTGAAATATTCTTATAAAAATTGAATTATTTAATTGTTGTGAATAGAAAAAAATATTTTCTTTTTTTAAATGTGTACTAGGGGGCCCGCCCACTGCTCGCTAACGCTCGCCAACCCCCGGAGGATTGCTTCGCAGTCCTCATTGGTTCGCTGCGCGAACCTATGCTCGCTTCGCTAGCTTCAATGAAGTCACGCGTCCTATCAGAAGGAATTGTTTACAAAATAAGATATTAAAAAAAATGTTTTTAAAATCTAAATTTGCTGTTTTACAGAAAATATATACAGTACCTCTGAAATCAGAATTCAAATGAAAACTTTGAGTAAATTTTGACTCGAAATGTGAGCGTTGCTTTGGAAATTGAAAACCCAGCATGTTGTTTGTGTGTACATTTCCCCAGCACTCGAACGACCGACACTTTTTCATTGCGTTTGTTGCCGAAAGTTGTAGTGCAAGGTCTTGTTGAACTATAATTGTTGGCCCAGAAAAAGACCGTTTTTTAAAAGGCCCTGAAAAGATCCTCCGCTTTCTTTGATTTCTATTAAAAACTAACTGCAAAAGCCTAACTAAATTCCTTTTTTTTTTTCAATAAAATTTCATCCGATAACGCTATAAATTAAATTGATGCACGAGACTTTGTGGTAAACAAACAATCGTACAGTGTTGCCAAAACACGATAACAAATAACGTCTTTTTTGCGTGCCACGTAAGAGAATTATATATAGAGATTTGAATAAGGTACACTAAAATATTTTGTTGTGAATATGAAAATTAAAAAAAATTGTTCAAAGGGTACTTTGTCTCCTTAATGCTTGAATGCTTTCGTACAATTAAAGAGACATTAAAAGCGACTGCACATTACTAGTATTGATAATCGATGTAATCCATTAAGCACTGTACTAAAAAAGTATAAACAATTTTGTGATTGTTGTTATGTCTGATGTTAAATCTGAAATATAAATAGTTACGAGATCATTAAGTTTTTTAAGTAATTAGATGTATAAAAAATTAGTTTCGTGAATAGAAATAATTCCAGGTCTTATCAATTAATCTAATGCACTTTTGTTCCAAAATGAATTCGAAATTACTAAATGTTTCTTACTCGCACTAAATGTTTCTACTTACTTAAATTTATTCGAAATTTAAATGTTTCATTTATTTTTATGAAGGTAAAAGAAAATCTGACATTGCAAGCCTTACTGAGGAGCGAGATATATACTTTTTTGTGTATTCTAAACTTAGAAAGAGAGAATATATTACTACTCTAGGTATTTTATATCGAAGAAATGCTATCGTATTATTTTTACAGTCTATTTTATGAGCAAAGCGACCATTTTTAATTCGACTAATGATTATTAAATAATTGAATTGAACCAACTGGGCAATGAAACTTCCCTCCTTCCACTATTTTATTATACAGCGGCAGTAAATGTTTGCTCGCCTTACTCCTGGTTTCCATTTAAGTACCACTCGCAGGTAGATTCTTTTCGATATTAAAAATAACAACTAAGCTCTATTGTTGGGTAGCAATTACGGTAAGAGTGGGAGTATATCAAGAGAGGGCACATTGTAAGAGAAGCCCTGTGTGGGGGATTCGGGATTTCCATTTATTGTTGCCGCCTGTATCCTATTCCTGACACCGCAAAACGGATACTCGTAATCGATACAGGCATCGGAATCGCCCGAGCACCAATTTGTTTTCCGATATCTGCTCTTTTTGCCCCCTTTTGTGAGGGATCCTTTTATTGCGCGATCGATGTTGAAGCAATGCCGAAGTCGGTTCGGGAAGTGACTTTGAGGTGTTTATTTTTTAAGACTTTATTGTGATAAATTGCTCGTGAACTCCTTATTTTGTAATGCATCTTCGATTTTTTTTTTGGATGGAAGGAAATTTAAAGTTGCGTGTCTGAAAAATGATCCCCAGATCAAATCCGTTGAGTGGAGGAAGATAAAAATTGTTATTGGACGCATGCAACTTACTTCGCTTGCACTATATTTCAAACCCCGGAGCTATGTTTGTTCCACTCGATTTAGAAATAACCTCTCGTGTGTGCAGCACTTTATGCGTGTTAAGTACCTTTTATGTTATTTATTTTCCTGAACATCGGTTGAATTGCGAGAAAGTTCTCGAGATACGACCATAACAGCAGGATTCCCATAGGCCTTTAAAAGGCCTCACTTTTCATTTTCCTTTTTAAGGCCTTAAAACCTTAATATTTGTTGAAAGTCCTTAGAAATTCTTAAATGCGTCAGTTTTACAAAGAGCACTGGGTTTTATTTTTTATTAACCCAGATCAATGATACTTGTGTGTGTTCATGGTCAAATTTGAAAAATTGTAAGCAAAATATTTCTGTACTTGGGTAGAAAATTGGCCTTTGTCCAAATTAGCGAGGATTTTGCGTTGTCCTCAAATCACTTGACTTAAGGTAATGAAAGATACTATATGAATGGTGCCTATGTCCTCGTGTCAATGCATTGTAAAAGAATTAAAACATCGGAAAAGATTTTTGTGTTCTGTATTAAAAATTAAATAAATGAAAATTGCTAACTCAAGTATTATCAAACATTTGTAAAGTGAACATAGATGCTTTTCTTCCAAGGTAGAGATTTATAGGTAGCTAAAATTTATACGTTTTTAAAACTGGGTCCAAGATCCAAGCCTAGCACTCCTAAAAGTTTTATTCGTGTACTCGCGGGTTACTTTGTTACCCGTGAAACGTAGCCTGAAACTGCCTTTAAAGGGTTTTGTAAAGGCCCTGATTTTTATTTTGCCTAAGAGTGGGAACTCTGTACAGTGGTGAAGGTTGTGGAATGTTTGAAAAATCCATTCAGGGGAACCTGACTTGTTTGTATGTTAGCTCTAAGGTCAATTTGTTTTTGCAAACTAAGGCTTAAGACAACGGAATCCCATTTACGAACATTCATGCTTAAACCCGGATTTAAACCCTGATCCTGCTCCATCGACTTTTAATAAAGCATACAAATGGCCACACACGTGGTCAAGGAAGTTTCTTGTCGTACTTGGGAGTGCATTGACTGGTCCGTTTGTTTGCGTTGAGGCTTATATCTCATCTATCGATGCCCATTTAACAAAGGGATTTTAAGATATTTGTTTAGAATTTTTTGTTTGTTGAGGTGAGATACTTTTTAATGAGAACTCCTTAAATAATATATCCCTTTTCTTTTAATTTAAAATATGAATTGCTTTTATTCAAAAACAGACTATCCGCTTTTAGTAAAATTGTAATTTAAGTTTTCTTTGACTCCTTTTTTGATGGAATGTACCGTATTTTCAGTGCTTATGATGAGTGGATTTGACAAAATTCGTATAAACTATTTTTGGTAATTTGGTAATTTTTAGTTAACGTCGTACTAGAGCAACACAACGGGCTATTGACGACGGTCCGGAATCAGTCCCTTAAGGGAAAGATTCGAGGACAACAACTCGTAATTTTGAACCACGGTCAGATGACGAAGCAACACTTGAGCTGGCACCCCACTCTCCAAACTTCCACGCCAACCCAACGTGAGGACTTTCGGCCACGACAGATTTAAGGTGCATCAGCCGCCTCTACACCATACGTTTACAAACATCCATGCCCGGACCCGGATTCGAACCAGGAACCTTCCGATCTAGAGGCTAACACCTTAACCACTACACCGGTTGGTCGGCAAACTATTTTTGAATAAAGTAACATTGCTTTCGTCATTAGGTGATGCCTATATATGCTTTTTTTCAAAAGACTTGTTTTGAATGAAAACTTTAATGTAGAAACCATTTTTTATGCAAAATGTACTTTTTAGATATATTCCTTAAATCGGAAGTGTACGTTGTTTGATATACAGGGTTGTTTGGATCGTACCACGTTATTTCTTGCCGAAAACCGGGGTCGCTTTGGATCAGTGGGTTTGACTACTCGCTTACAACCTTCGAGTTGTAGGCGGTGCAGGTTCGATTTCAACCTGGTTGTATTTCTCTCTTTAATATTTCCTTATATGTATGTCCATTTTTACTTAACGCTTTATGGCCGGCTTGATCAAATATGGCCATTGTGCCATAAAACCCAAATCAACCAAAATAAAACCTTTAAGAATCCTTGTAGAAAATTATTTTGAAAAGTGTTCAATTGGACTTGGCATTCATGTCGAACTCTTCCGATCATTCGAAATTAAACGATGAAACCATCAAATTATTCTTTTGGTGTCTTTGGGACTGCTGGTACTTGAGAGTAAATCAGAATGAAACTAAAGCACCAAATTAATATGCAATTCCAAATTTGTGCATTGAATTGTAAGTTTTAGGTACGTATCCCAGGACATCCACTTCCAATCAGAAAAGAGACAGCTTTTTTACTTTTTTTTTGACAGTTTTCGACAATATATTGCGTGGTATGATTATTGTTGAGTCTATTCTGACCCCATTCCTCTCCAGATGTAAAAGTCTAAAAATACTCTGCTGCACAATAGATTCGTATTGATTTCATAGTGTGACACATCTTCCAAACCTTCAAATCATAATAAAGCCCTCTATCTCTACTCGTTGCCAATTATGATAGCTATTGGGAATCAGCTCCCAAACTGCTCTTTAGCAAAGAAGGGGCTATTTGCTGAACTTTCTTCGACAAGGTCTCTAATGAAAGCTGCACGGGCGGAGCGAAATCTTCCATCATCGCGGAATTGCTTTTTCTCATAAACAAGCTTACAAGGACGACAAGGATCTGAAGAGAGGAGATGCGAGATAAAAGAAATTCGTCGTCCCGAATGCAGTAACAATGAAGTTGGATGGAAGTATATTGGATTCAATGGAACGAGCCTTGATAAGAAAGGTTCACTCTTGGCTCTTTTGCGTAAAAAAGATTTTGTTTACCTTATCTTTTGCAATCTATTTAAAATGTTATTTTTGGAATAGTCCTGAATACGAATAGTTTTTAGAATAGTACATTATTTTTCTTTCGCTTGAAGTGTAAAAACCATGTACCATGTAAAAACCATGTAAAAACCATATATTAGAATTTTTTAAATTCGTTCAAGTAATCTTCCATCGGAGTATTAAATGCGTTCAATTTAGTTTGTATCCATTTCTTTAAAAATAGTCCTCGGTTTATTTGTCGCCGAAAAGCAGTTATCGGAGTTTTCGTTGATAGAAAAAAATTATAATCGAATGCCCACCATCCCTACAAAAAGCATTATTTTCTCTTACCAAATCGTGTCCACAAACTATTCCAAACACGTGTTAATTGTACGTAACGATGCCTCTCACGTAGAAGCACCCCATAAAATCATTTTCGATGCATTGGTTCGGTTCAATTATGCGAATAAAAAGAAATTAAAAGAACCCTCGTTCCACGACTCCATTGACCACTCCGAATCAATGACCCATTTCACTTCTTGTCGCCCAGGGGCTTTAAAATTAAATCAAGTTAAGGGGGGGGGTGCTCTGCGCAAGCGCCGATCTGCCATCGATCCTATCAGAGTGGCGCAATCGAGGTGGCATCCCCCCCCTTCACTGGGGGTGGCAGATCGCTTGACGGAATGTAAACATGGGGGGGGGGCTGCGTGATTCTCTCACTTCCCCTCTTAATATTACTTTCGCCCCACTGTTTTTTATCGCTCCTGCTCCAGAGAGCGTAATCCCCTGGGGAAATATGTACTCGCAAGAGATCGATAAAGAAAAGGCTAACGTCCGATATTCTTGTGAACCAGAGTTATAAGTTTATACGGAAGAAAATTACATAATTGTTAATAACAACGGGATATTGTATTAATAATTCGCCGACCAACCGGTCTAGTGGTTAAGGTGTTGGCCTCTGGATAAGATGGTTCCTGGATCGAATCCATGGTCAGGGTGTGGATGTAAATTGTATTGTCCTTTGTAAGGGGCAATGATGGTCCTCCCACTGGGTGCTCCGTCACAAGTGGCCATCACTTTCAGTCTTGTAGTAGCCAATGATTAAGTTGATATGTACCCACCATTGGAAGAAAAAAAATATTAATAATCCTGGTTCTATAACTCAAGGACATGTAAAAGCGATTTAAATCGTTTTAAGCATTAAATTATACAGTATCATGTCGATTATGGAAGCTTATTGGGAGACATATGTTCATAAACCGATTTGTTTGCATATTTATTCGGTATTTGTGTGTCTCAATCACTAGGCGTATACGATTTATTTGATTTTGGAATAGTAAGAGAATTTTAGTGGTATACAAACTACCGACGGACGAGTTTTTTCTCTTGTTATCCAATGGGGGGGGGATACAGTAAAATGTTGATTATCGGAACAAAATGGTAAGTATTTGTTCATAAAACCCATTTGTTTATATTACTAAATTATAAGCTTCATATATAAAAAAAAACGCTTTCTATATTTGCGAGTGTACATATTTTTGCTTTAAGACATCTATGCCTTCACCTGCTGCTAAATCTACGTATTTTTCTTTTAAAATTTTAATTGGCTCGCATCGCCTTTTGTCTTGAATTCATCTGAACAGGTGATTGCTTCGGAATGATTATGCATATCCGGATTAAATTCATGATCTTTCAGATGTGTGTTTTCTTTGAGATGAAACATTTCTCCCCCTTCTATAGTTTGGCACATCTACCATCACTGCTGTACCGACTTTCCGATAATAGACATTCTATTGTTTGTACACTCAAACCTGTTTTTGTGCGATCTTATTTAGTGCTATTTTTTTTTGTGTGGTAAAAAAATGAAAATAAATTTATTCAGTACAATCTACTTACAGTCCTTTCAAAATTTCAATCAAATTAGAACATAACTAACAAAGTTATCAATAAAAATTACTTAAATGAAAAAAATTTTAATACGTGCTTAAGATTGCTTTTCCAGTACTGCTGAAAAGGCAATTTGTTTTCCCATAAATATTTTTTTTATGGAATTTCAGCTCTGATGCTTCATTTATTTCGAATCTTATTTTTGTTCTTTGCGCAATGTAGCCGACCAACCGGTATAGTGGTTAAGGTGTTAGCCTCTAGATCGGAAGGTTCCTGGTTCGAATCCGGGTCTGGGCATGGATGTTTGTAAGCGTATGGTGTAGAGGCGGCTGGTGCACCTTAAATATGTCGTGGACGAAAGTCCTCACGTTTGGTTGGCGTGGAAGTTTGGAGAGTGGGGTGCCAGCTCAGGTGATGCTTCGCCATCTAACCGTGGTTCAAAATTACGAGGTATTGTCCTCGGATCTTTCCCTTCAGGGACTGATCCCAGACCGTCGTCAATAGCCCGTTGTGTTGCTCTAGTACGACGTTAACTAAAATTACCAATTACCTAATCTAATACGTAGAATAATTCAAATGTGGACTCCTCGGAGTTGGATGAAATAATTAGCCCACCAGTCATCTTAAAGAAACAAAAAACAAAAAAAAATGCTGTTAATGTTTTGTTTATGATTTTTTTTTTTAATTTCTGAAACATTAACTTTTTTTTTTTTGAACAAATAAAATGTTTTTAAATTTCAGATTACGGTAAATCGCAACTGTACCATGTGAAACTTTGCATGTTCATTTGCTGCAAGAGCCGACCAACCGATCTGGTGGTTAAGGTTTATCCTCCGGATCGGAAGGTTCCTGGTTCGATTTAGCATTGGTTTAGAACAATTAATTTTTCATTGGTTAGAAGAATTTTTAATACATTTATTAGCTTTTTTTTCTTGCTTTTTTCTTTAGCTTTAAGATTTTTTGAAAATATAAAAATATTTAACTTTTATCATTTATGCATTTTTTTTCAAAGTAGTGATTAATTTGGTTTGGTCGGAATCAGTGAGGTTGACTTTATAAATGCATAACTTTGTGCTGGTACTGCTAGTGTTTAATAATAAAACGAAACTCAAAACAATTTTTAAGCATATTTTAAGTTACATTATATTTTTAGGTCATCAAAATCCTGATCCTACCTTATTTTGAATTAAAAATTGGATTATGTTCATGAATTTCTTTTATTCCTTTGCTCTGCCGTCATTTTTTACTACGGAATAGCTTTCAGACCATATTCTTCACAGTAGATTCCTAACGTGCATGACCAAGATCGAAAGCGCCGTCTATTTTAACCTGAAAATAGTAAAATTTGGAAGCAAAGGTGTGTAAAATCATCTATGTAGTCAGTTTGTGGAGGTTTAGTCTTATCGCTCATCAAATTTGGTTGAGAATTTTACGTAAAATAATCCGAATAACCATTCTTTTCATAAAATCACTTGCAGCGTTGATGGAACGCGCTTGAGGACTTAGCATCCCTGTTGAAAGGAATGCAGGGTAGCAGAGAACAAAATGGCCCGAAGAGCGGAAGCTATTTATTTTGAGTTTAAGCGCGAGTGGTTTGGCATATTAATCTTCTTTTGCATCCACTAATCTTGGGACGGCGGAAGGAACTCGTGACACTTCCAGATAAATGAATTTTCTGGCCTGCATCAGCGAAGACGTTATTTTTGTGTTAACTTCACTCTAAAGGAAATAATAAAAAAAATTCGAAATTTACTGCTATTTTAATAAAGAATTTTATCCAACCAATATCGACTGTTCAATTTGTTTTTGTGACCTTTAGAAGACACAATATCTTAAAAAAGACAAGCATAGATTTGTTTCTCATTTTTTGTACAGCTTTAAATAATCGGTATGTAAAATTTCATTGCTGTATCTACATTGTTGATCAAGTTATTAAAGTTTTTCCATCGTATTTAAGCGTGAAATTAACCAACTTTTCATAACTACAATAAATTTAAATGCTACGACTTTTTCAAAATCGATAAAGACCTAAAACATCTTTGAATTGTTTTTATTATGTGTTTTATTATTTTGTGCTTGAAAAAAAGATTTTTGAATATAGTTTTGTTTTTCAAAAGTGATAAATATTAATTTTTATCCTTTTTTGTTGTTGTTTTAACCGTATTTCATACAAATTCATGCATGTATTGTTTAAAAAATTTAAAATAAAATAAAAAATAATATTATTTAAAAAAAAATTGAACTTGGGAATTTTTAAATTTGTAATGTATATTTCATGTACATTCCAATAAGGTGCAATAAAAATTTTTGTTGCAAGTGCAAAATCAAAAATGAAATGTTTAAATGTAATGTGTTCCTAAAAAGCCCCTTTTTTTTTAAATATTCGTTCTAATCTTAGAGAAGTGATTTTTTAAATATACTTTTTAATCTATTCCACTGCAGAATAATTATCGCTATGGCCCTCGATTCGCCAGGCTTTGCGGTAGAATGCATGTATATGGATCTTTGTAGTTCGCAATCCATGTTAAGCCGTAGGTAGCCATTCTAATAAGCCCTTTTGCAAATAATTTACTTTAAAGCGTGAAACAATCGTTAGATGTTGATAAATTCATAACGTCGATCACTTGATTAGCAAACTATTGGTGTGATTGTTATGCTTGTCGCTTTCGCACACGGGAACAATTTTACCGGGACCTACAGCTTAAAGGGGTTGGCAACTGATTGGTTAGCATTGTGAGAATGGCTAGAACACTTGTTTGAAGAGAGGTAGCCTGAAGCGCTCGGTTGCAAGTTCGATCCTTGCAATAAATAACTGATTTGGTGCTTCCTGGTTTCTCCGAATAGACATGTGCTTTCGACTTTCTCTAAAACAAGGACTAAAGATTGGGTTTTAAAATTGTATTCCTGAATTTACTTTGTTTCTATTTTGCATATATATCTATTGATATAATAATTTGTTTCTTTCCTTTCTAGGTAAGTTGACCTTTTTGTCTTGGCTATTGGGCTTGAAATACATTTTGTAAGAAAGTATGTATAGTACATTTTCTTTATGTGAAAATTATTTTTCTTCTCGAATCTCTCTGATGCTAGTACTTATAATTATATTAAATTTGATGCTTTTTTAATGCATAATGAAAATACTTGTTTTCATGTTTTCTGATAGCCGAGTAGAGAAATCGGAAGACATTTGGATAAATGTACGGAATTCGGGCATTTTGTGTTATGGTATAATTAATATTTTTTTTGTATCCACCTTTAATGTAATTAGTTCTTCGTCAAATAATTGTTATATTACTTCATTTTTTATTTTAAATGTATTTTATTGACTTTTCAATTAAGATGGAGTTTTGGAACTAAATATTCTGTGAAATATTTATCAATGGAAAAAGTGAATTACACTAGAAAAATAATGCTCATCCAGATGGGCATTGCTAAACAAAAAGGCCCTTCATTATTTTGAGCAGGCCGTGAGGGACTTATGCAATCCGTTATTTTATATTACAGACGACGCAAATAAAGTTTATTAGAACAATACCTTCAAACATAACGAAAATTTGAAAAGATGGACGAATAAAGTTACAAACAAACTATTACTTCGGTGAAGTACCGACCTTTTCGCCGAATTTTGTTGGTTGTTACTTTGAATTCATGTTAACTCCCTTTGGTCATGCTTGTGGTTTGTGATACATTTCTAATCATAGGGTCCGGACTTTGTGATGACCTAAAAATATATAACTATATCCCAAACTATGCCTTAAATTGTTTTAAATTTCGTTTTATTGTTAAACATTTCAATTAAATATAGGATCTAAAGTAAAATGTGGTGTTTCATTTTCTTCTAAAACTAGAGAAAACTCCAAGAACCCCCGCTCTTTCCGGTGTATATGTTTCATCCACCAATGAAACAGCGCTTAAAAATTTCGCTTTGCGCTGTAGGAGAATTTTTAAGCCCGACTTAAATGTCCCCACCACTGGTCATGGTCATTTAAATCTCCACTGATTTTGAAGAAGCACCCAATAGGTTAACCGTCGCTACTCCTAACAAGGACAATCACGATCATCTATGCTCTTACAAACCGAGATTCGAACCCACGACCTACTGGATGGCAGACAGACGCGAAATCTGCTAGGTATCAAAGGTCCTTGAGGATTTTTTTCAGCTCCAGAATCTGGTAGATAGTTATTTATTTTGCGTTTTTATCTTAACAACTTTTTATCTTAATTCAAGATGAAAGATTTTGGAGGGTCAAAATTTTTTCACCTAGAACCTAACTGGAAGTGAAAAATGTCCCAAAATCTCAACACTGACCTAAAAATGAAAAATACAGAAAAAAAATTTGTAGAATCCGGAAACAGTTGCTTTGTGGTTTGGTTTTATGGCGCAAGAGTCAAGTTTGAACAAGCTCCACTACCAAGCACAGCAGACAACGCTAATTAATAAGCATACACTCACGAAAGTTTTTTTTTTTCTAACGCATAAGAGGAGAAACCCAGCCAGTGTAAGTTACAGGAAGCGAATCTGCGCCGCCAACAATTTATATGTTCCTTGAATTTGAGCAAACCCACACTGAGCAAAAGATTGCAAACTCAATTTCTTCTGTGTATTTCTCATTTTCGACGAAATACTAACAAGAAGTTAGCATTGCAACAAAATCCTGGACCTGGCAATTGCCTCCTTGGAATAAATGTGCAGTCTATTCACTAAATTAAATCTAAAGTCTCAGGACTCCTGTGGTTCGTCGCACAAGGCTAGAGATCGCCACGGTAAAAAAATGCTTAAAAGATTATTAATTTAGTTTGTGTGTTGCCGTAAGTACATAGGATTCGGTGACAATGCTTTTGAATACGTATGTTTTAGATTAGTGTTCTTCAATTAAAAGAACTCTTCAGAGGATTTATTGTTGCTACTTTTCATGTGCTCGGCGAGAAGGAACATTACAGCTTCGGGGGTCCTTAGAGGTTCCCAAAGATTAATCAACCTTATCGGAGCCAGCACTCCTTAATATGCAATGGTGCACTTAACGTTTTGTCCATCTTACCGCATAATTCACGCGTTAATTTATATCTGTAATGGGGGCATGTAAAATGAGTGATGGAGCACTTTCTCCTCAAACTGAAAGTAAATGCTCCTCGAAAACATTTATCAAAAGGGAAACGGAAGAGTGTCCATCCATCAACAAAGGTCTCTTTCAGGAGAGTTCAAAAAGTAATCTTCCATTTCTTGTCACCATCTAGTCCGATCGATTCTCTCCTGAAACGATGGAAATGGATTTCACGTGAATTGCCCTCTTTATTTTTATTTTCATTCCCTGGAGCTCGTTTAGAATTGCTAATGGACCCACCTCTGATTGGTCGAGGATGTATTCCTCTGTGGTCGATGAAGACATTACGTTCGGTTCTGCTTCTTTTGCTTGACCGAGCGAACATTGAAAAAAAAATGTTTTTGCAGCAGGTGTTCTGTGATCGTGTCAACCACATGCCATTCCTAAGATGAATTTGCTTATGATTTGCGATAGAAGCAGGATTAAGCTTGGCACATGTGTTTGCGTAAGGATTTGGTCGTGGGTCGCCATAGTTATATCGGCCCCCATGGTCTTAGATGTAATGGGTAGAGATCGATAACTCCCTGGAATCGAATTGTATTAGCTTTAAAAATGGTTCTGAAATATCGAAGTGAAGGGTCTTTTATTGATGATGTCTCTTAACCCTTTCTGAGGCGGATGGACTTCAACCTCCCTTGAATGGTTGAGGCTAGGTACATAAATTGTCTAGATATTGGTTATTATCTTGGTAAAAAGTTACTTCTCTTTTTAAATTAAGTAAAAAAAAAAAAAAAAACATTTTTTATATAACAAATTAGCCTATTGAAAAATTTGTTGACCTTTTGTTCCATTATATGCCGCTATCTTTCAGGTAACTTCATGGTTCCCTCCTTCCAAAACCTTTTATTTTTCTGGGCAGATAATTGTTCTTTTCCAATCATTGCTCTCAATACTGTTTATAATTCGTCGAATAGTTAAGTTCCGAAAATTTGAAAAAAAAATGCTGAATATTGTTTGCAACACCTGATATTCTTCACCTGTTATATCGTTTCAAAATAAATACCTCACATTATATGCATTGAAGATATGCAAAAAACTCACCTTGCTGTGGACGAGCTTGATTTAAAAATAAAAAAGAGAAAACTAATATTTTCAACTTCATAGATTTTTTTTACACTGCTTCTTGTTGCTCCTTTAAAAAACAAGCAAGTTAAGTTGACGATGTATCCGTAGTAATTTTACTTAGTAAGTGCAACGCATTTATTAACGATTAATTTGGTCCGGTTAGATTCCAACACTATTATTGTATACGTCATTGGCTTCACTCGTTTAACCATTGGGGAAATTTAGTTGGTGCAAACTCATTTGAATCGATAGTTACGATCAAGGAAATCGAATATTTGACGTCTGTTCTCCAAGATAGTATGTGTTGTGTGAAAAGGTTTGTTTCATGGACCTACTAGGAACTTCTATGAGATTAATTTTCAAAGTGAACAAAAATACTTCCACTTCAATTCTTTCAGGATTTATCGTTTTTTTTTCTCAGATGTTTCGCTTTAATTTTTTATACGAGAGACGCACTGATAATACATTCGAGTAACATGCCAAGTTACGTTATGAGTTAAGAAAGAGTTTATTTAATTAATTAGCGACCTCTGCATAAATCTATAAAGAAACCCTCATAGACGTAATACGATCTATCTTTAGTTGAAACAGATGACAATTCGTTTCAGTTGACAGGTTTTTCAACTTTTTTCACTGAAAGGTTTTATTTTGCAACAACGCTTTTTTTATGCACGCTTTCTTGAAACTTCTTTCGAAATTCGTTGTTAGTATACCTTTTGAGTTGAAATTTTGATAAATTCAAAATTTTATGAAGGTAGTAAAGAAACTAGTAAACTATTCGAACACCCATCGCTGAATCCTAATTTCATCTCCTCGACCGGAAAGTCGTTCCGTGCTGCAAATTTCACTCAAAATATTTTTCAAAGAAATAACCCCTGAAGCTACCTCACGTATCCATTTACCTCTCTCCAGTTTCCGGTTCCGTTTATAGTTTTCGATTTCCCGAATGCTAAAAAATGAATAAGCAATCGATTCAACGATCGATACGCAAAAGAATCGAATGGCGTAACTAGCAGACCGAGAAATCGATGTCAAGCACGAGCCGCTGAAACACGAGCAGACGTGCCTCGTTTAAACTCGTTAGGTGATAATTACACCCCCCGAAGACATTCCGTCTTAATTATGGAGGAGACCTCGTTTCGTCTTTGGAGGAGGGCGTTACATAGGGCACGTGTCGCCGCCCTTCATAACGCTCGACGGGGGAGAAAGCTGGAAAAAGTGCATTAGTTTAATCGGGTTAATTCTTTTTCGATACGAATCATGTCTGGGGAGCTGCTGAGAAAGGATTTGTTTACTAGTTTGCGCTTTTATCCATAAATCGAGTTTTAAAGTGCTCTGATTTAGTTTGTGTTCATGGGTAAAGAAAGAAAGCATGGAAGAAATCCGGGTAACATTTTTTAAATTTTATACTTTACGTGTACGATTATTTTCATTGTACATTATAGTTAGGTTTTAGCAGGGTTTTCACAGGTTTGCTTAAAAGTACTTATTTTGATCTTCCATTAATAAAAGCCCTTAGACGTACTTATTTTTCGTCAATAGGCCTTAGAAAGTGCTTATTTTCCTTTGAAAACAAAATTTAGTTTACAAATGACGTATTTTTAGTCACTGCTAGGGGCTTCGCCTCCTGCTCGCATACGCTCACCTTCCCCAGTGTTAGCTACGCAATCCCATTTGGTTTGCATCGCAAACCACACTCTTTTTGAAAGCGTGTTTCTAGGCCATGACGTCACAGCTAGTTTTACAAGGACAGCTAGAACGATCCAACGTTTCTTCTTCGCGATGAAAATTCGTACACTATCGCGAAGTACTTTTCATCGGGTCGAATTTATTTTAAAAATAATTATACCATAAAAAAGAGTGCATTCTAAGCTTTCTCGTGGCATTTTCAAATTTTAAAACTAATTGTATTGAGCTAGCTATAGATATGACAGTTTTAGTTTTGTATCGGAAATTACGATCTATAAGAATTCCGAAATTTTTATGACCAACTTTTAATCGCATCGAATTTATTTATTAACTAATTTCAAAAATAATTGTGCCCTAAAAAAGCGTACGTTTTAAGGTTTCCTGTGATGCTTTCAAATTTAAAAACTAATAGTAAGAAGCTATAAACTTGACAATTTTTTCACAAAACAATAACGAAAATTTCTAAATAAACTAGGCGAGGTGCAAAAATTCACGTTTAGAGCTGCTCTAAAAAAACTCACGACTGAAGACTGAATATTTGTACGTGTTTTTCTCACTCGCGTTAGAAATTTCGCTTTTTTTTTTACTTTGACACTTAACGCACACTAAACTAAAAGCCGCATCAAAAAAAATCTTCACCATCTTGTTCCAGGTACAATTTTGAACAAACCATATTAATTTCGCAATTTTCTGATCAATTCTTTCTCGGGAAATCTTCTGAAAATCGAGCGAAAAAAGAGAGTTTTCATTCCTGCGGCGGCGGCTTAACTTCTTTTTAATATAGAGAGGTATATCTGACCTCTTTTTAGCACCCGATCAGCGATAAAACTGCTTACGCGAAAAAGAATGTGATGCCTTATTGCTTCAATTTAAAGAGTTTTTAGAAACAACAGTCTCAAAGTACTCAACATTATTCAAAAACTTTGATCCAAAATCTGACAGACTAAACAGTTTTTTTTTTAAAGTGATTTTGTACTTCAAGTTACAGCAAATGCAAAATTATGGAGAATAATGATTTTATCACATGTACAAGCGACAGTAGGACGTGGGTTCAGTGTAAATAAATCATAAGCGATTTAAAACGTAAAGGAAGAATCTTACTTTACTCAGAGGCTCATTTATGAGAATGTAAATAATTCTATTGCTATTCACACTACAAATATAACAAATAATAAGAGAAAGTTTGTTACTTTTTCAAGGCAAAAATATTTCCGTCATTTGAAAGAACAACGGAAAATTACAAATCAGAAAAGTTTAGAAAACAGTACAAAAAGGGAAATAAAAAAAAAACTAAACTATTTAAAATCTAAAAAACCTTTCAAGCTGATATTACGGATATGGAAAATTCAGCAAAATTGTCTACTAAGGCAGAATCTTCTAAAATTACTTATAAAAGCAAATGCACTACAAAGAAAGATAAAAGTAACTCATCTGTTAAAAAAAAATTTAATAATTAAATAATGTTTTTAATATTTGTAATACACAATTTTTTCATGTATTTTACTATCAATAAAGTTACATTAGTTCAATCATTAGAATTTTAATTTTACACTTCACTACTCTTTTTCTTTTCCATAATTTAATTTCAAGATTTTTTAAGTAAATAATTTGTAAGCGACTTTTTAAACGTTGACGATTGCGATAAGTTTAAAAAGTTTTTTTTCTTTCTCTCTCCATTCAATAATTAGTTTATATACTTTCATATTACTGATATGTGTACACGTAATGAGTATTAATTTTTTTACATACTACTATTCTTATAAGATTAACTAAGCTGTAAGAGCATCTCACTTGGTTGAAAGTCATGTAAATTGTACAATACGGTTTCTTTTAAGTCCTTATTTTATCATTAGAAAGTCCTTAATTTTAGTTAGAAAAAAAGAATAAGAACCCTGTTTGTATTACTTTTTGTTCAAACTTGGACACTTATGTTGATGTGCGCTCTACAAATTCGCTATCTGTGTTACGGAAGAACCATTTACCTGATAATTTCATTTTACATCGCCTGTTATTAAACTAATTACTTTTTGCAGGGTTTCCACATGCCTTATAATTTTTCGTGGTAACCGTATTTCCGTGGAACTGTTTCATTTGAGATATTAAGGTTTTTTTTTTATATATCTTTAATATCTGCAGAAAGTCCTTAAAATCCTTAAAAAATCTTAGTTGTTGCAAGGACATCGCATGTTTTCCCCTATATACAAAAACCAAAAGTTGTTTCTTTTCCAAGGCCAGGGGTCATCAAACATCGAGGAATTGATATATGGTCAGCTAAAAATGTATGCAATTGTTATAGGCAAACCTAGCACTCGTCGGGTAATCTATTACGATGTATGTGAAACATTGTTTGTATGGCAAATGTGGAGTTCCGTGCCTTTTGAGAGGAGTCCAGGCACGTGCAGACTTGGAGGTAATCCTCATCCATGCATGAATTCTGCAATTTGTGCATTCTTTGAAAGAATATATATCGATTCCTCCCAGGTGCGTTGCAAGGCAATCATGTTCAGTTCTAAGGCTGGAGGTAATCCTCATCCATGTACGAATTCTGCAATTTGTGCATTTCTTGAAGGATTATATCGATTCCTCCCAGGTGCGTTGCAAGGCAATCATGTTTCTGTTCTAAGACAGGAGGTAATCCTCGTCCATGCACGAATTCTGCAATTTGTGCATTCCTTGTAGGACTATATATCGATTCCTCCCAGGTGCGTTGCAAGGCAATCATGTTCAGTTCTAAGGCTGGAGGTAATCCTCATCCATGTACGAATTCTGCAATTTGTGCATTTCTTGAAGGATTATATCGATTCCTCCCAGGTGCGTTGCAAGGCAATCATGTTTCTGTTCTAAGACAGGAGGTAATCCTCGTCCATGCACGAATTCTGCAATTTGTGCATTCCTTGTAGGACTATATATCGATTACTCCCAGGTGCGTTGCAAGGCAATCATGTTCAGTTCTAAGACTGGAGGTAATCATCATCCATGCATGAATTCTGCAATTTGTGCATTCTTTGAAGGGATATATATCGATTCCTCCCAGGTGCGTTGCAAGGCAATCATGTTCAGTTCTAAGAATGGAGGTAATCATCATCCATGCATGAATTCTGCTATGTGCATTCTTTGAAGGAATATATATCGATTCCACCCAGTTGCGTTGCAAAGTAAGCATGTCCAGTTCTAAGACTGAAAAGTGCCACTGCTTTTCTTGATTTGTTTTGTTGTAGTATCATTTATTTATATTGTTCCATTTCCTATTTTCTGAATTTTAAATCGTTTCTTTTTTGGGTTACTTCAGATGTTTTACTGCTCAGAAACGTTGAAAAGTGATTATTCATTGTAGTAATTTTAGTACCCATTTTGATCTATGAGTCTGCAAATTCGTTTCCTTCAAATCGTACTTGTTGTGATGTGGCAGTTTGGAGAGTCGAATGCCATCTCAGATATCGATCTCGTCATCTGACCGGGATTAAAAATTACGAAGTTTTTTCGGATCTTTCCTTTCAAGATTGATGCCGTATCCCGGACTGTCGCCAATAACCCGTTTTGTTGTTCTTGTGCGACGTTAATCAACTGCCTATACCCTCGAATCGCACATGTGAGAGAATTTACTGTTTAGAAAACTACAGGTTTTTCGAAAGCCTTTTAAATGCTTGTTTTTGTCGTATGTTAGGCTTGAAAGCGATTGTTTATTTGGAATCTGCCTATACATCAGACTTGGAGTTAACAAAGAAAGCCCTTATGTTAAATGTGGCATTTAAAAATGTAAAATGGCTTTTAAATAGCTAATTTTCTTTTACTTGAGGATATGAAGTGCATAGCATATAGAAAAAATACATCGTTACTTTGCTTAAATTCGAGACGCAAATGTTAATTTTCCTTATATGATACCGGGCTTCGATGTTTTTTCTGTACATATTTTAATTTTGAGCTAAGAAATGGCATTTTGTTCACACAAACCAGCATCAATAACCATCACTGTGTCGAAGACCTATAAGGAAAAAATCTGTATAAAATGCAATTAAAAATATATACTGTAGCAATTTTAAAATGTTTTACCATCAATTAAAAATTCTAGTTTTGGTTTCAGAAATATTTTTGATTCCTTTCAAGTGAGTACATTTCCTTTTCGAAGTTATACCTTGCAATTAGACTATTGGGAATGGGCTGATAATTATTGGCTTTGGACACACATTTATTGTTTTTTTTAAGCAATAATGCTCATGTTCTAGATAAGAAATATAGTAACATTTATTATCTGTTTAAGGATACGTAACTTTTTTGGAACTAAAAGCAAATAGTTAGTATTTAAAAAGCCTACAGGAAAAAAAAACATATAAACAGTTATAAGTTTCTGCTCTAAGCCGAGATGTGTTAGTAACTATTTCCTCAAAACCAATTTACTCGACTTCTATGTTTAAAACTGTCTTTTCGGCATGGAAATCCTGTACTTTCGACTTGGAAATTTTCGTCGATATCAATTATTACTGTTATGAAAACTTGCTGATATTCTCAATACATATACTTATTTTATTTCTTACAAGTAACTGAGTTACCAATTCATGCATGAATATTCATTAGTTACATAAAATGAGCAGATCGAAACGGAATATTTTTTGAATATATAAAATGTTGTGATTTATAAACTCAGTTTAAGAATTCAGTAGGTAGGTCGATTAACAACACATTGTAGAACAATGGGTTAGTTGCGACAGTCTAGGATAAATCCCGAAGGGGAAAATCCGATAACAGTTCAGTAGAATTATTTTCAATCTCTGGGAACAGTATTAGAATACAAAAAATCGTCGCATCTGTTTTCGTGAGAAGCAGCTGAAAAAATTATTTTCATCCAAACTTGAGAAATTTTTTGCTAGTTCCACTGAAATCTACAATTTTGCATTGTGTTCTTACTTAATATATAAATACTTAACATATAGAAATACACGAACACAATCGACGATCATTCGGGGTCCCGCATCTCTAATAGTTCTACCAAAATTGTTTAATTTTCGGCATATGACGAATTTGTCGCATGTTAATATATTTAGACATTTGAAACGACGTTTTTTATCTTTTCATCGCATCCGTAAATCGCATTGTCATTTAGCGTAAAGCTTTTATGTTGTTATCGATGTTATAATAGTGGGGGAAAATCGCTGATTCGCTGAAGTTTATGGATCTCTTAAATACACACACACTGTATGTAACAATTGTTCGAAGCGAACGCTGAAATGTTCTTCGTTCTGTTTTATTTTCGAACCCTTGTATTGTCTTTTTTAAAATTTACGATGAATTATTTATGAAATTACGCCGCCTCGTCACTGCAAGCCATTGTCAATGTGTCGCATCGCTCATGCTTTAAAAGAATTCAAACCAGACACCGGAAAAGTCGTACATGCGAAAACTACTCTTTTTTTCGAACCTTTTTATTTCATTCAGAAACGCACGAGTTATTCAAAGTTCTTTTTTCGGTTGAGAAATCGATTCGAACGAAAATGAAATCGATTCTAAATTCGGGAAGAGGAAGACAAAGTGGCAGTGGGGGTATAGAAACCAAAGAAATATATATATATATATATATGGAGTGATTTTTAAGAATTTTTTTTATCGTCTGCATTTTTTTTTTTACTCCTGTCTCAAAATGGCTCCACGTATTCTGAATCGCAATCGGAAAATAGTTCCAGTTTCGGGCATTAAAGAAAAAGTGCACAGTCGAGTGTTTTTAAGGTTCTGGTTGAAATTCTATATTATTTGTAACCCGCTTTCTCTAGAGCTCCGGAATCGAATTTTTCTCTTTGATGGAGTATTCTCACGCACTCTTCAAGCATAAAAACTCTTTTTTAAATAACTGTATGTATTGCTTTGATTGTGCGGTTGTGGTTTTACCCCTTGGGGGAAAATGAACCCGGTGAAGTGTTGAGCAGTTACAGTTACAACACACTTTCCAAATTCGTCTGTTGCATCAGTAATGCATGGTTTTAGGGCTTGTGAGAAAACACGTCTATATTGTGTTTTTTAGTATTTGGAACCAAGTGTCTCGCAGAGTATAAAGAAATGTGTAATTTTTCCCTCTAGTACTGCTCCGGTAAGTGCTATGAGGGGCATTTTTTGTCATAATAAATGTAAGTGGCTTGTAACGTTTCTGATGCTATACGTGCGAACTGTACGTGTTCTGAATTGCACGCCAGAACACGTACAGGACTTTCTTCTTTTTAAAATACGATTTCAGCACTTCGAAATTAAATTAAAATTCGAAAGAATGAATTCCGTGTTGATATATGAGTTTAATTGGTCCCCACCAGTTATATCAATCGCCAAACGTTGCCAAAACGACTATAAACAATACCTCAAGGTAACCCCGATTTGTATCATGCCTTTGTACAGCATAAGTAAAATCTTCGCAGACCGTCTGGTTTATTCGTTTACATTGAAAATTCATCTCATTGTTGCAAGAAAACTCAAGCGTGTGAAGGATTTTGATTCAGTGCACCCACTACTAGAAGAGGCTTCGACACGCCTCCTGCCAGGGCAAGTTCATTTTACTGAAGGTAGAAACAGAACATCCTACTAGGGTTGCAATCATGCTAACTTTTCCTTTTCCAACTTAGAGCAACTGGCATGGATGATTGAACTCTTTACAACCTCTTCTCAAATCCATTTTTTTATCCTTTTCAAAAGTTACATGTGAATTTTTAACAAACGTTCGTAACTTAACTTGATGATAAGAAGAATTTTAACCTTTTGAATACGGCTATAGATATAAATGGGGCAATTCTTTCTTGGAGCGATTCTTATGACTTTCTAGGTACTACTGCTGTACTGGTCGTAGTTTAAATGTTAAATGATTTCGTGTTGGTACGAAAAAAATAAAATCACCTGAATCCATGAAAACCTGAAATTTCAAATTCGATCTTTTAGAACTGAAGACATTAAGGCAATCAAGATCAATCAACATTTTAGGGCGAGCAAATATTTCGAAACAACTTTACCAATTTGAAAACGTCAACATTTGAATTCATAATTAAAACAATTAAAAAACCATCTAGAATTCGTTAGAAATTTATCATATTGCATTAGTAAACCACATTCAAAAATTTGTACTGCTAACACAAAACAATCATTTCTCCTAGAAAAATCAACAAATAAAGTCGTATGTAGCTATTCTCCAACACTAAGGCTCGGTGCACACATCCGGTTTTTCAACGTGCGGCGCCGCTGCCGCAACGCAAGTGCGGTCTAAGATACATTAGATCCAATGGAGTAGTGCACACATGCTTCCGGCGCCGCTGGTGCGACGCACGTCCAACGTGCGTGCAATTTGTACCGCATTTCCCTACGGCGCCGCAGCTCGCCGCAAACGCTTCTCCGTTCTGAAGTACCTTGTTTTCATATATAAATGGAATATAAATAATAATTAATAAATGGTTGTATCCAGTAACGTCTATTTTATTACCAAATATACTTTTTTTGCACCAAATAAGCGAACTAAACACGTTTTCTTCGATAGAATATTCATCGCAAATGGCGCGAAGTGAGAATTAGCGTCATTTCACGGTTATGTGTGCATAGTTGGGCTTCGATGCCGTAACGGCGCCGCACGTTGAAAAACCGGATGCGTGCACCTGATCTATGACTCAAAAAAAACGCTAAAGATAACATCTCATACTGAATTTCATTTACCTTTCGCGTATTTTTGTATAATCAAATCGTCCGGTAACACGTGACTTAGGCGGAGCCAAGTTTCATCCCTTGAAGCACTCGCTATACTAACCATCCCCACTTTGTTTATTTGCAATATTAATAAACATTGCTCGAAAATATTTTTTAGGAAAGGATAAAGGTTTTTAACAGTTGTCACTTATTGCACAACTAAACTTTTTCTCAAATTTTAGATGCCCAGATTTGTTTCGAGCTGAAAATGTCTGTATTTGAAACTCTAAAAAAAGTTTAGTTGTCATGGTTTCAGGGATATGTTTTTGCTTCATCTTTACGGTCATTTTTGCTTCAAAATCGGTGATTAGACTTGGATCTACGTGTTGCAGGATATAAAGCCATCTTTACTAAAATTTGCAATGGTCTCACCCCTTTTCCGAAAAAAAAAACGAGTAAAAATTATAACCGGTTACCTTAATGTAACTGCCTCCTTCAATTTTGCCTATAAAGTAAACGAAAGCCATTTTTCAACCAACTTCCTTTTCTATAGTTCCTTATCAAAACTAGAAGAAAAATTTGATAGTATATACAATTGTGTTTGTAGCTTTTGAATAAGTATAAAAATAAGAAATGATTGCTTGATATATGTGCAATCCGCCCAAGTCATAATTCTGAGCTTTTCGCTTTAAAAAACACTAAAAGAACGCTTGTTCACATATTCATTTTGAAATCCACTTTTGCATCTCCGTTCATTTATTCTTATCGCAATCGGAGAATCGCTAGAAATCTTTTTAACATATGAAATTGCTCAAATAAGAACGGGAAAGAATGTTACTTCCCAGAAGTTAAGCCGTAAAATTTCTGCCTGGAATGAAATTTTCTCGTTGCGATCCTTCACCCGCTGTATCTTGTGTTTTATTTCTGCAAAGCTTTCCCTCGATTAAAAGAATGAACCGAAAAATTAAAGTTTTGTTTTTTCCTTAGCCTTATCTTTTCTGGATGGTTTGAGTATTTATTAGCTACAGTTTCTTTCTTGACTAGTTTTCTGACGAGAATAATCTTTTAGAATTACTGGAATGGATAACTCAAAAGTTAAAAATCCTATGCAAAGGATATTGAAGTAAAGTTAGTAGAATTTGAAAATAATATGTGTTCCTATATATGCTGTAATTTGTTTCGAATTTAATGTATTTGAGTTCTAATGCAGCTTATACATTTATTTCAGTTTGAAAAAATGTTTCAAATATCTATTTTTCTCCTTTTGGTTTGGGATTTGATATCGATTCGGAGGTTTGAAGTGTATCAAAAAATCGTTTGACTATTCTAATTTATGGAATATTTTATAGATTGTATTGGTTGAAAAACTGTATTACTGAAAATTCTGCGCCTTATTTTAAGTTCTGTCAGTGTTCTGTTTTTATGTAGTCAATTTATTCTTTATGTAGTTGCGCTGGATTTAGAAACACGATCGGCTTTTAGCTTTGAATTTCAAGATGTATTTATTATTTATTTCAAAGGATAATTTATTTTCAAAAGATTGTAATTTCTGAGAATGTAGCCTTTTTTTTTTTTTTAGTTCTGGTTTGCCATTGTTTTTTAAGTAATAAGGAGGAATTTTGTGATACGATATGTAAGAAAAACTACTACATCTTAAAGTAGAGCCTGATTTCGGATTTCAGTTTTTCTCCCTTGTCTGGGGTTCAAACTTAATTAATTGATTCATATGTCTTTTAATTTCAAGTTTTCATGAAACTTAAAAATTGTAATTCTTGAAATTTCACATTCTATGGTTCTTTGAAGGATAGTTAAATACATAAAATGTTAACTTATTCTAAAAATAACATTTTTCTTTTTAAATTGTATTTTTTTTTTAAATTTATTTTTGAAGTATATAGTCAGGCATTTTTTAATAAGCATTATTTTTGTACCTTTGGAGAAAAATGACCAGTCCAAATTTTCTGATTGATTTATACACTGTGTCCCAGAAAAATCAGTACAACTTCAAAAATTTATTTTAAAAAAAAGAATAGTCCTACAGCAAAACTAGTTACAAAAATAGATAGAATAACTCAAAAAGTTTTTTCTACAGTATGTTTCTGATTATAGATAGCGCTGCACAACAAGCAAACGATTATTAAAGAATTCAGGTATTCAAAATGACGGATCCCGTGAACAAAGCTCAATGTGTCGAGTAGATGGCCCCATAGCATGGCCGCCCCGGTCTCCTGACATTACTCCACTCGATTTTTTCTTTTGGGGTTATGTAGAAGGTACTGTGTACCGAACAAAAGTTAACAGTGTCGTGGAATTGAAACAAAAGATCCAAACAATCGTAGCTACTGTTGATGTTAGCATGCTGAAACTTTCGTGTGGATTGAATTGGAATATCGTCTTGATATTCTTCGTGCTACGACAGGATCTCATGTGGAAATTTATTAAAGTAGTAGAAAAAAACTTTTTGAGTTATTCTATCTATTGTTGTTACTAGTTTTGCTGTAGACCTATTCTTTTTTTTAAATAAATTTTTGAAATTGTACTGATCTTTTTGGGACACCCTGTATATACAAATCACAACACTAATGAAAGTTAGGAGGGAAGTGTTCTGTCGATACATTTTTTCAACAGTGGAAGGTATTTTTGTACGCTGTATTAAAATTTAAAAAATAATTACCTAATCAGGTGTTATTAAAAACTTTAAGAATGGACATTGACTTTTCCCAAAATACAAATTAAAAGGATCGTCTATTAGATTTTTTCTGTATTGATACAAATATTAAATATTTCCTAATTTTGCATTCGTATAAATATTTGACGCATATAACTCATTGAAACACAACGTGACTTTTTAGTTTAGAATTATATGTTTCGGAATCCACGGCAACTTCCTTCACCCGGTGTTGTTTCGGAACGCGCCCATCAGGCGCAGGCTCCGCAAACGATAGATCACGACGCGGCAGACGATCCATTGTCCCTGGGAGCTAGCTGAATGCGGAATGGAATTTGTCAGGTAGAGGCTGACATAAAACACCCACTCGCATAAAACAGAAACCTCACCGGCCGGAGAATTACGATTTGAATTGTGTAACGTGTGTACTGCAACGCTATTGTGTTGATTGGTTTCATCAACGTACATTTACTTGGGCTGGTCGACGAACTCAGTCTAACGACCAATTGCGTCCACGTAAATAATACTTCACTAAATAAATATTTTTTTGTAAGAGTGAAGTTATGCAGAATAAAATTTCGAAAACAGCAGTTTGGTTGAATTGTTTGTACGGTAATTTACGCGCGCTTGTTTCCATAGAAAAATTCTATTTTGTTGCGATGGCGGTGAAACCTAAACTATTTCCCCACATGTGCAAACATTACTTTTTAAAGGCAAGGATAGATTAAAATATGAATCTCGTTTACTTGAGATTGCGAGAGGTTGTGACTCATATGACAGATACGCCTTTCCCTCTGAAATTAGTTGTTAATTTGTACTTGTGGAACTTTCATCTTTGTTATGCGTCTGACTGTAATTTTATATTTTCATCTGAAAGTATTTATTCAAATTTTAACGTGATTGACGTTTATGTTGGTATATCGCTACGATTTTAATCAGGGTTCCCGTTTCAAATCGGAGTGTTCAGAAAAAGATAAATTTCTTTTACACGTATATTTACGAACCTGAAATATTAAAAAATGTTCCTTTGTAGAAAAATTATTAAACTTATCACTATGCAAAAAAAAAATTTTATTCGACTTTTTTTTTCTGAAAAATTTAAAATTTTATCTCTCTCCGAGTAAACTTCTACTCTTAACTTACTTTTAATCTAAATATCTTTTAAAGTTTTGAGCTACATTTAATTTGTGAGCAATAAGGGTATTCAGTAAAAATTCTAGTTTCGAGATTAGTAATTTGTTTTTCGTTCTATAGTTCTTGATAAATTATATCGAGATAATGAAGATTGAAAATTTTGTTTTCTTTGTAAGATCTTCAAAAAATAGCTGTGAACTTGAAGGATAAACTGGACGGATTTAAAACACCCACACAGGGAAATATAATTCGGTTTCGTATTAGTTCAGATATCATTAATATTCAAAGACCACTGGCTTCAACGAACCGAAAATGCATCTCAGTAGTTTAAGTGCCCTGTACTCATTTTAAACAAATCCCAAAATAAAGCAAATACAGGAAGTACTCGATATATCGTTAACAAGGAAATTTTCAATTTACTCATTGTTAAAAAAAACTTGAAAATTAGAAATGAAGAGGTAAATATGTATTGTGCATTTATGAACGCGCCCATGCGTTTTTATCAAAGTTACGTTAAACTACGCGTTGACAATCTTACGGCCTTATTCACAAGTCTCGAGTTAATTCGAGCGTCAGTTAAGGGGGTCAGGGACACATTGAAATTTTTTTTTATTAATTAATTTAGAATTGTGAAGCTTTTTGCACTGATAACCCATCTAACTAATAAGAAAAATCACAAAACAAAAGTTTTTTAAAATTTTAAATTAAAATTTTTTGAAAAAAAGAGGGGTCATTTTAAATTGCTAAAACTCAAAATATTCTTGATCAATTTTCAAAATTCTTGCAGTAAATTTTTCGCAAATTTATAAACTTTAATTTTGATTCAGCAATTTAAAAAATATTAATCTAATAAAAAATATTTGAATGAAAATTTTAAGTTACTTTTTTTTTAAAGTCATATTTTTAAAATTAAATATTTGTTTCAAATTTGCTAAATCAAAATTAAAGTATAATGTTTGAAAAAAATATATTCCAAATTTCAACCCTTAAATTTTATCGGTTTTTGACTTATAGCAAATTGAATACAGGAAATGTTGAAAAAATGTATCATGGAGAAAAAGGCATTTAAAGTTTTAAAAACCGATTTACAATTAATAAAATGCTTAAATACCTTTTAAAAGCATCCAGATGAGAATCTAACTCCTTCTTTCCTCTTAAATCTTTGGTTTAATTTGATTTTTGCAAGTTCTACCTTTTTCTATATAGTTTAAAGGTCTCCGTAGACTTAAATAACGTCTTTCGCAGATGTTGTTGCCATGACAACAACTGTCAAGAGTGTTAGATTTTCAAAATAACAATTCACAAAAATAATTATATCTCTAGTTCTAGAAACATGATAAGATAGAAACATGATTTCGACGTCATTTTAAGCAGCAAAACACAGAGAATTTCTTAAAATATTAAAAAAAAATTCGAAAATTTGACGATTTTTGTGTCCTGGATTCCCTTAAACGCGAATTTTCCGAGAACCGTGTTCTTAAACCACGGTTTAAGTAATCCACGGATTAAAACGATAAGCTCGCTGTGACTGGCTACTACTGTCTCCTCTCTCGATCACGTGATATTGTTTACATTTCTTACGACGCCCGATTCTCCATTCATACTAGTCAAATACGTTCTGTTATTTTAATAAAATGGACACGGTATAGTTTTAATAACACATTCTAATTTGTGTTTGGAAATAGAGAAATGTAAAGGCATGTAATTTCAAATTGGATTTTTATGGATACTTAAATTAAGAAAAAAATTATACACAATGCCTTGACAAATCAATGTAATCCTACTATCTATATACTCGTTAGTATTGGTGTGTTGGTGGAGACGAATTTGCATCTGCCATGGTCAAAGCAACTGCATGTGTAATAATCAACTAAGATGAACCAGCCAGTTCCTGACCACCTAACAGTAGTTGACCATTTCCACACACTATTTTACTCTACAATTAACTAAATTTATAATCTTATGGCAAATGGATTTCTGGAATAAATGGTATCGAATCTGAAGTTTACTATTTTGTCTTTTTATTGATTAAAACTAAAAACAGGTGTCAAATCATTTGGATCGACTAAATCACAAAATGGTCTTGTTGACAGGAGTGATGTATCAATCTTAATTCATCTCCCTTCTGTTTCTTATTTTGAACTAAAATTTGATATAGATAAATAAAAATATTACTAATTTTGATACACATGATAATTTTTCCTATCTAAATTAATTTTTAAATCGTAAACATCGTAGTCCACTGGTATAACAAAACTGCATATGTTCCAGTAATTGACTAAAAAAAAATTCTAAAGCACTATTTAGTATTATGAATTTTTTGGCACATTTTATATATGGCCATCTTCACAAAAATACTAAATACAAAAATCTTGCAAATACAAAATTACAAATTAGCTCTAGGGAAATGTTTTAAATGAAAAATGAACACTAACTTGTCAATTACTGGTTGGTTTACCCTATATTTCGAACTATTCCTTGCGATTTCGAATTTTAATAACATCGCACGAATAAATTTTATTAATTCGGTACCGATCTCAAGTACCATACTTAATATTTGAGAATCCTTGGTCAGAATGCAGGCGTCGATGTTTGGTGAAGAATAAAATGGAACTCTTAACTTTTCAATAAAAATGTATGCTTCGACGGGAAAACAACGATACACACGGAAGTACCAAATATGGCCATTCTCTTTCAAAATATCATGTAACTATTTTTTTGTGCTTCTTTAATATCAAGAATCGGAATGTTTATTCTCTCTTATTCCTGCTTTTTCATTTTCATACTCTAGCGTTCACTCTCAATGGGTGATACTCTGACGAGCAAGAATATAGTTTGAACCAGAACATATATCACATCTGGGCATATTTATTTTGTAGAAAATATCGTCAAGTTCTGTTTCTGATTTATATAAGATTAGTTGAATGCGCATCGCCGCAAGAATACTGTAATTTAGCGCAATGGAAGTGTGTCGTCCATTTTGTTTTGTTTACAAAATATCTCGTTTCTTTCGCAAAAGGATAGTACGGCGTATGCGTTGATTCTCGGTTGAGAGTTAATCCACCGATTTAACTCCGAAACGGCGAATTAAACCTCCGCTCAGGCATCGTGAATACGGTATCTTCGATGATTCGCGGTTTAACTCGGACTTGGGAATACGGCCTTGAGTGTCAAATGAAATAGAGTATGCGCGCAACTTCATGCCATTTCTTATTGTTCAGTTTGAAGATATGTCGGGTGGTTGTGGGAAAAATCCAATCTGAGACAAATTATTTATTGGTAAAAGTGATTATCCAGTGTGATTAGAAATAGTAACCTGCGCTTCGACTGCCAATCCGCCGAAATCCATTCGTAAACACACGTGTCTTACCCTTCTGAAATCTTACGACAGCGACTCTAAGGCCTCTGAGGGATTCACGTGCATTTATCCATTCAGCAACTTACCAACCAACCGGTTTAGTGGTTAAGGTGTTAGCCTCTAGTTCGGAAGGTTCCTGGTTCGAATCCGGGTTTGGGCATAGATGTTTGTAAGCGTATGGTGTAAAGGCGGCTGGTGCACCTTAAATCTGTCGTGGCCGAAAGTCATCACGTTGGGTTGGTGTGGAAGTTTGGAGAGTGGGGTGCCAGCTCTGGTGTTGCTTCGTCATCTGACCGTGGTTCAAAATTACGAGATGTTGTCCTCGGACCTTTCCATTAAGGGACTGATCACGGACCGTACTTCAATAGCCCATTGTGTTGCTCTAGTACGACGTTAACTAAAATTACCCAATTACCATTCAGCAACTTGCACAGGGTTCCCACGGGTGCTTACAAAGTGCTTCTAAGTGCTTATTTTGACCTTCCATTTCTAAGGGCCCTTACAAGTGCTTATTTTGCATTAATAGTCCTTAGAAAGTGCTTATTTTCCTTTGAAAAGAAAATTCAGTTTTCAAATGACGACATTTTTACACAATATTTCCGACCTCTTTTTAGCAGCTGATCGGCGATAAAA